>ONZH01012971.1:0-23426 GCA_900303285.1 Rhinella marina | reverse complement strand
TGTAAAGTCTATATTGTAGTAAAGCTATCACTGAAGTCCACTGTAGTAGCCCCTGATAAGGGCTTTTAATCACGCTCCTGCCTGTCCAACAGCTAAAACCTATCTGTCCCTTCTCCAGCCTCTGTCCCTGACTAAGTTCACGCAGCATATGCGTACGAGCAGGAAGAGCTGAGTTTTTAATATTCGAGGTCACATGGTTTTTCCAGCCAATCCATGTAGACGCTGTTTTCGCGCTGCCAGCGTGCTCAGCGTGCCTGTCATACCCCCCCTGCATGTTGATTGGTGGAAAAAAGAGCGCCAGGGAAGGTGGGAGGGGAAACGAATTCTAAGTGCGCCATCGCCGTCATACTCGATTGAAATCGAGTATGCCGAATATCGTAGTATTCGATCGAATACCGGCTCGATCGAACACTACTCGCTCATCTCTACTTGTGACCAAATGCCATGTCCTCATTAGCAAAAACATCAAGCCTATAATGCTTGGTAAATGTGTGGGCTCTCTTCCAGGTATCTGCTCTACAGATTTGCTCCAAGGAAGCAGAGGCTCTGTCCGCCCAGGAAGCGGAGACTGCCCCAACAGAATGGGCCTTAAGAGAGGGAGGTGGCTCCTTACCTGAGGCCTTGTAAGCCTCTGTAATTGCGCTTATTATCCAGCGCGCTATAGAGCTCTTAGCCGCCCTTTTACCCTTATTCGGGCCAAAAAACTGAACAAATAAATTCTCATCTCTTCTCCACTCCTTAGTGATGTCTAAGTAACGTAGGACAGCCCTTCTAACGTCTAAATTATGATATTTAGCTTTCTGCTCATTTTTTGGGTTGGCACAAAAAGAAGGAATCACTATATCTTGTGAACTATGGAAAGTAGAAACTACCTTAGGTAAAAAAGAAGGGTTTAACTTAAACACTAATTTATCTTCAAAAATGGACAAGAAAGGTTCGCGAATAGTCAGAGCTTGCAACTTACATACCCTTCTAGCTGATGAAATTGCTACTAAAAAGATGGTTTTAATAGTCAGCAATTTCAAGGATAGGGTATCTAAGGGTTCAAAGGGAGTGGAGGATAGACCCTGGAGAACCGTGTTAAGGTTCCAAGGGACCACCATGTTTTTAATCCTAGGGTGCAATCTGTCCGCTGCCTTTAGAAACCTAGATATCCAGGGCACCTCGTACAGACTGGTGTTATAGAGGGCACCTAAGGCTGAGACTTGGACTTTTAGGGTATTAGGAGATAGCTCCATATCTAACCCTTCCTGAAGGAAATCTAGTATGAGCGGAATGTTTGGAGTGGACTGGATAAATTTGTCTCCTGCCCAGGAGGCAAATTTTTTCCAGACCTTAAGGTAGGCCTTAGAGGTGTTAGATTTCCTGCTCAGCAGCAAGGTACTCACAACCTTTAGTGATAGCGCTAAGCCTAAGAGGATTGATTTTTTCAGTATCCAGGCCAATAACCTGAGAAGTTTGGAATTGTGATGGTTGACTGGCCCCTGAGACAGAAGATCCGCTGATGGGGAAAACAGAATGGGATCCTCCTGGGAGAGGAGGCCGAACCAACCCCTTCTGGGCCAGAAGGGTATCTTTGTAGCACTCTTGGAATTATCGGGATTGGGGGAAAGGCATAGACAAGCCCTACAGTCCAGTCTTGGGTAAACGCATCCACTGCCACACAAGTATCTCTTGGATTCAGGGAGAAGTAATGATGAACCTTGTGATTCTTCCTGCTGGCAAATAAGTCCCGAATCTGATTCCCCCAACGATGTTGAATCAACTGGAAGGCCTATTGGGACAGGGACCATTCTCCGGGGTCTATTGTGTGATGACTTAAGAAGTCTGCCTGTAGATTTAAAGATCCCCTCAGAATACCGCTGACAGTGAGAGAATGTTCTTCTCTGCCCAGCTGAAGATGTGACCTGCTAGGACCTGCAGATGGTGATATCTCGTTCCCCCCTGGTGTTGAATGTAGGCCACAGTTGTGGAATTGTCCGAGTGGACTAACACATGGAGCCCTCTTGAGTAGGCCTGTGTTACTTTGAGGCCTTCCCAAATGGCCTGAAATTGGAGGAGCTTTTCCTCAGAGTCGGGGACCAAGAGCCCTGGAAGGAGACCACTGTCGCATGAGCCCCACAACCCCTGGCGTCGGTGGTTAGGGAGAATATATTTTCTTGTGCCCAATGTACGCCTTCTTGTAGGTTTTGATCTCTGAGCCACCATCGGAGTGACTACTTGACTTCTTTCGTAAGACAAATTCTGCGGTCTAGAGTGGACTGTGATTTGTTCCAAACCTGAAGAACTAGATTCTGTAGTGGCCCCATATGATGCTGGGCCCAAGCTACTGCTGGAATTGAGGAGGAAAAAAGGCCTAGTACCCTCATGGTCTTCCTGATCGAGGAAATGGGGTTTTCTAGAAGATGCTGTACCTGCAGTTTTAAATTCTGAATCTTGGATGGAGGTAGGAAGGATTGAAGTACAGAGTCCAAGGCAATGCCTAGAAAGGTTCTTCGGCTGTCGGGGATAAGGTTGGACTTTCGCCAATTTATAATCCATCCCAACATCTGAAGCCGGTCTAGCACGGTCTGTAGGTGATTTTGAAGGATGTCCGCACTCTCTCCCAAAATTAAGAGGTTGTCCAGATACAGCACTGTTGGGATGCCTCCCTGACTTAAGGAAGCTACTACTTCCACCATTACCTTGGAGAAGATACCGGGGTGGGGGAGGGGGGGGGAGAAAATCGCAAACGGTAGACAATTGAATTGGAAGTGGCGGATCCTCCCCTCCTGGGAGATTGCAAACCTGAGGTATTTCCTGGATGAGGGATGGATTGGAATGTGAAAGTAGGCGTCTTTGAGGTCGACTGTGACCATCAGAGCACCCTTGTTTATTAATTTTACTGCAGATTTGATATTCTCTATTTTGAATCTGCGATACACTACGTGTTTGTTTAGTGGTTTCAGGTTGATAATCATACGGAATTTCCCATTTGGTTTTGGAACTAAGAATAAGGGGGAGTAATGACCTGCTCCTAATTCCAGCTCTGGTACATCTTCTATCGCTCCAAGATCTAGTAGCTCCCTTATGCCCTCGGACAGAAGCGACTGTTGGGATGGTGGAAGTTCAGTTAGGGTGAACTTTTGTGGGGGAGGCGACAGCAGCTCGATTGAGTAGCCTTCTTTTATAATTTTCAGGATAAACTGGTCTCTGATGTAACAATCCCAAGCCGGAAAAAAAGAGCTCAGCCTTCCCCCGACACGCGTGGCGTCATTGCTTGGAATAGGAAGCCGCAGAGGGATCTCTTTTGTTTGGGTTAAACAAAAAGTTCTTCCCTCAACTATCTTTGTTATGTGATCATCTTCCCGATTTTCCTCTATCTGACCTAGTATCTTGGCGTTGCTGTTTTGCACGAAAAAAAACTGGGATTTGTTCCGATATCTATCTTCTG
This sequence comes from Rhinella marina, assembly GCA_900303285.1. NCBI lineage: Eukaryota > Metazoa > Chordata > Amphibia > Anura > Bufonidae > Rhinella > Rhinella marina. The sequence goes on along the minus strand of ONZH01012971.1, from coordinate 19,993 downwards.
GAAACCCTTTTTTACGGTCGGTGGCGTTTTCCAGAATTTTGTCTAGGTCGGGCCCAAACACGTACTGCCCATGGAAGGGAAGCGATATCAACTTGTTCTTAGAAGTCATGTCCCCTGTCCAGGCCTTCAACCAGAGGACCCTTCTGGTGGTATTTGAGAGAACTGCAGTACGGGCAGCAAGCCTTACTGACTCGGCCGAGGAGTCAGCTAAGAAACTAGTGGCCATTTTTAGCAAGGGAAGACTCTCTAGAACAGGGGTAGGGAACCTCCGGCTCTCCAGCTGTTGTGAAACTACAATTCCCAGCATGCTTCATTCATTTCTATGAGAGTTCTTAGAAGAGCAGAGCGAGTATGCTTGCTGGGAGTTGTAGTTTCACAACAGCTGGAGAGCCGGAGGTTCCCTACCCCTGCTCTAGAATCTGATCCCTTGGAGTTTTGTTTATTATGTGCACCTCTAGTTGTTCTAGCCAGACCTTCAGGGTGCGGGCTACGCAGGTTGCCGCAACTCCGGGTTTTAAAAGGGCCGCAGTGGCTTCCCATGTCTTTTTAAGAAGACTCTCTGCTTTTCTGTCCATGGGGTCTTTTAGTTGTGCTGCATCCTCAAAGGGGAGAGCCGTGCGCTTAGCTACTTTGGCAACTGGGGCATCAACTCTCGGAATTGCCTCCCAGTCAGCACAGTCTTTTTTGTCAAACGGATATTGCCTTTTTAAACCGCAGGGAATAAATGACCCTTTTTCTGGTTTATCCCATTCAGACCTAATCAGGTTTTGAATATTATCTGGGACAGGGAACACGGATCTATGTCTTTCTCCTAGACCCCCGAAAATTTCCTCCTGAACAGACTTGGGCCTTCTCGGGATCGCCATCCTGATAGTGGCTCTTATGGCCTTAATTAATTCCTCAATATCATCAGGATTAAAGAGGAATCTTCTATATTCATTTTCTTCCCCCGACTCCTGGTCCAGGTCAACAAACTCCGGATCTGATAAGACTGGGTTTACGGAATCAGAATCACTACCCCCAGAAAGGGGATCCCTGGGCAACCCCGACCTATGGGGAGGGGGTCTACGGGAGGGGGGAGGTGAAGTATCACGGGCCGCCAAGGCCGAACGGACCTCCTCCCTGACCATAGATTTGATTTCGTCAAGGAGGCTGGTAGATTCTGCTTTCACTACCGACTCCGTACAATCTTTACATAGGGGTTTAACCCCAGAGGAGGGTAGGCGTTTAGCAAAAACCCCACACTTCCTAGCTTTAACTTTAGCGGTGGAAGATGACTCCTTTTCTCACTAAAAGTAAAGGGGAGAGAAGGGTCACCATACCAAGGGTCTCACAAGAAAATGGAGGTTGCCTGAAAAGGCTACTCAGAGAACCCTGGTTCGGTGGAGGCTCCATCCCAGAGCCTGCAGTGGAGGGGTTGTTCATGCTGTCTTTCCCCCGCCAACAGCCAGCCGTACATGCGGTATGCAGTGGAGAAAAGCCGGGTGCAAGATCCGGTGGGCGCCGCCATCTTTGTAGTCCCGGCGCATGCCCAGTGCACCTGGCGTGATGTCATGATGTAGCTCCGCCCCCAGGACGTCAGGCGTCATCTCCAGGCGGCCAGAGGGAAGCGCGTCACAGCGTCGCTCCGGCCGCCATCTTACCACTCCGCATGAAGCCCATCAGGACCGCCACAGGAGGGAGCTTCGCCGGGGCCATCCAAACCATGACCCGGGCACCGGCCGATGCAGAGGAGGGAGAGCCCAACTAGGGATCCGACCCCTGGAAAAAAAGGTAACAAAAAAGAAAAGACAGAGCTGGGACTCCAGCGTCTCCCAGCACCTCTCCTGATCTTCCTTCCTGACAGGACATTACACTGTTGCTAGGGGGAAGGGGTGGGGTTTTTAACCCTCTCAGCATTTTCCTGTCCTATCAGAGAAAGACTCTCTCAGGTTGTGCTGTCATGGAGGTGACTGGGGAAAGGGGTATTCTCAAGCATGGTCACACCCTGTGTATATAAGTCTAATTAAGACTATTCTTGAAATGTTTCTGTGGGGATTTAAACTCAAAAACATCTACATTACAGGCAAGAACCCTAACCACTGGGCTATAGAGCTCAATGCTAAGTCATAGCTGAAAAACCTCATGGAAATTTCTCTTCTATAACAGAAGAGAAACTTCTATGAGGTTTTTATTACAAGATAAACTTCTATGATGTTTTTCAGCAATGACTTAGCATTGACACGTTTGATTTTACTGAGAAAGAAAATGGAGCAAAATGTAAAATATGATCAAATAAAACCCATATTAACCCACACCAACCTTTTTAACTCATGTAACCAGTATTGTTTGTTGGGAAAGGTGGCAACCCTAACAGCACCCCCGCTCAGGACATCTATAGGCCGCTCACTGCGGCAAGCCCAGCCTCATCTGGACTCACTCTATAAAAATCACAATATTCTGACCCTCATACCTCATTTATAGTTATGTTTACAGAGATGTGGGGCTCATTTTTTGCAGGACAATCTTTCGTTTTTGACAATACCATTTTGGGGTTTGTATGATTTAATCACTTTTTATTCAATTTTCTTAGGATATAAAATGATAAAAAATACAAATATTCTTTTTTCCTATTATGCCATTTACCATATGGATTAACTATTTAAAAGATTTTAATATTTTGGGCGTTTTCGCATGTCACTGTGCACCTAATGCTATTTTTTTTTGTTCTTTTTATTTTGGGGAATGGGGTGATTTTAAGTTTTTTTTTTTTGTTTTTTAGATTTTCAAATGTATTTTTTTTTTTTTTTTTTTTTACTTACTTTACTTGCTCCATTATTCTGTATAGAAATCACTCTATCACAGTTCAGTGCTGCCATCTAGTGGCCTGAACTGGGGTATGCTAACAATGAGCCTGGAAGCCTAGTACAAGCTGTGGCTTATTTATAAAACAGGGCACTCTCCCCAATCTCCTCTGGGGTGAAGCGTGCCTGAAGAGGAATCAGATGCCGTGAGTGAGAGAAACTCATTGTGTGAAGGGAGGGGGCACGAAGCGAATTCTGGGGCCATGAGGATGAAGAACTATGTGAGGAGCTTTATGGGGTGTAAATCTGTGATGGAGGTTCAGAATCAAAATAATTTAACTGTGTTGTTAGTACATTATTACAAGATTTGGGGCCCCACTTTTGATTTTGCCCATGGCCACATTTTGTCTAAAACCAGCACTGAAACCAGGACATACAAGCAACAAAATTTCACGCTGTGGCCTTTAGCAACCTGACTCATCATTGACGGACACATGAAATAAAAACAAACAGAAACAGTGTTGGCTTCCTCCCTTACCTCCCCCGCCGCCTGCACCTCCACTTCTCCCTCCTCCTCCACTCGAGCCTCCACCTCCTGGCTAACGATTATTATGTCTCATATTGGCAGAGTAGAGAAAAATACCGACCACACCCCCAAAATTGGCTAAAGGACACACACCGAATTGACAGACACATTAAAAAAAAACAAAAAAACAAAACAAAAAAAAGAGTGTTGGCTCAACTTCCTACTCCACTTGGACCTCTGCCTCTTGGTTCAAGATTGCTATCTTTTATTTTTATGTCTTTCATGTTATTTTAAGACACTTCCCTATCCACATTTATTTGCAGGACAGTTGGACTGTTCTTAAACCCACTTTGGAACCTTTTGCAGACCTCCAGCCCTTTTCTATGATTTTTTTTAGAGCCATTTTAGTTCCCCAAAGTTCGGGTCACCATTGACTTCTATTGGTTTTGTTGTTCTGGGTCAAGTTCGGAACTCGAATAAAACTTTGCAACAAACACTTCACTTCTGCAACAAACACTTCTGAATTTTTAAAAATACATGAATATTTACAGCCATTTTTAAGTGTCTTGAAGACATAAAACACTGTGCAAACCTGAAAGGAAAGTATTATCTGCAGGTTAAAAAAAAAAAAAAAAATATTCGCTTTTTGTTACCTGTTCTGCATTTCTGTAATAAGGCAGTACATAAAGATGGATTTTGTATTCCTCATGTGGATCACCTTTACATATAATCCTGAAGTAAATAAAGACACTTCCATGTATCGGGACCTTTTTCCTAAGTGACAGCAGAGGTCCCAGACAGGAAAATGTGGGATTCTCTAATGTGATATAATACGGTTCAATCTGTGCCGGTGACTCCAGTGTCAGGTTTCCATCTCTAAAGTGAGCACATTTAATCAGTTCTGTGCCATCGGTAAATGCTAGAGGATAGAAAGAAGACAATATATATGAGAACGGGGCAGGTAATAGAGATGAGCTGAATTCACAAATTTACAGTGGGGAAAAAAAGTATTTAGTCAGCCACCAATTGTGCAAGTTCTCCTACTTAAAAAGATCAGGTCGGCCTGCAATTGACATCATAGGTAGACCTCAACTATGAGAGACAAAATGAGAAAATAAATCCAGAAAATCACATCTGTCTGATTTTTAAAGAATTTATTTGCAAATTATGGTGGAAAATAAGTATTTGGTCACCTACAAACAAGCAAGATTTCTGGCTCTCACAGACCTATAACTTCTTTAAGAGGCTCCTCTGTCCTCCACTTATTACCTGTAGTAATGGCACCTGTTTGTTATCAGTATAAAAGACACCTGTCCACAACCTCAAACAGTCACACTCCAAACTCTACTATGTTGAAGACCAAAGAGCTGTCAAACGTCACCAGAAACAAAATTGTAGACCTGCACCAGGCTGGGAAGACTGAATTTGCAATATTTAAGCAGCTTGGTGTGAAGAAATCAACTGTGGGAGCAATAATTAGAAAATGGAAGACATACAAGACCACTGATAATCTCCCTCCATCAGGGGCTCCACACAAGATCTCACCTCAGGGGGTCAAAATGATCACAAGAACTGTGAGCAAAAATCCCAGAACCACATGGGGGACATAGGGAATGACCTGCAGAAAGCTGGGACCAACGTAACAAAGGCTACTGTCAGTAACACACCACGCTGCCAGGGAATCAGATCCTGCAGTGCCAGATGTGTTCCCCTGCTTAAGACAGTACATATCCGGGCCTGTCTGAAGTTTGCTAGAGAGCATTTGGATTTTCCAGAAAAGTATTGGGAGAATGTCATATGGTCAGATGAAACCAAAGTAGAACTGTTTGGTAGATACACAACTCGTCGTGTTTGGAGGAGAGTGAATGCTGAGTTGTATCCAAAGAACACTATATCTACTGTGAAGCATGGGGGTGGCAACATCATGCTTCGGGCTGGCTGTTTCTCTGCAAAAGGACCAGGACGACTGATCCGTGTACATGAAAGAATGAATGGGGCCATGTATCGTGGGATTTTGAGTGCAAACCTCCTTCCATCAGTAAGGGCATTGAAGATGAAACCTGGCTGGGTCTTTTAGCATGACAATGATCCCAAGCACACCACCAGGGCAACAAAGGAATGGCTTCGTAAGAAGCATTTCAAGGTCCTGGAGTGGCCTAGCCAGTCTCCAGATCTCAAAGTGGCTGTGCTTTGTCTCACCAGCTTCAGCATGCTGGTGTTCAACCCCACCTGGGAGGCATTTTGGGGATGATTTTAAGGCAATCCTTATCCCACCGGAGAAGACTAGGTCATGGTGACCGAGTATGCTAAGGCATAGTTAGCACAGTGGTGACCAAGTAGACAAGGCAAATGTGTCAGAGGCACAGCAGCCTAAAAGACCCTATGAGAGAGGAGAGCTATGTAGAGATGCTGCTGGAGTTAGATGTTCATTGAGACCCCTGAAACTGATTTGGTTGCAAAGAACCTGACTGATACTGCAAGCCACTGATCATGATAAGTTTCATCTCTTAGGAGAAGTTTTTTTCATATTTTTGCTGGTCCCCACTAAAGTACTGTTGACCAAGCTTACTTCTAAATTTCCTGACTGCATAATTTGTTGGTATGCTTTCTCCTTCTTGCCCATGACTATTTCCTATACGTAACAATGGACTTACCCTTCAAGCACAGGTAATGAGGTAGGTACACTGCTGAGATGGCATCAGGTCCATCACGTGTCTTTATGTTAAATAACGGACCCAAAATCTCATAAGGATTGTCTGGAATGAGTTTCAAGTGATCGCTCCAAGAATCCAGTTTATATTCAATGGTAACTGGACCTTTCACCAGGAATTTGATTCCAGTTTTCTGGCAGCGGTAGAGACCGGGAGAGTTCAGCTCCAATCTGAGAGACCGAGAGAACAGTGAGTGGCAGGTTATGATTTCTACTTTGAATGTACTCTGATAGATAAGTCAATGTTTTTAGGTATGCAGAGGAATAAAAGAACCAGAGAAGATCAAGATTTCTTAAAAAGTACAACATATTATAGTACAAATCTTCACCTGCTCATAGTGGGCATAGATTTAATTTTCTGAGTTCTAGTTCGAAATGCAACAAATTTATAAAGAGTCATCTTTTAATAAAGTTTACATATATAATTCCAAACACCTAATTTTTTTCTTAGACTGTCATTAGACACAAGTGCAGTTTTGAAAAATCCTATTCGGCAGCTTCGTCAAATATAGGCAAGAAATTTGATTCGTAACAAATTAATTCAAATAACAAGTTGCTAAGTAAAAACCCCATTCAGCCCATCTAATGGTCGTTAAAAACAGTAATATGTTAGTGCAATATGGCCTTTTGGGTTTAAAAAAACAAAAAACACTCACACCGTCCACTTGTTTATGTAGAGACCGTCCGCTCCTCTTTTGATGAAAAAGACCTGCTGAAGGACCTGCGCTGAGCGTGATGACATCAACACATGATCATGATGGGAGCGTGTGGTGATGTCATCATGCTCAGTGCAGGTCTTTTTTAATCAAGAGAGGATAGGAATTCCTCTGCGCCACCAAGACAACTCCAGTCGCCATGTTAGGAAAAATGATTTGTCACCAAGTTGCAAATCAAATTTTTCCTAAACTTACAATGGAATTCCACTTCAGATGTTTCAATTCACTCAATACAGTCATAAGAGACCCCAGTGTTAAAGAAGAACTCCCGCAAAAATGTGTATTCTCTGACCTGTTAGAAAGGTGCATGATATAATCTGTAGTGAATGTAATCTTCTCATCAGAGAATGTAATTCTGAGTTATCCCTTTCTTCTTATTGTAGCTGGGTCATGTGACCAACTCCCTGACCTCCAGCTGATCCAGGACATGAAGCCAGTTACTGCTCTATTCATTCCTATGAGACTGAAAGTGAGGCTCCCATAGGAATACATAGAAAAATAGACTTCCTGTCCACACATAAGTCTCTGTGTGAGTTGGTGGGTCTAATTCCTAGTCACATGACACAGATAAGAAACTTCAGGATTATATAAGTCAAAAATTCAGACACTGGTAAGAAAATGACATTCACTACAGATTACATCATGTACATTTCTAGCAGGACATGGAATAACATTTTTTGCAGGAGTTCTTCTTTAAATGTGGGCCATTAGCTTCTTTTTTGGATGGTGGGGAGCCAAATCATATCAGAAACTATAAGCTAGCTAGAACTTACCCATATACACTGTCAAAAACATAAGGGTGGACTAAATCTGCTGAATCAGGTGCCTGCTGCAAAGAAACAAACAACATCCATGACATAGAAACCACATGGACAGTCTAATAGAAGTGAATGGATCATTGGAAAAAACATGTACACTGCCACATAAGTTCAAGAAAGGGGACTCTCTGGATCACTGTGGGGTCTCAGTGGTCATACGGCCAATAATCCAACAAAATACTTTTTGTGGGATAACCTCTTTAATAACTTCCCATTTTATTAGGAGATACTTTACACTGCCCTAATCAACAAAATTGTCCCTTCTGATCCCAAGTGGTGATTAGACTGGATTATTCTTATGATAAAGAAGATGTGTGAACCCACTCTGCCTCTTGTCCCACCTCTTCTAAGGCTACATTCACACGTCCGTATGTGTGCACATCCTGGAAAACGGTCAGTTTTTTGCGGATCCGTTGTTCCGCAAAAAGCTCCGTTTTTCCAGGACATCCGTTCCGTTTTTCCGTAAAAAACGGAAAGGATGTATCCATATGTCATCCGTTTTTTGCGGATCCGCAAAAAACGGAAGGATGAATAACATCTTTTTTTTTCAGCCCTCCTGGAACGGAATCCGCAAATACGGATGACATGCGGATGCCTTTCCGCATTTTTTGCGGATCCATAGACTTTCATTGTGCTACGGACCGCAATTCGGGAGAAAAGTAGGACAGGAGGATTTCTGTTTGCGGATCCGCAAAACGGAACGGAACAGAATAACGGATGCGGACAACATACGGTGCAATGTCCGTAGATTATCAGGACCCATTGAAATGAATGGATCCGCAAAATATCCGCAAAAACCGTCCGCAATTGCGGAACGGATGCGGATAGATTGCGGATGTTTTAAACGGACGTGTGAATGTAGCGTAAGGCCCCTTTCACACGAGCGGGAGACTCGCATGTCTCCCGCAACGGATCTACAGGGCTGGACTCCGCACTGACAGGGATCGCATAGCATTATATGCGATCCCTGTCCGTGCCGAGTCCAGCCCTGTAGATGCGTTGCGGGAGACATGCGAGTCTCCCGCTCGTGTGAAAGGGGCCTAAGGGTGTTGTTTAAGTGAACCCCTTTGTTTTTTCACAATACCCCAGATGGTGAGGATAAACTTTCCCGAGGGAAACACTAGGTCGCTACCTCCTAAGGATGGGCACATGAGGCAGCTGGTCCTGGTGGACCAGAAGGTACCTGAGTAAGGTACCAGAGGTACAGACGTTGTCAGCTGGCTGAGTCGTTACCAGGAGCAACAATGCAGGAAAAAGGATGAGGCAGAGGTGAAGTCAAACAGGCAATGGGTCAGGGCTGGCAACACAGGTGCAGGTCAGGCAATGCAGGGAAGAAGCAGCAAACATGCTTTGGCCAGGGATAAAAAGGAAACTGTGGAGTGGATCCCAGAACAAACAGAACCCAGGACTGCAGCAGTGAATAGGAAGGCCCAGGCAGTAGATCACTGCTGAACATGGTGCCCAGGACTGTCACAGTAAGAAATGGAACAGCGGAGCATAGCCACCACTATTACAGAAGCCTTGTTTCTTCTAGATATTTAATGGGGAGATCAATCTTTGCTGATTGTAGCAGCACATCTGAAACCACTCTGTGCTTTGCTATGGATTAGAGATGAGCGAATCTATTCGCCGCTTCGTAGATTCGTATAGAATCTTGGGATTTTTCAGCTGCGAAGCCAATCCGAATATTAGGTGATTCGCTTCGCTTTTGTACGCATTCGCTACGTAGTGTGTCCTATAAATTATACGCTATTCTACGTATAATTTAGTTACTCTATACGCTGTCGCGTACAAATTCAATTCAGCGATGCAGACTCCTCCCTGGTAGTTCCGCCCCTTTCTCTACAGCGGGAGGATGACGAAGCAACTTAGGAAATTAAGTTGCGCATTTGTGCGCCTCATCCCTTTTTCCCCCTTTTCAGGTTATTTGGGGAGCCCTTTGAAAGAGGGTTTTTTAAGGAACCTTTGCTGCTTTTTTTTTTTACCCATTTGGATTATAATTTTGCCTATGTGGATTACAAATTGCGACTGAGTTTGGGACTCTGCTCCAGTTCTATGACAAGCGTCAGAAGAAAAGAGACTTAAACGTGTCCGTGAGCAGACTAGGTAGGTGATATTTAAAATATTTATATTATACCTATAATGTATTTGCACTTTACCATATATATGTCTCGAATATGCGCTCTGCCTCTGAGTGCACGCCGCGGCCTCTCCTTGTACGTGCCTGCGTATTACGTAATCGCTTAGACAATAGTACGCTGAGATTCGTAAGCTATTTGTACTCTCATGCGTACGTCTTCTAAGAAGTTGCGTACATTTTGTAAATGAACGTTCGTTATTAGTGAGCGAATGTTCGCTAATAGCACATAATAACGTATATTTTGTACGCAAATACAACAAATCTATTCATCAAATATACGAATCTTAGGAAAACTTCGGTAAATGTTTGGCGAATAATTTTTTAAATGATTCGCTAATCTCTACTATGGATCCATACTCCGCATGCTGGAACAGGTGGGGAGAGCTTAGAAAGACTTTAAGTTGTTCCTTGACATTTGAAAGGACTTTAAAAAGGAACAGCTTTTTTTAGCATATTTTTTGTATGAGCCATTTATATATGTGTATAGGTTAATCATGTCCCACCTTAGACGTCTCTTCTCAAGACTAAATACAGATGCGACTTAACTTATCTCCAAACTCAGAGTGGTGCCAGTTTTGTCCTGACAGCAAAACATGATATGGTGAGGTTGTAACTAAACTCTAAGAAACTGCAATACACGTCACAACCACTGGGTGGTGAGTGCTCCACATTTAGCTGATTGCTCAGCTGCTTTTTCTTTTGTTTAGAGCAACTGGCCTTAGTTGTGAGATATTTATCGGCAGACCCAGCTAAATTTGGTGAGATCTATTGAGAATATTAAGGGTGTGAAACAAAAGTAAAACATATGAGAAGACAGGAACACTAAATCCAGAATCCAAACATCATGTGTGATACTGCCTGCTGGGCTGTGTATCTAATCCTATCATATGTAAGACGGTCTGCAGAGTCGTGCATCTGAGCTTATTGTGTGTGAAACTGTCTGCTCAGCAGTGTATCTAATTCTGTCATGTGTGATACTGTCTACAGTGTTGTGCATCTAAACCTATTTTGTGTGATACTGCGTGAAGAGTTGTGTATCTCATATCATGCGTAATACCGTCTTCATAGTGTATCTAATCCTATCCTGTGTGAAACTGTCTGCCAAGCTATGTATCTAATCCTATCCTGTGTAATACTGTCTGCAGCATTGTGCATCTAATTCTATCATGTGTGGTACTGTCTGCTGAGCTGTGTATCTAAACATATCCTGTGTGATACTGTCTGAAGAGTTGTGTATCTAATCCTATCATGTGTGATACTGTCTGCTAAGCTGCGTATCTAATCTTATCTTGTGTGATACTGCCTGCTGATCTGTGCATCTAATCCTATCTTGTGTGGTAATGTCTGCTGACCTGTGTATCTAATCCTATCCTGTCTGATACTGTCTGCTAAGCTATGTTTCTAATCCACCATGTGTCGTACTGTCTTCTGAGCTGTGTATCTAATCCTACAATGTATAATACAGCCTGCTGAGCTGTGTATCTAATCCTATCATGTGTGATACTGCCTGAAGATTTGTATACCAAATCATATCATATGCAATACTGTCTACTGAGTGGTGTATCTAATCCTATCATGTGAGGTACTGCCCGCTGGGCTGTGTATCTAATCCCATCATGTCGTACTGTCTGCTGACCTGTGCATCTAATCCTATTGTGTGATACTGTCTGCTGAGCTTTGTATATAATCCTATCTTGTGTGATACTGCCTGCTGAGCTGTGTATCTAATCCTACCTTGTGTGATAGTTTTCTGTTGACCTGTGTATCTAATTCTATTAGGTGTGATACTGTCTTGAAGCTATTGTATTTATCTCTATAGAGTGTGATACAGATAGAGATAAGGAGCTCTCCTTTGTGTACATACTGTACACTCAGCCACTGCTCAGACAAGAGAGGTGGGGGAGGTGCTCATATATTTGAGTGCCTGTGTTTCCCTGTTTTGTGGATGAGCCCTGATTATAAGTTAAGTAAGTTATAGAAGCCCATTCATGTTGCTATTGGAAAACACAAAACATTCTTAGTCTTCTGAGGCGGAGCTTATTTTTAGAAAAAAAAAACTTTCCACAGAGCACGACATGCCACTGGTTTTGTCCCCCTTACATTTTTTTTTATTATTTTTGCAGTTCAGACCTTCACCCATGGGCAGACCCAGGTCTGTGGACCTTTAGAAAAAATCCTTGAGTACTCCTGATTCAGGTTTTTTTTTTAACTTTTTTATTTTAAATTCTTGCAAAAACATACAAAGATATTATATAGAAAAAATAGTTGAACATTATCCATCAACAATTACATATTATAAATACCCCAAACCTGACACCCCTCCCACCTGGTATGACGGAGCGAGGGAGAGAGCACTACCGGAAGAACCAGACCCTGAACCATAGCTCGATCTTATTCTGATATTTGTGTCTTATTTTTTCATAGGCTTTAGCTTTGTTGACTAAATTAGTCCAGTTATTATGTTAATAAGGTGACGTTTATAACCTGGAGCCCTTAACCTCTTAAAGTCCCCCAAGAAAGCAGCACGGGGATTAGCACAAGTGTCTTTGGGCCCCCTCAGGCTCCTGAGCCCGGTAGTGACTGCTACCTCTGCAGCCCCTATAGCTACACCCCTGATCCCAGAACTTAAAGGGAACCTGTCATCAACTTTTTGCTGACCATAATGAGGGCAGTATAAAGTAGTGACAGAAATGCTGGTGTGTCACATATCAGCTAAAAGTAAGTGGTTGCTGAGAACCAGCATCATAATCATTGCAGCAGAGGCCTTGAAAAGAGTCAAATCTACCTGAGAAGAGTCCTGGTTATTCCTAATCTCCTGCTCTCCCGCCCATCTGCTAATGATTGGCAGTTCTCTTCTAGAGAGAGAGGGGGAAATCTAGGTACGTAGGTGTCCATCATCAGCAGGAGTTTGTGATGTTGGTTCTCAGCAACCACTTACTTTTTAACTTATAAATAACAGACCTCTGAAATCAACTCACCTGTCTTTACTTTATTCTGCTGTTAGTATGGGCTGCATAAAGGTGATGACAGGTTCCCTTTAAGTATTCCATCAATCAACTCCTGCTTAGTCCTTGGCTTTATTTCAGACCACTCCTCTTATTGTTGGTGTTTTGCAATTTATTCCTCCACCTCTGTTCTTTCCTGCATATATCCATGTTTCTTCAGATTTTTTTCTTTCCTAGCCTTGAAGAAGAGACCTCAGTCTTGAAAGCTTGTCACTTTATAACACCATGTATTTTAGGGCTCGTTTACACAGCCATTGTGTAGCCATGCCCATGCTGCGGACCGCAATTTGCGGTTTGCAGTGCACAGGCACCTACTGTGGTGCTTCCTCATGCGGATCAGGGACTCATTGACTTCAATGGGATCTTCGATCCACATCCGACTATCTGCACCAATGGTTGAAGGTCCAAACCGCCAAAATAATAAAAAAAATGTAAGGGGGACAAAACCAGTGGCATGTAGTGCTCTATGGAAAGTTTTTTTTCTAAAAATAAGCTCCACCTCAGGGACCGAAGACAATAAGAATGTTTTGTGTTATATTTTCCAATAGCAACATGAATGGACTTCTATAACTTACTTAACTGGTAATCAGGGCTCATCCACAAGACAGGGAAATACAGGGACTGAAATACATGAGCACCTCCCCCACCTCTCTTATCTGAGCAGTGGCTGAGTGTACAGTATGTTCACAAAGGAGAGCTCCTTATCTCTATCTGTATCACACTCTATAAAGATACAACAATAGCTTCAAGACAGTATCACACCTTATAGAATTAGATACACAGGTCAGCAGAAAACTATCAAATAAGGTAGGATTAGATACACAGCTCAGAAGACAGTATCACACCTAATAGAATCAGATACACAGCTCAGCATACAGTATCACACCTAATAGAATTAGATACACAGGTCAGCAGAAAACTATCAAATAAGGTAGGATTAGATACACAGCTAAGAAGACAGTATCACAGGCTATACAGACACATACAATAGCTTCAAAGACAGTATCACACCTAATAGAATTAGATACACAGGTCCGCAGAAAACCATCACACAAGGGAGGAGGCAGTATCACACAAGATAGGATTAGATACACAGCTCAGCAGACAGTATCACACAGAACAGAATTAGATACACAGCTCAGCATACAGTATCACACATGATAGGATTAGATACACAGCTCAGGACACAGTATCACACTCTATACAGAAACATACAATAGCTTCAAATACAGTATCACACCTAATAGAATTAGATACACAGGTCAGCAGAAAACTATCACACAAGGGAGGATTAGATAAACAGCTCAGTAGGCAGTATTACACAAGATAGGATTAGATACACAACTCTGCAAACAGTATCACACATGGTAGGATTAGATACACAGCTCAGCAGACAGTATCACACAGAACAGAATTATATACACAGCTCAGCAGACAGTATTACACATGATAGCAATAGATACACACATCTACCAAGCTATCGCAGCTTAGTTACTAGTGAGGACAGTTATCCAGCGCCGAGGTATTAGCTTGGTATATTTCTTCCTCCTTGACCACACACCTCAGGGCAGCTATCTGTACCCACAGTAACGTCCGAACCCACATTACAATCATGTCAGTATTGTGGTGGGATAGGAAGGAACGTATTCAGCGAGTACAGACTTACTTTGGAATGCAACAAACACATATGCATAATAGCACTAATAACAGGAATGTCCAATTTGGATACATCAGAACTATCTTGCAACAATTGGAACATTCATTAATTATGGAGTTAAAAGATTTGTGGGAAATGGCTTAGTTAGAAAAATATTTAGTATGGGATATAGTGCCAAAAGGTTTGAGAGTGGAAAAAATGTTGTCTGGTGATATGGGTGACATTGAAATTATTAAACAATGGGAACACATGTTTCATGATTTTTCTAGAAGAGCCATTATGTTTATAATAGAAAAAAGGAGACAAAGATTAATAACTACTAATAAAGAAATCCGTGAACTATTTGAAAAATTAAGACCGTGGAAGGATGATCCAAGTATAAAATCCCTAGTGGATAACATAAAAAGGAGGTTATCTATGAAAGAAGAAGAAATAAGAGATAAAAAGATAAGAAAGTTTCAAAGGGATTCAGTACCGTTAGATATAGGTATTAATCACCAAACATTGGTAGACTCGAATCTATTGGAAACTATAGATGAGTGTGGTTCTTCAGAACTGAATAATCGGGACGATGAAATCTCAGTATTTACTACACATACCGAGGGAGAAGGAGCGAGTCCCATAGATATGTGTGCCTCGTTTGACCCTCCGGTTCCATCGAGCCCAATTGTAATAGTTCATAATCATAATACCAATGATAATAATAATAAGAGAAATAAAGAAGGAGGAATTAGCCAAACCACAATAACTACAAATAGTACGAACCTAGGTGGTAGTGGAAATAATATACCAGACACCATTCAGGAGAATATAAATGTCCCGGTGCAAAATCGGTTTAATCCACTAAACGAATTAGAAGAAGAAGGGCGAATAGTGGAAATAGATGAGACAAGGGTCTCAAAGAATAAAGAAAGCCATACTGGGAGATATAATAAATCTACAATTCGAAAAACTGTTAAGAAGGATTTTTTTCAGGTCAGAAAAGGTGGAAACAAAAAAGGGGCTGCAGAGGGGGGGCACTCACCAAAAAGAAGAAACAACAATTAAAACTAAAGTGTATAGAAGAAGAATTACAAAAAAAAATCTATAACCTCAGTAGGTATAAATTAAAAGAAGGGGAAGAAAAAATTCTAAGAAAGGGGTTGAAATATGCACCCACCACCTTTTTTAGTAAGTTCGATGCCTTTATAGGGATTAGGAAGTTCATGAGAAAACTTGCCCTAAAGAAATACTTTTTAAAAAAGGGAATGCAGAATAAAATCGAGAAAATAGGAGGGGAAATGGAGGGTGAGCCCATGAACCAGTTTAAACATACCACACTCAAACTTAAATATAGATATCATCCCATACAGGAATACTCACCCGCATTTAATACCTTCATGACACAAGTGACTAAAGAAATAAAGAATTTCAGGAAACCAAAACATCCACAATATATGAGTAATATCACAGAGGTAGAGAGGAAGGCCAAAATTAAAATGCAAAGAAACAATGATATTATTATACGTCCCGCCGATAAGGGGGGAAGTATTATAATTTTAAATAAGGAGGATTACCATAAAGAAACAATGAATATCCTGAATGATACAAAAACATACAGACGTCTTAAAAATAATCCAACAGAATCATTCAAAAGAGAACTAAAAATGCTGGTTCAAAAAGGGAGGGAGAAAGGTATATTAAGGAAAGAGGAAGCTACGTTCATCAATACACTATGCCCTAATATTGCGGTTCTATACCATAATCCCAAAATTCACAAAGACCAAAAAAACCCGCCAGGTAGACCTATAGTGTCGGGGGTGAATTGCCTAACGAGTGCATTGTCGAAATATGTGGACCAACATCTACAACCGTATGCACAGGCACTCCCCACATATCTTAAAGACACTAAACATATATTACAAATTTTAAATACGGTAAAATGGGAGAATGGGTATATTATGGGCACTTTGGATGTAAAATCACTGTATACTGTGATTGAAAACCGAAAAGGATGTGAAGCAGCTAAGTTTTTTATGAAACAAAAAGGTGAATTACCGGATAGCCAAATAGATTTTATTGGGGAGTGTATTATGTTCATATTAGAGAGGAATTATTTTATGTATAATGAACAATTTTATTTACAGACATGGGGGACCGCCATGGGGACGAGATTCGCACCGGGGTTCGCAAATCTCTATGTTGGTTGGTGGGAACATCAATATATACACCCCAACGGCGAGCTCCGGGCGGATCTCGCCCTGTGGCGGCGTTTTATAGATGACATAGTTTTTATTTGGAAGGGGGGTGAGGATAAACTTAAGGAGTTTTTAATAGATATTAATAAAAATGAGTTTCATTTAGAGTTTACACCTAGTTATAGCACATCAGAGATTAACTTTTTAGATTTAATCATATGTATAGAGGGAAATAATTTATATACGAAAACCTTTAATAAACCTACAGATGCGAATAGTTATATTGAGAAAACCAGTTGTCACCTTCCGCGGTAGTTGGATAACATACCGAAGAGCCAATTTCTCCGCATCAAACGGAATTGTAGTAGGAAGGCAGACTATGAGAAAGAGGCAGACTCTTTACAGAAAAAATCTGAGGCGAAAGGTTATAATACTGAGAGTATCATTGCACAGAAAATAGAAGTAGGGGATCTGGATAGAAAAATCCTGATTGGAGAAAATAGAGATGAAGAAGTAGAAGAAAATATAAAAGAAAGGGATAAAGAGAGTGATAATAAAACGAAGGAAGAACTAATAATACCCCCTATCATAATACCATACAATGGACAGGTATCATTTTTTAAAAAGATAGTTATGAAACATTGGGAAACATTAAGAGAAGATAAAATTATAGGTGAAAAAATTCCGTCCAAACCAATGTTTGTCTTTAAAAAAGCTAGGAACATAGGGAATGCCATAGCCTCAACTAATAGTTGTATATCCATGAAAATAAGAGGCAAAAAGAATGAACATAGAATAAATAGTACTAATGAAAAGAAAGGTTTTTATCCCTGTAAACAATGTTCATGTTGCAAAACAGCGCAGAAAAATAAAATAAAAGCAGAAGTTGAAAGTAGTGATGGCATGTATAAAGTAGACATCAAGCAATTCATTACATGTAGCACTAGATGTGTCATATATGTAATAACATGCCCCTGTAGAAAAAACTATATAGGGAGAACAAAGAGGTCCCTAAAAAAACGGGTGGGGGAACACATATATAATATAAATAGGAAATATGCGGGACACCCGTTATCTAGGCACTATATGGAAAAACATGATGGTAGTTTTGTGGGTTCAGAATTTTATGGAATAGAAATCGTTACACCCGATATAAGAGAAGGGGACTTTATTAAGAAAATGTCCAGAACGGAGACAAAATGGATTTTCAACATGAACACATTGGCACCTGGAGGGTTAAACTCTGAAATCGAGCTGTATGCATTAGAGTAATAGTGAGTATAAAAGGTCCCGATAGCATGAAGAGTATAGGAAAACGATATGACAGGTTGACAAAGTAGGGGAATAATTGGTGTATATATATAAATCCTTTATTTAAGAATATATGATAATGAGATATAGGACAAATAGATGTTGGGGAAATTCAGCCTGATCCTTGAAATCACTAGTCCCTGGAGCAGTAGAGGATTGGCAAAGAAGGGGTTAATAAAGATTGGCAGTGGAGAACTGATAAATGGGAGGTACCTGCAAGCATTACCAGATTCCAATCTCCAGACGAAGGACAACGTTGTGTCCGAAACGCGTTGAGAGGAACTTAGACCCTTACCAGCACTTGTAGTGTTGATAGCGACGTCACTATTCGCTCTGAGAGAGCGCGGGTACTTTCAGTTTTGTTAGCGTGGGGATGCGCTACCGGCCGGAGCGCACCCCAACCAACAGTTTACATTTTCCCTGCCTGTTATCACCGCATGTGGATGGATTCTAGGAGAAGAGCCCTACAATTACAACGATACTAAGGTACTCTTAGATACATTTGACGACCTTGTTGATCGTTTGTTTATATAGTGGGGACATATTAGTAGGTCCTTAGCAGGTGATTTAGAGGAGGGATTGATGCGCGATATCCATTATATTATTAGATACACACATCTGCAAACAGTATCACACATGATAGGATTAGATACACAGCACATCATACAGTGTCACAAATGATAGGATTAGATACAGAGCTCAGGAGACAGTATCACACTCTATACAGACACATACAATAGCTTTAAAGACAGTATCACACCTAATAGAATTAGATATACAAGTCAGCAGAAAACTATCACACAAGGTAGGATTAGATACACAGCTCAGCAGGCAGTATCACACAGAACAGAATTAGATACACAGCTTAGCAGACAGTATCACACATGATAGGATTAGATACACAGCTCAGCAGACAGTATCACACTTTATAGGATTAGATACACAGCTCAGCAGACAGTGTCACACATTATAGGATTAGATACACAGCTCAGCAGACAGTATCACACATGACATGATTAGATACACAGCTCAGCAGACAGTATCACACATGATAGGAATAGATACACAACTCTGCAAACAGTATCACACAAGATAGGGTTAGATACATAGCTCAGCAGACAGTATCACACTCTATACTGAAACATACAATAGCTTCATAGACAGTATCACACCTAATAGGATTAGATACATAGCTCAGCAGACAGTATCACACAGAACAGAATTAGATACATATCTCAGCAGACAGTATCACACATGATAGGATTAGATAAACAGCTTAGCAGACACTGTCACCCAGAATAGGATTAGATACACAGTTCAGCAGACAGTGTCACACATGATATGATTAGATACACAGATAAGCAGGCAGTATCACACATAATAGGATTAGATACCCATCTTAGCAGACAGTATCACACATGATAGGATTAGATACACAACTCTGCAAACAGTATGGCACATGATAGCATTAGATACACAACTCTGCAAGCAGTATCACACATGATAGGATTAGATACACAACTTAGAAGGCAGTATCACACACGATAGGCTTAGATACAAAACTCTGAAGATTGTATCTCACCTGATAGGAATAGATACTTAATAGAGATGAGCGAGTAGTGAAATATTCGAAATTTCGAAATTCGATTCGAATAGACCGCGAAATTCGACTATTCGACCAGATATCGAATCCCATTAAAGTCTATGGGAAAAAAATGCTCGCCACTTGGAAATCTCAATTCGACCACTTGGAGGTCACCAAGTCCACCCTGGAACCTCAGAAAAGGATGCCAACACTGCTGGAATGCAACTGGGACAGCAGGGGAAGCATGTCTGGGTGCATATAACGCGCCCAAGTCGCACTATTACGCCACTATCACAGCCTCTCAACAATACACTCCAAACACAATCTAACCTCTCTGTAAAGTGAGACCATACAAGGAAACCTTCTTTCCTCAACATTGCCATGGACCCCAAGCCAAACTAGACAAAAAAGAAGATAAAATTCTGCACCCCTTAAAATCACGTTGCCTATGACAACCACAGATGGCATAGGCAAGGGGGAAAGCAAATAGACCCCACCCCTAATTGTCATTGTGTGTGTGTGTGAGATGTGGTCAGACATGTCTTCTTTAAAATGTAAAAACAAC
>ONZH01012970.1:0-77193 GCA_900303285.1 Rhinella marina | reverse complement strand
ATGCTATCACCCAGCATGTACTGCTTAGCTATAGTTCCCAAGTCCAGTTATCTACCCCACCCACTCATCCTCCTCAGACCGGGATGACACTTGCCCTAAAAACGCTTAGGCATGAGAGATATGAATGTTAGCTGAGCCGACAAGACGTGTGACTGGTGCCAAGGAAATAAGCTCCTGATATGTCCTCACTGCCTCAAAACCTACAGTATCTTCTCATCCCTGTTTTATCCATGGATGAAAGGTGAAGATGGATATCAAGCTGCGACTCATGGCTGCTTTTTATAGTATTCAATAGTCTAGAAATCTGATGGTCCAGCCCTCATTTCCATCACAGACCTTCAAGATAATAGAGAACTTCATAAACCCAGGAGACGGAGCAGAGATTATGCATTAAAGGGTTATTGTCATCTTAGATAATGGGGGCATACGCTAGGATATGCCGCCATTGTCCTATAGGTGCGGGTCCCACACCTATATCGAGAACTGAGCCCCCAAAGGGAATGAGGGAGCACTGCACATGCGAAGCCGCCCTCCATTCATTTCTATTGGGCTGGCGAAAACAGGCGAGTGCTGGCTCGGCTATTTCTGTCGGCTACATAGAAATGAATGGGAGCGGTGGCCGCGCATGCGCTCTCATTCATTTCTATGGGAGCAGCACCTGGTGGTGGCCGGACCCCGGGAAACACGGGGACCTCCAGGAGCAGCGCTCCCCGCTCCGATCTCGATATAGGTGCGGGTCCCAGCAGTTGGACCCACACCTATAAGACAATGGGGGCATATCCTAGCGATATGCGGCCATTGTCTAAGATGAAAATTCCCCATTAAAGAAGAACTCCAGCAAAAAATTTTATTCTCTGATCTGTTAGAAAGGTGCATGATATAATCTGTGACTGTTTGTGAGTAAAAACCTCTCTTCTTATTGTAGCTGGGTCATGTGACCAACTCCCTGACCTCCAACTGACCCAGGACAGAAAGCCAGTCACTGCTCTATTCATTTCCTATGGGAGCCTCACTTTCAGTCTCATAGGAATACATAGAGAATTAGACTTCCTGTCCACACATAAGTCTATGTGTGAGTTGGTTGGTCTAATTGCTGGTCACATGACACAGATAAGAAACTTCAGGATGATAGAAGTCAAAAATTCAGACACTGGTAAGAAAATGACATTCACTACAGATCATGTACATTTCTAGCAGGACATGGAATAAAATTTTTGTTGGGAGTTCTTCTTTAATGATACAGTATTTTGCCTCTATTTTGGGCAATATTCCTGCAATTTATTTCCTTTTATAGGTAACCTGAATGTTTTGTATATGGATAATCATTAAACAGTACAGTATTAATGCTGTACGTTTTGGACACCTTTCATGCAAGATGGAAGGTACTTTTCTACCTAAAATTGCAAGGTGTTGCACCACAATCACCACTCAAATGTGTGACCATTGGGAGATGGGTTGGAAGTTACCAGATCAGATGTTCCTGGGCCCCAATCATTTTCACTGCTTGACCACAGTGAGAAGTTTGACGTTACGGAGCTGCAGCCGAGCAAGGTGTGGTGCCGATTCAATGAGACTGAAAGATGGCGGAGTAGGGGGCTCGACTCAACAGTCCCAAAAACTTTGAAAATCCTCCTCACTGTAGTGGTGCAGAGAGAAGAAATGGGGGCACTGGTGATTAATGGAGGTTGTAATAGTGTGGTGCCTCCAGAGATCAAAAAATTTATCTCCTACCCAGTGGATATGATAAATGTCTCATGGGAATATCCCTTCAAGGGGACATCCACATTAGATGGAAATGCTGCAGTCTGTAAACCTGCAGTATTTTAGGGAGGTATTACACTGCCCAATCTTCCATCAGTGCTCGTTTGCAGCGGACTGGCTGATTCCTCGAGCGTTCTCTTCTATAGGTAATCAGCAGCACCACCCTGATTGCCCAATAACTGGGCACCTGTCATCCTGATGAAAGATGCCCATCAGCCGATGAACAGGTGTTTGCTCATTCATCAGCTGACTGGCTGCTCATTTATATGCGCCAATTATAGAGAACAAGTGTTCGTATTCCCGATAATTGGGCCGAAATCGTGCAGCTCAATGGGGCCTTTACAGTACCAGTCAAATAGAAGAGACGGGAAGAAAGATGTGCAGCGAAAATTGACCTGAGATGCAGAAATTAAATCCACAACTCTCATGCCTATTTCCCAGCAGATCGAGGGCAAAATTCATGTCCGATTTTCCAGAGGGTGATATATCCCATGAGGAGAAAGACTTTAAGGGGGTCTCCCAGAGACATTGATCACCCATCCTTAGGACATGCAATCAATGTGCGATCGGCATGGACCCCAGCCGATCAGCAGAATGAAGAGATGGGTATGAAGGCCTACCTGTAAGGAATGAGACGTCATTACAGACATGCATGCAGACACAAGGACGGAGAAGAAAATCCAACACAAATGAGAAACCAGAACCAATGTAACATTCACTCAGTGAAAACTAGTGCAGCAGAACAGGATTTTAACTTTGAGAAAGTACCCCATTAAGAGAGCAGACGTTTCCATGTTCTAGGGCATGGCTCATAACGTAACTCCCCCGATACACATAAGAGCAATTCTAACAGGACAGCTCGGCCAAGTGAAGGGCGCATATTCTAGGTCCAGCAATGTCAATGGCATCCTTTATGTGTAAAGCAGTCCAGACAGCTACAAGCGCCACATATCAGCAACTGTCCTACCAGTATAGTAACTGGGACTGAATGCTGCTCTGCTCTTTACCCAAAGCACTGTGAACTGAACTAGGAGAGAAGTGAGATACTTATATACCATTTTACAACATTAGAAGGGATTCTCCACCATGAGATGGCACATTCCGGGTATATGCCACCACTTCCTCACATAGCGTTTCCCGGCCTGCACTCACACCGTCATGTTAACGATGCCCTTTGCTTCATTCCATCTTTCCCTGCATGTCAACGCTCCCATAATACGCTACAGCACAGTCCCAAACATTGTGCTGCAGCTCCCTGCACAGCGTGCGACTGGGAGCACCGAGGTGCAGGAGACATGCAGAGGGCACCGTGGACCCTTCACTTTCAGAACACGTGGGTATCCTAAAGATAAAACCCCACTGCTCAAAAATGTTATAGCATTACATCCTAACGCTTGGATTGGAAGAATCCTTTTAAAAGAAAACCAGTCACCATGAAAACGCACTGCAATCAGCAGGCAGCATGTTCTACTGCAGGAAGAGCTGAGCAGATATATAGTTTTATGGGGAAAGATTCAGTAGAACTTAGAATTTTATTCATTTAAATCTCTTTAAACAGTGTTTCCGAGATTTAAATACTGATGACCCATCCTCTGGATAGATCATCTGTATCTGAATGGTGGGGGGTCCGTGCCCTCTGCACCGTGACAGGGCCAGGCAGTGAAAACATCATAATGCCTGACAATATCAAAGCAGAGAGAGCAGAGCCTCTAGGTGTAATGGTAACGCCCCGTTGCTCCTAGAGGCTCATTTGCATATATTAATACTTCATTTTTCTCAGCAATGTAGACACATATGAACCTGGGACCAACACAGATGACTTCAGCTGCCAAGTGCACATGTAACAGGTCAGCCAGTGTTATAGCTACAAATCTGCCTGTCATTTGTCGGCCTACTTACCGACTGCTAGCTCACTATGCAGAGTTCGCTGTCAATCACTGAGCAGGACCGCCCACATGACTCAAACACGTTTTACTGAACGTTATCCATAAAACTATCAATCTGCTCAGCTCCTCCTTGACTGGTACTTTCATAGTGACAGATTCCTATTAAAGCTACTTTCACACGGTTTGCACGTGGCTCACACGCACCGCGGTCGATCCGGGAAATACGGCCGTCACATACCACATTTCATGGACCAACACACAGCCGTGTGAAACCAGACTAGGAAGGAGAAAATACAAGCAAAGTAAGTTACAGGGCGCTCGTCTGGCTCCTTTAGGTACCTGCACTTGATAAAATCCTCTACCAAGACTGTAACTGTAACTTTGCTGCTCATGACGGAGATCAATGTCCATCATAAAAAGCACTATTAGGCTGGACACAAATTTTTGGATCCCAACTAATGTGCTCTATTTCTCATTTCAGGGACCGAAAAGGTCCAACGGTAATAAACAGTCAGTGAAATGCTACAAGACGATAACTGGAAGACATTTTGTTCTAGTGCTTGGACTCAAGACAACAAAAACCGTCACTAGGGAACTTACAAGGTGCTAGCGGAGACAGGTGAGTGTGCTACATCGAAATCGCACCACATCGGAAAAGCAGATTGCTGCAAGTTACTAGACCTGTTAGGAAGAAGGCACAAGAGTCAGAACGCAGAGAAGACAATTCATACCAGCAGCACTAGAGTCACCTACCGCAGGCAGAACGCAGAGGGAGGGAGACTAAAAAGTGACTTCTTATAACAACCAGCACCCAAAACTGATGCAATTTCATTTACATAGCTGTACGCAAGCATCCCTCACTAAAGACTTGGAGCGAGTCGTCAGCACTCTTTCTTCAAGACAATGGCCTTGATAAAACTATAATTAAAATCATTTTCAGAGAATTGGTAATCCTTTGAATGCAGATTATGTGAAGCAGCAGCACGATTATCACAGGCTCCATCAGACATTTGAACCGTTTGGACAAGAATGCACCAAAAAGCTTAGAAAAGGGAAAGAGGAAGAAGCCGCTAACTATTTTAATAAGAGGCTGAACCGGCAAACTAGAAAAGTTTTAGCCTAGTTCATAAAAAATGGAGGAGACCGGGGACGGGCATGCATGTGGTTTCAGTTCACAGTTCTATGTGTGTGCCCTGCAGGTACACCGCATTGGGGTGGCTTCACATACTAATTCATAATGCCCATCATTCAAAAATGAAGCATAGGACATCACATCAGACTATTAATCAGTACTGGTGAGGAAAACTGAAAATGGTGCACGCCGATGGTTAGCTTTGCACTGCATTCACACAGATTTTCTGATCTTGCAATAAAATTATTGCTAGTGTATGCCATCAATGTCAGGAGGGCAGCCCAGAGATGCGATCAGCACCTATCTCCAGAATAGGGCCCCTGAAGTGGAGAGCAGACACTCTCCATTCACCACTATGGTAGTTCCAAAAACAGCTGTGTACTGCCTAAACCAAGATGCCCAACTGTGGCTCGGTTCTCTAGGCTAGTTTGCAAAAACCCGCCTCTCGGATGCTCGCCAAGACTTGACGACAAATCAAAGTTACACGCTGTTGTGTGGTTAGGTTGTCCAGGCCCGATGCTGGGGGACGTTAGGAAGATCTGTTAGTTTTGACGCACAACTGCATGACTGTCTCAAATGCTCGCCGATTGTCTCGGGGTAGGAGGACGCCTCCGCTTCTTGGAGGACAGGGGCAGGTCCAGGAACACGCATTGATCGCTATTGTCCTACAATAGCCATCCAAATCCCAGATGGTCTCTGCATACGGCGACTCAATTATCTTATCAAGAAGAGAGGATATTCCCAGTCCATTGCATAAGAGTTCTTTAGTCTCGTAGTAGTATGGTACTATAGTCAGCTGTTCCGATTCACATTATTTTTTAGTGAGTTTAGAGTATCGCTAGCTGTCGGACTGCATATTAATCCAGAGACTGATCCTGTGTACGTCCCATGAGATCTCTCTCGCTTATTTTCTCTACTGGTACACGCACCCCACACATCAGTCCGAGCTCACCAGGTCACGCCGTCTCGCCCTCTGTTGTACTGTTCCTCTTGCATGTATCGCTGAATTAGGGCCATGTCTAGAGTCGTAGGTGGCCGGTGTCAGTTGCTCTCTTGCTTGTAATAGACGCGCTCTATCGTGCGCGACAGAGGCGCTTTTCTAGTAACATCGCATCCATCTATTGTATGGAGGCATGCGTGGTCACCATCTTCGTTAACAGCTGGTTGAACTTAGCTGGCTTTATGTACCTATGGATTCAATCAATCATAGCAGCCATATATGGCCTTCCGACAAAATTGTACAAAAGCATAATCCACACAAAAAACATTCTCTTGTTATTAATACGCGATCCTAGCCTCCAGTGGACCTTTGGACATAGCTTGTTTTAGAATTGGCATCGTTCTCTCCCGCTTCTTTAAGCGGAACGCCACATGATGTGAAAGAGAATTCATACTCTGGTAGTCAGGGATAAGCCGGTGTTAAAGAGCTAGGAGTGAGCTCATGACGGCACTCAATACTTCAAATAGAATCAGAGTGATTCTGACTCGTACTTCAGCCGAATACAGAGTATACCCTGCTCATTGCCTGTGATCACACACGACGGCAGGGTGAGTATCGCACCACTAGTATATCAAGCACGACACCCTAACTTTCACCTGAGATGAAATCCTGGTGCTAGAGTCGGGATACACGTGTACATGACCAGGTGTCCACTGCACGTAAACCGAGTGCATTATAAAATAAATTTCCCCTGTCCTCCCAGACAGGTCTTCGCTCGATTGATGTTGCGTCCGATAGAACCACGCGACTCGTGTGATATAATCACACACTAGCTGAGTAGTGTATAGTGTGCTGGCTTTTCTATTAATACAAGTAGCTTGGTGTCAGCAATATGCCTAGGACCAGCATAAAATACATACTCTCATTTACAGTCAGTCCGATTGCTTAGATCATATATTACCTCTATGGTTAATCAGTATAATCTAACCTCATACAAGACAGACCTAATGCTAGGGAGATTAATGATTAGCAGATGGCGATTACCTACTCCCACGCACCCAGATACCTCTTTCATAACTGTTTGTTCATTACATTCCTAAAACATGCATTAAAGTTGCATAGTTTCCTGTCTACAAGAACTTATCATTACGCCCTGCATGTCAATTATCTATCCTCTTGTTCTGGCCAATAAAATAATACAAACCATTTGTTATTTTACAGCGTATTCATGCCAGACAGGATAATACCGCTATTCAGCACTGGAATCTTTCTTGAATTTCGTGTAGGGCGACACTCCGAGTATACGCTCGACTGGGTCTGAGTGTTCGTGAATGAGCTCAGTTAGGATTGTGCTGTTCCACATAGGCCAGAGAAGGATCAATTATGTATCTGTGGCCGACGTATCTCAGGCGACCTTCCACTACCTCCTATTTTTCTTGGTGTCCCCCATGGTCTCGCTATATTCCACGGTTTGATCTTCCTCTATGCCGGGTAGATTTCGTAGACCATAGTCACACACTCAAGAGCTCTATGAGTGATTCATCCTCTGACCAAGTGCCTGGCCATTCATTTATCGAAGAAACGAGGCGTACCAGATTCAGCTCCTCCCTGACTTCTAATTTTCCACCGAGGGCTGTGGTTACGAGATTCTATCATCTCGCTTAATTGTGTGGCTTCCCACATTGCAAAGGGCACAGAAGGCATTTAGTATGATGATATGAACGATAAAGCTAAATATAGCAACTGGACACGCCAATGAAATCCCTGGACTAATCGTGAGTTCGTGAGTTTCGCTCCTTATGATTGCACTCCTTTTGCGGTCCTGATTTGAGGTATATACCTCAGTCTATCATTGTCAATATAACTTTGTTTAACTGCTTCGTGTTGCCGCCGAACGGGCCCACCTTTCTTCACTTTACCATCCTGCTCCTACTCCAGCAGCTGCCCAGTGGTCCGGTCCCCATTTGCGCCTTGCACACTATCTAGGAAATAGCACCAGCCTATGTGTGCCTTCCACGTTCTTGGCCACCAGAGAGGGCGCGGCTTTTTTTCCGTATTAGTGTGCTAGCGCGTCCCAAATGCCCAATAGCCAGCGGACGTCAAGAGTGCATCGCACCTGTATATATGCCAGGGAGATAAACTCGAACAACGCATCTATGAATATCTCCCAGTTGTGCTCTTCAATGGTCACGAATAGATTTTCCCTGAAATGGGGTAAAAAAAAACATTACTTACCGCATTGTGCACATATTAGAAAGCCAAGGAGTCCCCCGCGCTCCTGCCGAATCGGCATCTGATTTGTAGAACGAGTGCACTGAGCGCGAAATCCTAGATGATAGGCTGATGATGGTGATTGCTAGTGATCTGTTCCACCATCTCACACCCCAGCAAGGCCATAACGTACTAAGATGCTGAGATGAACAGGTGAGGTCTCTTGCCAAGGTTCTTTGCGGGGGTCAAGATATATGCGCGCTCGTAGTTTATCTTGTGTCTAATCAGAATACTGCTTGTAGGTCTTATCAGTGATGCTGCAGAGACAAACAAGTCCTGCTTTTCCCACAGATGGGACATGTGACCTCAAAGGTACAGGTTTATGAAACTGTTTTACTTAGGAAGGCGCAACTGTTGCGAGCCGTACTTTTGCAGGTGCAAACGGGTATAGAGGCCGCACCGTAAGTCACTCGTGGATCTCTCTAAATCTTTTTTTAATATATCTGTGAGTAGACGTTGAGAGATATATATTAACAGTAAGGGTGGTCTCGATCCGTATCGCTTCCTGACTTTACATCCAA
Organism: Rhinella marina; assembly: GCA_900303285.1. NCBI lineage: Eukaryota > Metazoa > Chordata > Amphibia > Anura > Bufonidae > Rhinella > Rhinella marina. The sequence goes on along the minus strand of ONZH01012970.1, from coordinate 68,682 downwards.
GTGAGTAATGATAGGTTGATGACCTGTATTTCAGCAGACAAATACTACCCATCATCCCAAGAGCGAGACGGTGAGTGCGAACCATCACTCCGTACGACCACGCGTGATACAGCTGAGAGGTTTGGAAAATGAGGGGGCGCACGGGCGACACTCGTTTCCGACTCGCGCTGTCTCCTCTACTTTTTTACTTTCATCCGTTCTGTACCGGTGTATTTAAAATAAATAAATAAAATCCCATTGTTCATTCTGGGGGGTAGTGGTGAGTAGGTGTAATTACACTTCTACTAGCTCTCTGCTCCGAATTCCTTTACTTTTACTGGTGGACCACACGAATCTGCTAGCTATCATATCAAGTCTATAGTGCACGCATTCTTCCCTAACAGCGAATAGCATGAATGGCAGCTCAAGTGAGTGTATGTGAGATTGTGTGTGCACAAGCTCAAACACTGCTAACCACCTCACCCCAACAACTTGTTCATTAAACTCGCGACGCCGCGAAGAGAAATGTTAAAACGAGGGTGCACAGAGGTAAGATGGTCATGTGCTCGACATACAAAAATTAACAATACTAACTCAAAAATACATTAACTCACACCAAGCAAAAATTATCCACATCCTACAAAATATTTATATGAATCGACACACTCATAGCAATCATCTATTACTGCGCGCTCTAAAGTTCCGAGATATGGTAAATTGTATACAAATTGAGCTTCCACAGAAAGAGCACCTCATGAATAGGAGCGTTAGCTGCCGCCCTGAGATCGTGATGTCGACTGCCAGGAGAATTTTGAATGGCATATATTATCATACATGTTGTGCGAGATATCTCTTTGTGTATCGTTTCTTGGTGGGTGTGGTGCCCGGTGTGCCGAGTCTTCACCCCCACTGGCACTGATCTCTCTCACGTTCATGAAGTAGACAGGACTCTCGGCATCTTTGTAGTTCAACATTGCTGAACCCCATTTCCATAAACATGCATCTTGGCCCCAAGGCCCAAATATTCTTCTAATCTTGGTCTAGAGGCAGAGATCTCAAACTCGTGGCCCTACAGCTGTTGTAAAACTACAACTTCCATCATGCCAGGATAGTCTACAGCTATTGGGGCATGCTGGGAGTTGTAGTTTTGCAACAGCTGGAGGGCCACGAGTTTGAGATCCCTGGTCTAGAGAATGTTGTCCAACTGTTTTTACAATGTGCCCTTCCTGCCTTTGATGTACTAATAAGGGACACAATGACCAAATGGCTTCTGAGCATATTGATAATTCAATGGGCGAATATCACTGAATAATATCAGTACACACTATACCCAATTATTAGGCATATTTGTGTGGTCATTGGACTGAGAGTCTGACTGGGAACCATATTTTCCTGTAACAGCGAACTGTATGCTCGCTTGCTTACGCAGTGACATCAAGCAGTTTTCCTCCCACAGAAAGGGAGGCCAAATTACATTATTGCCAGGAAACACTGGGAACATAGATTCCCCCAGCTTTGGCGAGCAGACGTCTGCTGCCAGTGTGTCTGAAAGAGAGACCCCTTTCTGCTCCCCAAAGAATCACCCACCTCCCACTACCACAAGCATCAGAAGCCGCAGTAGCAGCAGTCAGTTCAGCTCCAACATGATGGAGCAGTTTTTTGAAGGGCCGCACCAGGCTGAGGCAAATCATCAATCAGAGACTTCCCACCTCAATACTCAGGTTCAGGACTACCTCTAGCCTGTGTCCAGCGCATACCCCTTTCCCTGACCCATGGACTTCTGGGCCGGCAGACTAGAACAGTGGTCTGAACTGGCCCAGTATGTTCTCTGTCTTCTGTGGGAATGTTTCGCAGAATACGAATATTTTTTAACGCAACTTGGACCGAATCGAATCTTATCCGAGGCAAATCTTTTTAAAAATACGGCGAATATTCGGCGAAGCGAATCTTGGAAGATTTGCTCATCTCTACCTTTGAACTTTTCTACACTTATTCATGTTACACCCATAAACTTAAAGGCTATGTACAACTGGTCATCTAATAACCCGTATCGAGGAGCATAGCTATAGGGGAAGCAGGGAGTCTGAAAGCCGGAATGTCCGGCCTAAAACCGGACCTCTGGCCACCCTAACAGAGAAACTGTAGAAAACTCATGGAGTAGCTACCGGGCCTTGTCTTAGAGCTCAATCTTAACTAGCCACAGGAGTGGGGGTTGCACGTGAGTTGGGGATTGCGAAGAAGTTCCTGGAGGGAAAGGGGCCTATTCAAAGAATTTGCTGTGGGACCCAGTCAATTGTAGTTACACTACTGCCCTTATCTCTAATTTACTAAGCCACATTCTTATCAGTAACATGAGCTATAATGAATGTTTATAATGTCAGAGAGCAGAGATAAGAGATAAGGAACCCCTCAGATTAGCTGGCTGACTCAGCAGAGAGAAAATTCTGATCCTTCTATTACATCATCTCAGCCCTGTACAGAAAAAAGTTTCCATAATTGTAATAAAGAACAATGTAAAAAATTATTTTTAGCTCAAAATTACAATTAATAAAAATTACAATGGAATAATAATAAAAAATGCCCCTAAAGGTGTACATAGCCTTTAAGTGTATTTTATTGGGATTTTATGTGATAGACCAACACAAAGTGGCAAGTATGTTTGAAATGAAAAGAAAATGATATATGGTTTTAAATTTTTTAATAAATAAAAACTGGAAACTGTGGCGTGCATTTGTATTCACTCCCCTGTACGCTGACATCCCTAAAAAGTCCACCTGTGTGTAATTTATTCTCAGTATATCTACAGCTATTCTGCGAAGGCCTTAAGGAGGTTGTCCGATCCCAAAATCAAAATTCTTTTTATGTGCTCCTAACACCCCTTACCATGCATACATACACCCTCAATACCTGTTTTTCATGTCTGAGCTTTCCTTCTCCCCTGGAAGACATCACGTTATCCTGGCAGATCTGTTTACTTTCTCCCCTTCTTGTTTTGTTGAATACATAACTTTATTGATACACAAGCCTGGCTGCACTACACAGAGATGAGTCACAGGCTGGTCACGCCCCCCCTGCTCTGTCTGCAGCAGCTACACCCACTACAACTCGAGTGTTCATGTTACTACAGCCAGACATAACTCTACTTCTCACTCAGTGTCTAAATTCCATCACTGACTGTCCACAGGCTCTTCCCTCACCATCTCCAGAGTGTGATAAACAGCTGGAATCAGCAAGCGTATCCAAACACATCAGTATCTAATCCTATCCTTGTGATACAGCCTGCTGAGCGGTGTATCTCATCCCATCACTGACTGTCCACAGGCTCTTCCCTCACCATCTCCAGAATGTAATAAACAGCTGGAATCAGCAAGCGTATCCAATCAAATCTGTATCTAATCCTATCCTGTATGTGTGCCTGATACATATACTGTTGTGTGTGATACAGCCTGCTGGTGTGTACCTAATCCCATCTGGTATGATACAGCCTGCTGAACTGTGTATCTAATCCTATCTTGTATGATCCTGCCTGCTGAGCTGTGTATCTAAACCCTTATGCACACGAACGTATCCATTTTGCGATCCACATTTCTTGCAGTCCCATTGAGCTCTATGGATTTGAGGTTCTCATTTTAAGGACCAGAATACTGGAACTGACATATGGATGTAGAAAACACACTGATGACCCCCATAACAGTGACATCCACAGTGCCCCCATAACAGTGACATCCACAGTGCTCCCATAATAGTGACATCCACAGTGCTCCCATAACAGTGACCTCCACAGTGCCCCCATAACAGTGACCTCCACAGTGCCCCCATAAAAGTGACCTCCACAGTGCCCCTATATCAGTGACATCCACAGCACCCCCATAACAGTGACATCCACAGTGCTCCCATAACAGTGACATCCACAGTGTCCCCATAACAGTGACATCCACAGCGCCCCCATAACAGTGACATCCACAGCGCCCCCATAACAGTGACATCCACAGCGCCCCCATAACAGTGACATCCAGTGCCCCTAGTACCACCCATTGCCCCCTTGTGCCATCCAGTTCCACCACTGTGCCATCCATTCCCCCTTGTGCAATCCAGTGCCACCTGTTTGCCATCCAGTGCCACTTTTGTGCCTGCCAGTGCCCCCTGTTTGCCATCCAAAGTGCCCCCAGTGACATGCAAAGCATAGCAATCAGCCTCTGAGTCAGTACAGACTTCACATATGTACTATGCAGAGACTGACAGCCGGGCAGCAGGCAGTCCCGCACATGCGCACTAGCATTCAGCCTAGTGCGCTTTGAAGATTGCTGGCCGGCGCTTTCTCCAGCAGGAGGCAGTGACGTCACTCGTGACAATCCGTCTCCTGCTTGAGAAAGAAAGAGAAGTAGACGGACTTCAGCTGGAAGACAGAAAATCAATCAGGAGGGACCACATGACCGGGAGGCGGATCTCCAAACTGGCTGCACTGTAGAAGGTCAGTATATGACCACTAACCTACCCTCCACAGGTTAGATGTATCCAGCAATTATAGGTCAAGGCCAGAGAACCCCTTTAAAGTTTTGGTAAAGAACATTAGTGATCAAACAACATCTAGAAAACTAAGGAACACCCCAGACAGGTCAAAGATAAAGTAGTGGAGAAGGGTTACATTATAAAAAAAATATCCCAAGCTCTGAACATCTTATGGAGCACAGTTCAATCTATCATCAAAAATGAAAGGAGTATGGCACAACTGCAAAACTACCAAGACATGGCTATCCATGTAAACTGACAGCCCAGGCAAGGAGAGCACTAAGTTGAAAAGCAGCCAAAAGGCCCATGGTCATTCTGGAGGAGCTGCAGAGATTCACACCTCAAATGGGAGAATCTGTCCACAGGACAACCATTATTCGTGTACTCCACAAATCTCGCCTTTATGGAAGAGTGGCAAGAAAAAAAGCAATTTTTGAATGCAAGCCATAAGAAGTCATGTTTTCAGTTTGCCACAAGCCATGTAGGGGACACAGCAAAAGTGTGGAAGAAGGTGCTCTGGTCAAATGAGACCAAAGTTAAACTTTTTGTCCTAAATGCAAAATGCTATGTGTGGTGGAAATCTAACACTGCACATCACCCTGAACACACCATCCCCATCATAAAATATGGTAGTGTCAGCATCATGCTGTGGGGCTGCTTTTATTTAGCAGGGACAGAGAAGCTGGTTAGAGCTGATGGGATGGATGGAGCTAAATACAGGGCAATCGTAAAGGAAAACCTGTTAGAGGCTGCAAAAGACTTGAGACTGGGGCTGAGGTTCACCTTCCAGCAGGACAACAACTCTAAACATATAGCCAGCGCTACAATGAAATGGTTTAGATCGAAGCATATTCATGTGTTAGAATGGCCTAGTCAAAGTCCAGACCTAAATCCCATTGAGAATCTGTAGTAAGACTTGAAAATTACTGTTCGCAGACGCTCTCCATCCAATCTGACTGAGCTTGAGTTAGTTTGCAAAGAAGAATTGGCAAAAATTTCAGCTTCTAGATGTGCAAAGCCGATAGAGACATACCCCAAAAGACAGCTGTAATTGCAGCGAAAGGTGGTCCTACAAAGTATTGACTCATGAGGTCTGAATACAAAAATTTTGAAAACCATGTATCATTTTCTTTTCACTTCCCACATACTTGCTGCTTTGTGTTAACTTCTATTTGCTTTCTGTTGTTGTTGTTGTTTTTTTTTTTTTTTACAAAAAAAGTGCAAAAAATGAGTTACAGCTTGCACACATCAAAAACTAAGAAGGGGAGGAGGTTAAGGGGTTATGGGTTGGAGCTTAGGGGGTATGGATTAGTTATCTGGGACTAAGGGGACATAGCTACTGTGTGGTAGCACTATGATGGCATAATTACTATGTGGGGGCACTAAGGGGTATAACTATTGTGTGGTGGCATGAAGAGTACATAGCTACTGTGTGGGGGCACTAAGGACGCATAACTACTGTGTGGACCACTAATAGAATTCTACTGTGAGGGGAAACTAAGGGACATGTTTCTGTGTTTGGGGATTAAGGGGGTATTCTTCTGCGTGGGGACTTGGGATGTTCTCATTAACCCTTTCATTACCTATAACCCAATCACTACCATTTTGATTAATTCTGTTGCTGGTAGAGGAGGCATAATTTGCCTTTTCTGTCCCTTACTGGGTAACTTCTGTCGACCCATCATCCCCAGTAGTATTGCATGTCGATCTGAGTCACAAATGACGTAATTACATGAGAAATGGGCCGTGTACGGTAATATTAATCAAGTGCTGCTGTACTGGTCTTTGCTGTCTGTAGTCACCTGATAAAGTGAAAGAGTTTGCTTAGTAACACTTTTCATAGCTGGGGATTTTTGCTCTATTTCTGTTTCTTCAGTAAAACTCCTTTAGTACAGTAAGGTGCATGGTCTCGATTAGCACAGAGCAGATAGCAGTAGTTTTCAACACTTGCTGCCTAGAATCACTCTGCAGTCTTCAGTCCATGACTCACATGCTGCCAAGTGTTTGCTCTGCTTTATTTCACAAAACAGACTGAGAGGGAGCATATTCCTCTAAGGGCGACACAGCCGTATGCTCCTGTCGTGCTTTCTTATGAGCAGGCTGAAATGGTGAGTGTGTCAGTTTGTCAGTTCCGTCACAAGGGAAACATGAGACAAGGACAGGGAAACCACTGGCATTGCATAGGAAGTAGCCTTGTTGATTCCCTGCTGTATATTCCGATGAAGGCTGAGCTGCCATCTGCCGGATCTGGGTGTGTCTACTGAATGGGAACTGGGAGTGAGCAGGTCGCACACTTGGGAATAGGCAGTGACACAGAAGAAAGAAAAATTCCAGTCTTAAAATCTCTGTTCTTCCTTCTTTTCAGCACTTCAGAGTTTGGCAGCAACAACAGGAAGATGATAAATGACTAGCTCCTATACAACAAGACCATACATGGGTGAGAAGCTGGGGACCACTGAAGAGGGTGACACCATTTTGAACATTTGGCAGAACCGAAGGTAAGGTGACAAAAATGTCATGAACTGCAAAGGTATCATGATTATTATTATCTTATTCTCACTATATCAAGTAATGACATATCACTAGGATATACCTTCACTTCACTGAGACCCCAAGAAGAAAGTAGGAGGTGCAGTGTGCCACCTTCTAAGATTTTCCTGCACATCACCTGGTCTCCAGGTTGTGCAGGGAACTACAGCCAGCCCCATTCACTTAAAGAAGATGTCTTACTTCAGCAAGTGGCATTTATTTTGTAGAGGAAATTAATACAAGCCACTTACTAATGTATTGTTATTATCCATATTGCCTCCTTTGCTGGCTTGATTTATTTTTCCATCACAATATACACTTCTCGTTTCCAAGGTTACGACCACTTTGCAATCCATCAGTGGTGGTCGTGCTTGCACACTATAGGAAAAAGCACTGGCCTCTTTGGTGGCCAGGACCATGGGAGCGATCGCACATAGGCTAGTGTTTTTTTCCGATATTGTGCATGGCCACCACTGCTGCTGGATTGCAGGGTGGTCGTAACCATGGAAACAATCAGTGTATAATGTGATGGAAAAATGAATCCAGCCAGCAAAGGAGGAAATATGGACAATCATGATACATTAGTAGGTGCCTTGTATTAACTTCCTCTACATAATAAATAATATCTGCTGAAGAGAGAAAACCCCTTTAAATAGGGTTGTGCTGCAGTCATTATCCTGCACATCTCGGTGAAGGGGGGCACTGATGTACAGAGGAAAATTCATGTTGAAGACACATTACTATATTCTTAAGATCGTCGATGATCCCTGAAGTCGGACTCCCACTGATCATAAAGTGATGGTATATCCTAGCGATATGCCATCACTTTATAAAATCGGAGTACACTTTTCAATGGAAGTAAAAAAGAGGAGTATTTAAGTTGAGAAATAGGGGTCGTTCAGTGACAAGAGAATAAACTGAAGCATATGGGTTTCATTTGCTACCAATATTTATCATGTTTTCTGTGGCACGAAGAGCTAGAACAACATGGTTAGTAGCAGTGGCGTACATAGAGAAGTAAGGTTCCCATAGCAAGGATCAAACCAGGCCCCCCACACAGGACAGAAGGATTTCTGCCTAAACCCTTTTCAATGACTCTTGGGCCATTTTTCCACTGCCTCATTTCCTAAAGGTTGTTCCTTAGAAGATAGAGTCCTGACCAAGTTTTCACCTCCAGTAGAAAAGGAGATAATCCTAACTAAGACTGGGCCCCCTCTTGCCCTGGGCCCTCTGCCGCTATGGTAGTTACGCCCCTGGTTAGTACAGTAGTCCATGACACCTTCCAGGAACTTAATTCTCCTCTCTAGGTGACTCACAATCATTGTCAGATTTGGACTTTGCTCTGTTTTAATATGTGTGTAATAAAAGGTCATCCATAGGATAGCTTACTAACCAACACAGGTGATTGATCACATGGCTTAGCTCGGTTTACAAAAGGCAGAACTAGGGTACCTGTTTTATAGTGTGAGATATTTTCACAAGATGTAGTGAATACTGTTAAACTGTAACTAGCAGTTAATACAAGCCATAAAGAAACATCTGTTAATATGTTATCAGTGTATGCTGAGATTATATTTACTGCCAGACGTAGCAAGCACTTCTGCATTCTGCAAAGTTCCTGTTTACTTGGCCTTTCAACAAACCACTGTAAGCATGCTACAGGTTCTGGGAAGAATATATTTTTACTTTTTGATTATACAACATATTACAACCATACGAGAGATACAGTAACAAGCCTATACAAAGTGCCCACCTAGTAGTAAAAACATGGACAAAATGTCAAAAAATTGTTCACTTTAGCCTAAAAGAAGGAGTACGGCCACAGTCTGTGATAGAACCTTGAAAGCCTGTTTGATATCCTCCTAACAATACTACATTTCCTCTTTTTCTACTTACTGATGATGACACTTCCATTTCTGTGAGTTTATGAAGTCTTTTTGTTTATACTGTCAAAAAGTGTGACAAGACCCATTGCCTATTACACAGAAAGAAAAGTTGCCTCAAGTTACTGTTGTACACATAATTTTAGGGTCCATGCACATGGACCTGCCATGTGTATCATATGTAGGGAAATTGCTAAAAGAACATACCGTATTTTTCGCTTTATAAGACGCACCTGATGATAAGACGCACCTAGGTTTTTGTAAAGGAAATTAAGAAAATAAAATATTTTGAACCAAATGGTGTGCTTTTGGTGGGTTTTGAACTAATGGGAGGTCTGTGGATGGCACACTGTTATGGGGGATCTGTGGATGACGCTGTTACGGGGGATCTGTGGATGGTGCACTGTTATGGGGGATCTGTGGATGACGCTGTTACGGGGATTTGTGGCGGACACTTATAGGGGGATCTGTGGAGGGCACTTATAGGGCCATCTGTAGAGGACACATATAGGGCCATCTGTAGAGGACACATATAGGGCCATCTGTAGAGGACACATATAGGGCCATCTGTAGAGGACACATATAGGGCCATCTGTAGAGGACACATATAGGGCCATCTGTAGAGGACACATATAGGGCCATCTGTAGAGGACACATATAGGGCCATCTGTAGAGGACACATATAGGGCCATCTGTAGAGGACACATATAGGGCCATCTGTAGAGGACACATATAGGGCCATCTGTAGAGGACACATATAGGGCCATCTGTAGAGGACACATATAGGGGCATCTGTAGAGGACACCTATAGGGGATCTGTGGAGGACACCTATAGGGGATCTGTGGAGGACACTTATTGGGGGATCTGTGGAGGACACCTATAGGGGATCTGTGGAGGACACCTATAGGGGATCTGTGGAGGACACGTATTGGGGGATCTGTGGAGGACACTGTTATGGGGATTTGTGAAGGACAGTGTTATAGTGGGATGACTGTTATGGGGGGATCTGACCCCTTTGCTTTGGGCCCCAATTATTAGAGCCATCACATATAAAGTGTATGAAGCAGCCCCTAGCAGGGCTGCTTTGCTAAACTAACTTAGCTTCCATAACTTTTCAGTACTCACTATGAATGAATGCAGGCAGCAGGTAGGACGGCAGCGCAGGTCCCTCACTCAGTCACGCTACGGCTATGGCCCCGCCCACTTTATTAATGAAGTGGGCGGGGCCGGAGTGTGACTGAGTGAGAGAGCTGCGCTGCCGTCCTACCTGCTGCCTGCATTCATTCATAGTGAGTACTGAAAAGTTATGGAAGCTAAGTTAGTTTAGCAAAGCAGCCCTGCTAGGGGCTGCTTCATACACTTTCTAAGCGATGGCTGCTCTGACCGGGGCCCGGCTTAATAAACTTCAGTGACTGCGCCGGGCCCCGCTACTACCCCCATAGCGCCCGTCTTTACATCTCACTGGCACATCGCAGGCCGCTATGCTATGCAGCACAGCGCGGCATGCGATGTGCCGGCCATGTAATACTGCTCTATTCGCTTTATAAGACGCACAGCCACTTTCCCCCCACTTTGGGGGGGGGATAAAATGCGTCTTATAAAGCGAAAAATACGGTATACTATCTATTCTTACAGTGGTCCACCATTATTTTTTTTTAAACGTAAAAAAAAAATATATCAATGTACTTTGGTTACAGCAATCTATGAATAGGGGGGTGTCATATGTGATATTATGATGGGCAGAGGAGAAAGAAATATAATGAGATGGTGTAAAGATGTAATAAAGGTAATGGCTATTATTAGTCTTCTTCATACATGGGACTTTAACTGATTTAATGATTTTATGGTATATCCATTTTATGCATTTCTAGCTCACCTTCACTTTTGTTTCTGCAAACATACCGAGCACAACTGGTGAATGAACTGGAATATTATATTGACTCCATTCTTGATCATGCGCTGCAACAGCAGTTACTATCAAGGGATGATTATGAAGATGTTGCCTATGAAGGAGGCCCCAGAAAACAAGTGAGAAAGTTGTTAGACATAATACATTGTCTCGGAGAAGAAAATGCAACAATATTTTGTGAATTTTTTCACCAAGTTAAAAAGTCTAAAACACAAACAACCAATGCAAGGGGTGAGTATGTTGGTAAAGAGTATAAAATATCATGCAAATTTTTTTTTTTTTTTTTTTTTAAGTTCAGTATCAGATGATGTACTCAGATTGGGCTAAAGTTTGGACTTTTATTCCAGGAATCTTTGCAATCTCTCTTTCATTCATTCTTCCTTAGTTCCCCATTTCTAAGAAGATCCACATATTTAAAGAGATTTTCCAGGACATTGTCACTGATGGTGATAAGTCATCAATATCAGGTCAGTGGGGCTCCAACTCACTTGAATGGGAGCAGCACTGCAGTAACCAGGCACCACCTCTACTACTGTATGGCTGATCGGCGGGGGTGCTGGGATTTAGGCCCTTGCTGATATGCTATTGATGACCTACCTAAGGATAGTTCAAGCATAGAGTCACACACCAATGTGGAAGGTGTCTTGGGAAGGACTCTTCATTCCAAGTTACACCGAACAGACCCTCCAAGCAACTGTCTTTTGACGTAAAATTTATTCAGTGTAATTGATCATGGGAAATAATGTTGGTGCAAATAAAATATGGGCTTCTTCCAGGAGTTTGGTATATTATGATTATAAAATATCCAGATAAATAATACATTTTATTTCACATGACCAATAGAATGGAATAAGTTTTGCATCAAGAGAAGCGTGTGAAATGCCATTTGCCATTCTAAGCATCAGCCCTCATTCATAAACTTCCAGAAAGATCCCAGGTAATGAGTTAAATATCCCAGCCACACTGACCCAAGAATGGATAATGTCTGGTGACATATACTTTGGATCGTGGTAAATGATAAAGTCAAGTCTCTAGTCAAAGCTGCATTTTTAGTTTTTAATTAGAAATTGGCTTTTATGTAACATTCAGTAAAAATATTGAACGTGGTATCATGGGTTTCCCAGGAATTATTTAGTATTAAGAGGTAAGTATACTAGACAGATGGTTGGATAATCAAAGTAGTCATACACATAAGACTAAAGTTGATCAAAACAAACTATTTCAACCAACTTGAACATATTGTATGTACATTGGGTGAAATTTGACAATTAGTGATTGTTTTAGCCAACTGATGATAGACCATTATTATTTGAAAAGAAGTTGGCTATATTTTGCGTTTCATCCAATTGTAGGACAAAAGGTCTTTCGAACAAAAAAGATAGAACGAAAGATCTTTGAAAGATTTCCCCCCCCAAAAATGATCTTTTGTCCATTAGCTGGTTGCATTGAACATGTTTGGTCAGTTTGAACAACTGTAACAGCCAATGTGGACTAGAATGTGTATGGCTGGTTTGTTTGTTGAACTGGTTCTGCCTAATGTGCTTTCACTGTTGGATGATATTGAAATAGTTTAATTAGTAAATATTAACTTCAGCATATGCAAAGGTATTTCTTAACAGTTTATCTGTAATGGACAATGGACAACTAACTGGTTTGGCTTAAGGCTATCCTTAAGGGTGTTATGCTGGTAGTCTCATGGTTTTCACCCTTTAACTCCCATAAAGGGATCTGGCCTTTGCTGCGGGGGAGCCACCTTTTCGTTATCTCTTGGGATAATCCCAGTGTGGTTGGAAACTCACACACAGGGGTCAGGGACACCAGTGTGAAACACAAAGGAGTTAGGCAATACTCCTAGTTAGGTAATGGGTTGGTCAGGGCAGGAGGAGTTTGTCTATATACGAGAGACTAGTCCGAGGTCAGGACAGACAGCAATGGATAAATACAAGAAACAGGATAAGGGCAAGACAAGCAGTAGAGGATCAGAGTTGGTAACTTAGGCAGATGTGTTGTACACTGGCAGGAGGTCAGAAAAGCACACCTTCACTGGTACCTAGCGAACTAGGAAGCCTATAGCTCAGGCACCCTTCACTAGGGAAGGGCATCTTAAATACTCAGAAGTGACCTGTCAAAGGATAGGGAAGATTAATGGCGCAAGAGCTGGCCCTTTAAGAGTCAAGGAGTGCACATATGCATTCTAAGCCAGAAGACCTGAGAGCACAATCCACATCCTGCAACAGAGAAGCGGGGAAGTGGCAGGGCAAGCACATTGAAGGCCAGCTTCTGGACCCACTTCAGGTGGCAGAGAAGAGCACACTAGTCTGCATCACTAGTAATGCACATTGGAGAGTGGGGTAAGTGACTCAGAGTGCCCATGCCTGCTAAGAGAAGTGGGGCGGTGGCAGGCATGGGCTGCCATCATAACATTATAACAGTAACAACTTGGGAGCATAGAGGAATTTGTGGCTGCACAGAACTTAACTGTAGATATAATATTAGAAAAAGGATTAGGATCTCACAAAAATGTTATTCTCTGGTTTATTAGGGAGGTATATCATGTACATTGTAGTGAAGGTAATCTTACTGGTGGCTGTATTTGTGACCTATTAGCTTCCTTCTGGTCCTCAGTGGTGTCATGTGACAGATACTCTCCAACTGACATTGTGTCTTATCTCTTATGTGTGGACAGGAAGTCAGTTCCTCAGTTCATTCCTATGAGATCCTCAATGTCAATTACATATGAATGAATTGACATTGACACATGCTGTAAGATGCTGAGACATTTGGAGACTCAGAGTGTCAGATGGTTACATTACACAGCTCGGGACTAGAAGGGAGTGCATAACTCACAAATACAGTCACTGGTAAAACGATTACCTTCACTACAATTTCCATTATGTACCTTAGAGAATAAGAATGTTTGTGGGAGTGGCTTTTTGAGGATTAGAACCCATTGCCAGGACATTTCAGACAGTGGTCATACAGTACATCTCTGAATTGACACCATTTGTGGTTAAAAACTGGAGGTCAGAGAACCGTCTTGTCCTCCAGAGAATTTTTTTTTTTAATCAGATCATTTTTATTAATAAAGTAGGACAGAATACAAATAATCCATCATGTGCTTACAATATACAAGAATCACGTACAAATAGATTCTCAAACAAGCACATCCGATCACAGACGTTTTATATTTAACCCCACCTTCCTATCCCTTACAAACAGTACCCCCCCCCTCCCCACACACTTCAGTATCTTTCCGGGAAAGCTCAATTATCTAGCAAGAGTGGTAGTAAATGCCCAATTACCCCATAGTTTGTCATATTTATTGGGACAACCTCGTTTCGTAAATATCATCTTCTCATATACCAACATTGTATTAACTTTAGATTGAAATTCCGCAATCACGGGAGGACACGGTTGGATCCAGTGTAAAGCAATCAATTTCCTAGCTGCATATAATAGCCTACCCACTGCAATTTTACAGAATTCATCCGTTCCAATTTCTGAGACATATCCTAATATGCAAATTTTAGGATCCTTGACTACGGTTACCAGAAAAACTCTGTGTATAAGGTCTAATACATCAGCCCAAAACCGATCTAGAACAGGGCATTGCCAAATCATATGCAATAGATCAGCCGGCTCCATATTACATCGGGGACACCTCGCATCCGATCTAAGTCCTATACGATGTAAGAACACCGGAGTTTTGTACACCCTATGAATGATGAACAACTGGGACAGTTTGCCCTGTTCACTAAGGGATGATTGCGGAACCGCTTCTAGAATATCCTCCCATTCCTCTGATGTAACAGTTCCTATATCCCGCTCCCAGCCTTTCATCCGAACTAACGGATGCGATTCCAAAAACTTATTCAACAACATTTGGTAAACAGTGGATATTAGTCCTCTTTTGTCCCCACCCGATAGAATCAGTGCCAAGGCAGCATCCCTGGCCACCTCTGGGCCATTATTCCTGAAGGTGGACATGTAGGCATGCCGAAGTTGGAGATACCTATAGAACTGCTGTCACGAGTGGGCTTGCGCCTGGAATCAGACGCTCTGCGCGGCTTTCTAAGTGACATGTTTGACAGGCTTCCCTGTGGTTTGGGTGCTGTTCTCCACACCCCTTCCCCTCAGCTGTTGCCGCTTGGCAATTAGCTTTCTGCTATTTACCTCTTCCTCTCCCAGTATCCCTTGCGGGTTATATCTTCTACATCCCTGATTGAGAGTGGTGTGGATCTCGGCTGAGATCCAGTTGCTGAGTTCTACTTAAAGTTAAGTGTTTTCCCTTCCTTTGGTTATTCCCGTTTTGAGTCTCTTGTTCCTCCTTATGCTTGGAGGAACGGGTTACTCTCTTGTGTCACTAGACTGCAGGGTGATCTAGGGTATATCAAGATTAGGTTCCTGCGTATGGGCTTTCCTACCACCCGGGTTAGCTCATACTGGTAGCCAGCTAGGGCCTAGTCTTAGGGTCCCCTGCAGGAGGTGACCAGTTCCCTGGTTTTGTCTGTTCCCATCCTTCTTACGCTCGGTGTGGCCTTTCCCCCCACACCAGAGCGTGACATTATAACCCGCCAACAAACAAAAATTTATGTCATTTTTGTGCTGACATGGATGCTATTGCTGCACTGGCTGAACGGCTGCAGGGACTCTGCTTGGAGGTGGCTGACATCCGCAACCAGATTCAGAGACCACCGGCTGGTGGTTCTGGGGGTGCTGAGTGTCAGGCCTGTTTGGAGCCTAAGGTCCCCTCCCGGATAGATTTTCTGGGGAATGTGATAATTTTGTTCTATTTAGGGAGGCGTGCAAATTGTATTTCAGACTGCGGCCACATTCTTCTGGTAATGAGGAACAGAAGGTTGGTGTGGTCATCTCGCTGCTTAAAGGGGATGCGCAGACATGGGCCTTTTCTCTGCCGACCGGATCGCAGTCTCTCCGGTCAGTAGATGAATTTTTCAAGGCTTTAGGGATTATCTATGATGACCCGGATCGTATCTCCCTGGCTGAGACCCAGATACGTGACCTTTGTCAGGGTAAGCGGCCGGTTGAGACTTATTGCTCTGAGTTTCGGAGGTGGGCGACCAATACTGAATGGAACGATCCGGCTTTACGTAGCCAATTCTGTCAAGGTTTGTCTGAAAGGCTGAAGGACGCTTTGGCCTTTCAGGAAACTCCTGTGTCTTTGGAGGCCGCTATGTCTCTGGCTGTACGCATGGATAGGCGCCTGAGAGAGCGATCTAGGGGCCCCCGCTCTCAGGACATACTATCACATAGTGTACCGGCTTCTTATGACACTTTGGGTGAATATTCCCCTAGGTTGATGTCTGGGGATGAACCTATGCAATTAGGGGGAGCCACTCCTGTAGCCACCCGCAATCATCTTGGTAATAAAAAGGGTGTGTGTTTTTTCTGTGGTCAGAAAGGACACTTTATCAATGTATGTCCATGCTTTCTATCTCTAAAAGAGAGAAAAGAAAAGGGGGCGTTGAATTCTCATCTCACTCTTGGTGGAGTGGGTAGGGAGACTGAAAATGTGCATTTGTCTTCATCCTGCAGTACCCGTTTTCTCCTGACTGCCGAGGTGGCGCTAGAGTCAAAGGTTGTGAAAATTGAGGTGTTTATTGACAGCGGGGCAGGGGTGAACTTGATTGATGCTCAGTTTGTCCGTATGCATGGATTGTCACCAAGTTCTTTGGATAAGAGGATTTCTGTGTTTGCCATTGATTCTGCACCTCTCTCTCAGAAGTGTTTGTCTCAGATGGTGCATGATATCAAATTAAGAGTGGGTGAACTTCATCAGGAGCTTATTTCATGTTTTGTGTTGGAAGGTCTTCCTGCTCCTGTGGTTCTAGGTTTACCGTGGTTAAGCAAACATAATCCGTCCATTGACTGGCATACTAGACAAATTGTGGATTGGGGCGATTATTGTGTTGACAATTGCCTTAATACATCTTTTTCTGCTTTAACCACTAAGACTCTTCCTTCTTTTATATCGGATTTCTCTGATGTATTTTCTGAAGGTGGATGTCAGGATTTACCCCCTCACCGGGAATACGATTGTCCTATCAATCTTATCCCTGGAACAAAATTGCCTAAATCTCGGCTGTATAACCTTTCTGGACCTGAGAGAACGGCCATGAAGGAATATATTGCTGAGAGTTTGGCCAAAGGACATATTAGGCCTTCCAAATCTCCTGTGGCAGCAGGGTTCTTTTTTGTTAAAAAAAAGGACGGATCCCTTAGGCCATGTCTGGATTTCCGTGAACTCAATAGGATTACTGTCCGTGATCCGTACCCCCTTCCTTTGATTCCTGACTTGTTTAACCAGATTGTGGATGCCAAGGTGTTCTCCAAGTTGGACTTAAGGGGGGCATATAATCTGGTCAGGATCAAGGAAGGGGATGAATGGAAGACGGCCTTTAACACTCCTGAGGGCCACTTTGAGAACCTGGTCATGCCTTTTGGGTTGACCAATGCTCCTGCTGTCTTCCAGCATTTTGTTAATGACATTTTTCATCATCTTGTGGGGAGGTTTGTAGTCGTGTATTTGGATGACATACTAATCTATTCTCCAGATATTGTGACACATCAGGATCACGTGAGGCAGGTGTTACAGATCTTAAGAGATAATAAGTTGTATGCAAAATTAGAGAAATGTGCTTTTGCGGTACATGAGGTGCAATTCTTAGGATACCTGCTTTCATCTTCAGGTTTTCGTATGGATCCAGAGAAAGTCGGTGCTGTTCTGAACTGGGACCGACCTGAAAATCTGAAGGCTCTTATGCGATTTTTGGGGTTCACCAACTATTACCGAAAATTTATTAAGAACTATTCGACTATAGTTAAACCCTTAACTGACATGACTAAGAAGGGGACGGATGTCTCAGTGTGGTCTGAGGCAGCATTGCAAGCCTTCTCTGCTGTGAAGGAGTGCTTTTCTTCTGCCCCTATATTGGTGCAGCCAGATGTATCACAACCTTTCATTGTGGAGGTTGACGCATCCGATGTGGGGGTAGGAGCTGTGTTATCACAGGGCCCGTCACCTGGTAAATGGCGCCCATGTGCTTTTTTTTCGAAAAAACTCTCTGCGGCGGAGAGAAATTATGATATGGGTAACAGAGAGTTACTGGCCATTAAGTTGGCTTTTGAGGAATGGCGTCATTGGTTGGAAGGGGCGATTCATCCAATCACGGTATTCACTGATCACAAAAATCTGGCTTACCTGGAGTCGGCTAGACGACTTAATCCGAGGCAGGCCAGATGGTCTTTGTTCTTCAC
The DNA here is from genome assembly GCA_900303285.1 of Rhinella marina. Classification (NCBI taxonomy): domain Eukaryota; kingdom Metazoa; phylum Chordata; class Amphibia; order Anura; family Bufonidae; genus Rhinella; species Rhinella marina. The sequence goes on along the minus strand of ONZH01012970.1, from coordinate 50,594 downwards.
CAGATTCAATTTCATTGTCACATACCGTCCTGGGGTTAAGAATGTGAAGGCGGATGCCTTGTCACGTAGTTTTCCCGGGGGTGGTGATTTTGAAGATCCTAGCCCTATACTGTCTGAAGGAGTGGTGATATCCGCTCTTTACCCTGATCTTGAGGCTAAAGTGCTTGAGGCCCAGGGAGATGCGCCGGAGTCTTGCCCTTCCGGGAAGTTGTTTGTTCCTTCTGATTTGCGTTATAAGGTGTTTGAGGAGCATCATTCTTCGGTGCTTGCGGGACACCCTGGGAGTAAATCCACTGTCGACCTCATCTCTCGTAGATTCTGGTGGCCAGGTCTGCGTAAGTGTGTTGAGGAATATGTGTCAGCCTGTAGTGTCTGCGCACGCTCTAAGGTGACACATACTCGTCCCTCTGGACCCCTACTTCCATTACCCATCCCGTCCAGACCATGGACTCACCTATCCATGGACTTCATCACTGATCTGCCTGAGTCGTCTGGTAAGACAGTTATTCTGGTGGTTGTAGATCGTTTTAGTAAAATGGCGCACTTTATTGCATTACCCGGACTCCCCAATGCTAAAACTCTTGCACAAGTGTTTGTTGACAACATTGTGAAACTTCATGGCATTCCACTGACGTGGTCTCTGATCGTGGGACTCAGTTTGTGTCCAGATTCTGGAGGGCGTTCTGTACTCGGCTCGGGGTACAACTGTCTTTCTCCTCTGCCTTTCATCCCCAGACGAATGGACAGACTGAGCGTACCAATCAGAATCTGGAGACTTATTTGAGATGCTTTGTCTCTGAGAACCAGGAAGAGTGGTCCTCGTTTTTGTCTCTGGCTGAGTTTGCCATAAATAATCGCAGACAGGACTCCACTGGTAAGTCACCATTTTTTGGTGCATATGGCTTTCACCCGCAGTTTGGCACATTTTCTGGTTCTGATACTTCTGGTATTCCTGAGGAAGAACGTTTTTCGTCATCATTGTCTTCCATATGGCGAAAAATTCAAAATAACTTGATAAATATGGGTAACAAGTACAAACGTGTGGCTGACAGGAGACGCATGAATGGTCCGGACCTAAATGTGGGTGATTCTGTGTGGCTGTCTACTAGGAACATTAAGTTGAAAGTTCCTTCTTGGAAGCTGGGTCCAAGATTTATTGGCCCATATAAAATCACGGCCATTATTAATCCTGTAGCATTTCGTCTTGAACTTCCTCAGGCCCTGAAAATACATAATGTGTTTCACAGATCTTTGTTGAAGAGGTATGTTGAACCTCTGGAGCCATCTCCCTTGCCACCCGTGCCTGTCTTGGTGGATGGTAATTTGGAATTTCAGATTGTCAAGATCATTGATTCTCGAGTTCTTCGTGGTACCCTTCAATATCTGGTTCATTGGAAGGGTTATGGTCCTGAGGAGAGGTCATGGGTACCGGCATCTGACGTGAATGCCGGTCGTTTGATAAAAGCCTTTCACAGGTGTCACCCTGATAAAGTTGGTCCTGGGTGCCCGGTGGTCACCCGTAAAAGGGGGGGTAATGTCACGAGTGGGCTTGCGCCTGGAATCAGACGCTCTGCGCGGCTTTCTAAGTGACATGTTTGACAGGCTTCCCTGTGGTTTGGGTGCTGTTCTCCACACCCCTTCCCCTCAGCTGTTGCCGCTTGGCAATTAGCTTTCTGCTATTTACCTCTTCCTCTCCCAGTATCCCTTGCGGGTTATATCTTCTACATCCCTGATTGAGAGTGGTGTGGATCTCGGCTGAGATCCAGTTGCTGAGTTCTACTTAAAGTTAAGTGTTTTCCCTTCCTTTGGTTATTCCCGTTTTGAGTCTCTTGTTCCTCCTTATGCTTGGAGGAACGGGTTACTCTCTTGTGTCACTAGACTGCAGGGTGATCTAGGGTATATCAAGATTAGGTTCCTGCGTATGGGCTTTCCTACCACCCGGGTTAGCTCATACTGGTAGCCAGCTAGGGCCTAGTCTTAGGGTCCCCTGCAGGAGGTGACCAGTTCCCTGGTTTTGTCTGTTCCCATCCTTCTTACGCTCGGTGTGGCCTTTCCCCCCACACCAGAGCGTGACAACTGCCCTGTGGGTATATCATGTATCTCTTGCAGGCTAGCAAATGAACGGTAGGAGCCAGCGTCCACAAGGTTCCCCAACCTAACTACTCCTTTATCTTCCCATTCTCGGAATCCTACTAAGGGGAGGAATTCAGGAAGAAGACGATTATTCCATATGGGAGTATATTCGGTGGATCCCAACACCCCTCTCAGCTGTTTGGCTTTTTCCCATATTTTCCTCATAAGCCGCACCAATTTACACCCGCCATCCACAAAGGGCACACCCGAGCCCTCAAGAATCCATAGAAGAATCTTCCCATTCAAGCGTTGCCTCAAGATTTGACCTGTCATATCTTGCACTTCTGGTTGCAACCATCCCTTAAAATGTTGGCATTGCGCTGCCAAATAGTAAATCCAAGGATTTGGTAGTGCCAACCCTCCAGCCTTTTTAGAGTACTGTAAGGTCTCTAGTTTAATCCTAGGGTGACCCCGCTTCCAAACTAGATCCCTGAAAATGGAGTTAATCTTATGGAACCTATCCAAAGGTAACCAGAGAGGGGCGTTATGGAGGACATATAGCAATTGGGGCATCATGACCATCTTAATCAGATTAACTCTCCCTATAATGGATAAAAACAATTTGCACCAGACCTTGACCTTCTGTCTAAATTTGCCCAAAATAGGCGTTAAATTTAATTCCTCAAAGTCATCTATTCTCGGGGAGATATAGATTCCTAAATATTTAATAGATTTCTCACAGGGTATGTTGTTGGCTATCGCAGTAGGCGATGCAGTCTGACCATCTAGAAACATTAGAGCGGATTTATGCCAATTTATCACTAGCCCTGACATAACACCGAATCTACCAATCAGGGACATAGCTTCCGACAGGGAGGCAGCCGTGTCACCTAAAAATAATAGGGTGTCATCAGCATACATTGCAACCTTGTTGTGAATCGGACCATATTTAAAGCCTTGAATGCTTGGAGATCTGCGGACTGCTGCTGCTAGAGGTTCTATGGCAATAGCAAAGAGTAACGGCGACAAAGGGCAGCCCTGCCTGGTACCCCGTGACAGGTTAAAAGATGAAGATACCTCTCCATTTGCTCTAATACAGGCTCTGGGATCAGAGTACAGAATCTGCACCCATTTGATAAATCTATCACCAAAGCCCATGACGCTCAATGTGTGCCAAAGATATCTCCACTCGACGCTGTCAAAGGCTTTAGCTGCATCCAAAGCCAACACTGCCCTGTCCCCTATATTGTCAGCGTCAATCTGAATACTGGCAAATACTCGTCTAATGTTTATAGAGGTAGACTTAGAGGGCATAAATCCCGTCTGATCTGGGTGTATTATAGACAGAATGACTTTAGACAGCCTAATAGCTAATATTTTGGCGAGCAGTTTTACATCCACTGTAAGCAGAGAAATTGGTCTATAAGAGTCAGGAAGTTTGGGGTCCTTCCCTGGTTTAGGTATGACAACAATGAGGGCTTCTTGCATAGATCTAGGAAGAGAACCTACCTCAAAGGAATAATTAAATACTTTCAGAAGCTCCGGCAACAGTTCTCCCTGAAAGTGCTTAAATACTTCAACTGGCAATCCATCCATGCCTGGCGCTTTGTCATTGGCCATGGTTGCCAGTGCCTCACCTAGTTCCTCTATAGTGATGCTAACCTCTAAAGAGTCTCTCGCTTCTTGCGTGAGCCGTGGAAGCTCCAACCCATTCAAAAAGGAAGACATATCTTCTTCAGAGCAGGTCGTCTTCGATGTATATAACGAAGCATAGAAAGTTTCTAGGGTGTCTAAGATGCCATTTGTATCAGTAATTTTCTGACCCCGAGAATCCAACAGTTCCACTATACAAGCCGGTCCCTGCTGGGCCTTCGAGATGACTGACAATAAGTGACCTACCCTCTCCCCCTCTGCGAAGAATCTTTCCTTATAGAATTGTCTTTTCCTGTCTGCCACCTTTAAAAGGTGGAGCCTCAAGTTTTCCTGTGCATCTCGTAGTCCAGTTCTGGTAAACTCAGAAGGATTTTGAACAAACAGTCGCTCAGCTGCCAACCCTTTCTCATGTAGTTCAATATCTAACTTTCTAGATTTAGTTTTATGAGTGCATATAGCTCTCAGTAATTGCCCCCTTAAGAAGGCCTTCATGGCATCCCAAACGCCATGTACAGAGGCCGTACCATTGTTAAAAGAGAAGTATTCCTTAATAGACATACGTATATCGTCCATCTCCCCTAATATTTTAAGCCAAAAAGCGTTACATTTCCACATCCTATTCCCTTTACCAACCTTAGCAGTGAGGGACCTTAGAGTGATCTGACAAAGACCTAGGCATATATTCAGAGGACTGCACTAATGAAATCATAGTATCATTGACTAGTGCAAGATCTATTCATGACAAAGAGGCGTATGAGGTGGAACTACAGGAATATATACGTTCTGCAGGGTGACGTATTCTCCAGATGTCAGAGAATCCCACCTCCACCATAAACTTAGACAGAGGTGATGTTCCTGAAGATCCGGTAAAGCCCGCCAATCTACATCTATCCATAAGGACGTCCGGTACATCATTATAGTCTCCCACTATCAACCATGGAAGTTCAATATAATCAGACAAAAAGTCAATGACCAATCTCAAAGGGATTATTGAAAATGGAGGAGGAATATAGATCGCCACTAAAACCAGTCTCCTACCGTCAATGGCACAATGTACTCCCACAAATCTTCCTTCAGGGTCAATAATCTCTCTGATCATTTCAAATCTTACAGCTTTATGAACTAGAAGGCTAACCCTCCTGGAGCGAGAGGAGTGCATTGAATGGACCGAATAACCCACCCATGCTTTTTGGACTGTATGCAACAGTTGCTCAGTTAAATGTGTTTCCTGTAAACAATATATAGCGGGATGAAACCTGGACAGGTAATTAAAGACAGCATGACGTTTTGAGGCGTCAGCCATGCCCCGTACATTCCAGCTAACAATCTTAGTCGTATGAGTCATAGTAAAGGTTGGTAACATAAAATTCCCTCACGTCCTTAACATCTCTGTACCTGCCCACGACATAAAGGCCCAGTGATCCCTTATCTATACTGAAGTGCGCCCTCCCCCCCACCCCCTGATCTCGAACAGCAATACAAGCAGTACATACATGACCCATAACAGGCATAAAACACATTTCCCTTCAGGGCATTCTTGAACTAACTTGCCCAACTTTCTTTGCAACATGTCCCGGTTCTGCGCCATAACTAACGCAGACCAGAGTCTATGTAGAACTTTCCTCACACAACTCACGCTCCTGCTCAAATATCTTCAGGTAGACATCTCTGGAACTGGCGATGAATCATGTCTTTATCCGAAGAAAAAACTGTAAAGACAAACATCCCACGTCCAAGAGGGAGAAAAATCAAATCAAATCACGTCCCGACGAGAATCTTCAAGTGTCTGAAGCATTAACTCTCAGTTGGGTCTCATTCCTATCCATCCATTGAAGAGCGTCCTCCGGATCTTCAAAAAAGTAGGCCTTCCCCAGCGCCGCCACCCTCAATTTCGCTGGGAACATCATGGAATACGGAACTTGCAGTGTACGCAGACGCCTCTTTATTTCCAGGAATCTTGCTCTTTTTTCTGGACTTCAGCGGAATAGTCCGGAAAGAGGGAAATCCTAACCCCATTGATGGATAGATCCGGATGATCCCTTGCTTGTCTTAAGATAGTGTCTCTGTCCCTATAGTGTAGTATTTTAGCAAGTATCGGCCGCGGAGGCCTGCCTGGTGGCAAAGTACTAGTAGGGACTCTATGCGCCCTTTCAACAGCATAGAGAGGTGATAAACCCTTATCTCCGAATTTTTGGGATAACCAGCTTTCAATATATTCCGTGGCATTCACTCCTTCCACTTTCTCCGGAATTCCAACTATACGGACATTGTTACGACGTGATCTGTTCTCTAGATCGTCAACTTTTGCAAAAAGAGCAGCAATATCACGCTTTGCAGCCTTAGCAGCTCCCTTAAGAGGCCGAGTTTCATCTTCAAGGTCAGACACCCTCTTTTCAACTTCAGTTGTACGCTCTGCAATTTTATGTAGATCGTTCCTAATAATAGAGAGATCCTCCCTCAGGCTGCCGACCTGCATAGATAGGGATTTGAGGGTACTATTACAGCTGGCTACAGCCAGCATGACATCTTTTAAAGTAGGCTCCTTTTCAACAGTAGCCTGTGTATCCTCTCTGCTTCTGTTGCGTCTAGATGGTAATGGCGCCTGCCGGGAATCGTCCTCTCCCCCCTCCTCTCCAGACGACTTGCCTCCCTCTTCAGACGAGGAGTCAGCAGCCATGTCTTCCCCCCTCCACTCTTTACTCACTGCTGTGCTGCGGGCGTACTTGCTAAGTCTTGCGGCGATATCACGGCTCCTCGTGTCATGCGGACCCTCCCCCTCCTCCTCTCCGGCGCCATGTTGGAGCGGCAGGTCCCGCTCCGATCTGTGCTGCGTTTTACCCCTCCGAGGCATGTTACTCCAGGGGACCCGGCACTTTTCCACTCCAGGACACTTTAGACACCCTCCGGTGAGTTGATAGTGCGTCTGCCCGATGTCTAGCAGGATAATAGCAGGATAGGTGTCGGAGCTCTCAGCACCTTGCGTCCTACACCATGTTGCGTCAGGCCACGCCCCCCCTCCAGAGAATTTTAATAGCATATTGTTAGGTGTTTGTTTTTCTAACTTCACCTATACAACCAGATTCATTGTCTAAATTGTGCAGAGCACTATTCTTTACTTTTAGATTTATAGCTATCCGACATGAGTCACATAATTGAAACATATTCATGTTGGACAGTCATTCATTAAATCAGCTATGGATTTAGGAGAACAATGTCATTTTTAACCCCTTCATGACATAGCCATTTTTCACCTTAAGGACCAGGCCAAATTTTAGAAATATGACATGTGTCACTTTATGTGGTAATAGCTTTGAAACACTTTTACTTATCCAAGCCATTCTGAGATTGTTTTCTTGTGACACATTGTACTCCACGACAATGGTAAATTTGAGTCAATATAAATCGCCTTTATTTATAAAAAAATCCTAAATTTACAGAAAATTTGAAAAATGTGTAATTTTCAAACTTTGAATTTCTATGCTTTTAAGGCAGATAGTGATCCCTCACAAAATAGTTATTACTTTACATTTCCCATATGTCTACTTTATGTTACCATCATTTTGTAGATGTAATTTTATTTTTTGGGGACGTTAGAAGGCTTAGAATTTTAGAAGTAATTCTTAAAATTTTAAAGAAATTTTCCAAAACCATTTTTTTGAAGCAACAGTTCAGTTCTGAAGTCACTTTGTGGGGCTATCATAATAGAAACCACCATAAATGACCCCATTTTAGAAACTACACCCCTCAAGGTTTTCAAAACAAATTTTACTAACTTTGTTAACCCTTTATGTATTCCACAAGATTTAAAGGAAAATGGAGATGACATTTCAAAATTTCACTTTTTTTGGCAGATTTTCCATTTTAATCCATTTTTTTCCTGTAACACATCAAGAGTTAATAGCCAAACAAAACTCAAAAACTATTACCCTGATTCTGCGATTTACAGAAACACCCCACATGTGGTAGTAAACTGCTGTATGGGCACACAGCAGGGCGCAGAAGGAAAGGTGCGCCAGATGGTTTTTGGAGGGCAAATTTTGCTGGATTGGTTTTCAGACTCCATGTCCCATTTGAGGCCCCCCTGATGCACCCCTACAGTAGAAACAACCAAAAAGTGCCTGTATTTTGGAAACTAAGGGATAAGGTGACAGTGTTATTGATACTATTTTGGGGTACATATGATTTTTGATCACTTTATATTACACTTTTTGTTAGGCAAGGTATCCAAAAATGCCTGTTCTGGCTTAGTTTTTTTTTTTTTTGTACAGTGTTCATCTGACAGGTTAGATCATGTGCTATTTTTATAGAGCAGGTTTTTACGGATGTGGCGATACCTAACATGTATAGTTTTCTTTATTTATTTAAGTTTTACACAATAATATCATTTTTGAAACAAAAAAATCATGTTTTAGTCTGTCCCTTGTCTGAGAGCTGTAGTTTTTTTATTTTTTGGGCAATTGTCTCAGGTAGGGGCTCATTTTTTGCGGGAAGAAGTGACGGTTAGATTGGTACTATTTTGAGGGGCATACGCCTTTTTGATCGCTTGCGATTGCACTTTTTGTGATGTAAAGTGACAAAAAATGGCTTTTTTGACCCTGTTTTTATTTTATTTTTTTTACTGTGTTCACCTGAGGGGTTAACTCATGTGATATTTTTATAGAGCAGGTTTTTACGGACGTGACGATACCTAACATGTATAGTTTTCTTTATTTATTTAAGTTTTACACAATAATATCATTTTTGAAACAAAAAAATCATGTTTTAGTCTGTCCCTTGTCTGAGAGCTGTAGTTTTTTTATTTTTTGGGCAATTGTCTCAGGTAGGGGCTCATTTTTTGCGAGAAGAGGTGACGGTTAGATTGGTACTATTTTGAGGGGCATACGCCTTTTTGATCGCTTGTGATTGTACTTTTTGTGATATAAAGTGACAAAAATGGCTTTTTTTACACTGTTTTTATTTTATTTCTTTTACCGTGTTCACCTGAGGGGTCGGGACATGTGATATTTTTGTAGAGCAGGTTGTTACGAACGTGGCGATACCTAACATGATTGGGATATTTTTTTTCTTTTTTTACTAATTTCAAATTTAAGTATTGGGGGAAAAATAGGATTTTTTTAACTTTTTTTTTAACTTTTTTTAACTTTTTTTTTTTTTTTACACTTTTTTTTAGACTCAGACCCACTTGGTTCTTGAAGAACCAGTGGATCTGATTGTTCTATAATACACTACAGTACACTATATAGTGTACTGTAGTGTATTGTCACTCAGTCTAAGCCTTCTCAGGCTCCTGCCTTTAGCAGGAGCCTGAACAGGCTTGATTACACCATGGCAAGCAGACGCTTCTGAAAGCGTCTGGTTGCCATGGTAACCATCGGGACGCTGCCAGAGCACAGCAGCGTCCCGATGGAAGGGGGAGGGAGCTTCCTCCCTCTCTTCAGCCCACACCATCGGCGCTGCCAGTGCACCGCAGCGCCCGATGGGAGAGGGAGCTCCCTCCCTGTTAACCCCTTCCATACAGCGGTCCCTACGGACCGCGGCATGGAAGGGGTTAAACTGCTGACATCGGTGCCAGCACCGATGTCAGCAGTTTCAAGCAGAGTATCAGCTGTATGCTGATACTCTGCTTGCAAACGCTCGGCCATCCTGAAAAATCATTGCGGGCGGCACTCCCGCCGCAGCCGCCCGCACATCGTCCGCCCGCCCGCTCATTATATCCCCCCCCACCCACCCAATCGGCCATCAGAGAAAACAGTGGGGTGGGGGGGACATATATATATAGATAATATATACTTACATTTATTTATTTTTTTATTTTAGTTTATTTTACTTACGATCGCTGCGATTGGCTAGTCTGAACAGACTAGCCAATCACAGCGATCGCTAGCCCGGGACCGCCCCCATTGGGTCTCAGCGCTGTCACCATGTCAGCAGACATGGTGACAGTTTAATTTAATGACGGGTATACTCGTCATGGAGCGCTAAATAGCAGTGCTCCATGACGTGTATACTCGTCATATAGCGGGAAGGGGTTAAGATTCAATCTGTGTATCATTTTGAAAGAACAACACTATAAGTGCAATGGGGAAGGAGGGGGGAATGGCTTAAGTGGCAGCCAAACTTATGCCTCATAAGGCCTCACTGCCATATAAGAAGACAAAGTATTACAAATCTCACATGGTAGGCGGGGGCATTGTTACAGCTTATGCACTAAGAATTTCATGTTCTGGATGCCTCTGGTGCCGTTTATTGAGTGCCTGCTGAAAATACTGTAGATATCTTTACCAATGTCTAATTGTACAGAAATCTGTTAATGAGTAATGAGTTTCACTCCAGATTTATCACTAAGACTTTTATAAAAAATTATTTAAAAAATTGCAATCTCAATCCAGTAGGAGGAGGAGTAGGAAAACTGGAGTAGCTTTTCTAGACAAAATTGTTATGTCTAAGGATAAAACAAATTTATCAAATTTATTAACATGACATTTGATAAATCTGACATAAAGTATGCCAACGCCTACTCAAGCAAAATTGACTCAAATATTACCCTCATGATATATTTCCCCAAAATCCCAAACCATCATCATTTACTCATCTAGTCTTATTTAGGATTGAAATGACCTAATACTGCGGGGGCTGAAGGTTGTCTTTGTTTAACAAGCACTATGACACATTTGTCCATTTGCCAAAAAAGCGTTGGTGGCCAAAATCTAGTTGGCGTATGAAATATACAAAATCCCATACATTTCAGATGAGAGTAGACTATACTATGCGTGCTAGAAATAATTCTGGCAAAAAGAAAAAACACAGTAGCTTAAATGTTTGTGATTTGTCTGGAATGTAAATGGGATGCGTAAGGTCTAATAAAATGTTTAAAGAGTTTTGGTTTAGCAAAACCACTTTGAAAATGACTTATTAGGGAATTCTGAGAAAAGAAAGTAATTTGTAACCTCCATCAGGAGAGCTGCTTTTCTCTAGAGAACCTGGTATGTCATTACATTGATTTCAAAGGATACCACATAATGCTTCATATCTCCTGTAGTGACACTGCAAGGAAATTAAAAACTTTTTGCCAGTTTCTCTTTTTTTTTGATGGTTGGTGGTCCCAAAAGAGGGAAACCTTGTGATTACATAGTTTGAATTTCACAAAGTAGTTTCATTGACTTGATAAATTAGTTTTATGCTTGAGTAAAATATGATACTAACAAAATTTCTTTCTTTTCAGAATATTCAAAATTTATAAAGAAACATAAACAGGTCCTGGAACGTAGAAGTAATTTCATTAACTTCTATAATTGTAGACATGGTGAGAAGTTCTACTTTTCTGATTATTTTGTGAACCTTCTGCTTGTGAACGGACACTACAGCTTGGAAATAAAGAAAAATGAGCTCCTGACATTTGGTCAACAACGAATACACCTGCAAAGCAAGAAAGAAGAAAAGTGTAAGCTAAAGCTCAACCAGCTTTTTGATCATCTAAATAAGAGGAGGACACCAAAGAAAATCCTTGTGAGTGGTGTAGCAGGAATTGGGAAAACCGTTTTCGTTCAAAAACTTTTGCTGGATTTTTCGAATGAAATAGAGTATCAGCACTTTGACTTTGTGCTCAACTTCACCTTCAGAGATCTCAACTTAATTAATAAGCCAATAACTTTGCGGGAAGTAATAAGTAAAAAACATGGACACTTGTCACAAATATTAGATGTTGTTTTCAGGAATAGCCATAACCTTTTGGTGATCTTGGATGGGTTTGATGAATTTAAGTCCTACAACCAACTAGACTTGGAACAGTATGTATTTGATCCAGATGAAGAAGCAGAAATACCTCAGCTAGTTGGTAGCCTAATCAAAGGAGAACTTCTTCCGGATGCCACTGTTTTACTCACAAGTAGGCCAACAGTCATAAATCACATACCCGTTGAATGTATTGAACGCTTTGTAATAATCACTGGATTTTCTGTTACTGAGATAGAAGATTACTTCCAAAAGTTTTTTGAAGATGAAGAAGTGGGAAGTGAACACTTTGTGGCAGTGAAGGAAAATCATTTTCTGTTTACATTATGTTACATCCCAGCTTTTTGTTGGATAGTCTGCAGTGTTCTTAAGGAAATCTCAACACTTCACATTGAGCGTCCAAAAACAATGACTGACATTTACTGCCATTACCTTATAGTCTTATTGAAGTATCATGCACATCAAGATGGCAGCACTAAAGATGGTGCTGTTTTACATGGAATTCTAGGTTTAGGTCACATTGCCTATCATTCCCTACTGAAGCATGAAACTTTATTTTATGAGAAAGACCTGGAAATGTTTCATAAACTTCCAAAAGACATTGTAAACAGTTTTCTTGACACAACATATGTTCAGGAGCTAGGATATACAGAAAATGTCCTTTCATTTACCCATTTTACCATACAGGAATTTTTTGCAGCTTTCTATTATGCTCATGCAGAAAACATTACTGAAGACATTATGGACATAGATTTACAGAAACGTCTAGGCATTGGATCTGGATATTTGGATTTATTTCTTAGGTTTCTTTCAGGATTGCTATCAGTGCGAAATCAGGAAATTCTTTTGAAACATCTGAATCTCGTTGAAAGCAAAAAGTCAGAAATGTACACATCATGGTTAGTAAAGTCAATTGTCGAGTACTGTGAATCTGGTTGCTACATCTTAAATCTACTGCACTGTTTCTTTGAACAGCAAATAAGCAGCTTGGCCGGTAGAATAACTCCATCTGTGTTACGTCTTAACGTGAGCGATAACGTGTTCTCACCAATTGACTTTGATGTCTTAGCATATTTTTTGGACCTTGTTCCCATGGCAATTGATGAATTTGACTTAACAGCTACCCATGTGGATGCAGCCCATTTGAAAAAGTTGCAACCATACCTTCAACGTTGTAAGAAAATATGGTAAGTGACTTCCAAATAAAGTGTATGTAAGTTTGGGTTCACATCAGCATTTTTATATCCATTGTTCTGCTCTATTATAAGAGCAGAACAATTAAAATCAAGGAAGTAACATTTGCATCAAAGGATGGAAATGAATGGCACCTGGTGGACCCTATTTACTATAATGGTATCCATCTGGGTTCCAATAGAGAACCTAGCATTTAACTGGACAAAATAGTGCAGCGTACTGTCATATTTTCTCTTGTATTTTTTAAGGAGTCCTGCCGGCCCGTCCCCTTTCCCGCCAACACCACGCCTGGCATGAGCAGGAAAAAGTTGCAGATTGCGGTGCAACTAGCCATTGCGCCGCAATCTGCCCCTGAAATATGCCTAATATAGGCGCATTTCTGGTTAATAAATGACCCTATAGTGTTTTGAATGCAGCAATGATGTGCCTATATATCATCTGTAACCATCATAGTATGGACTCATCACTGTTGCAATCAGGAATACAAATGTTTTGGAGGAGGACAGAGCAGTGGCACTAGGTTCCCTGCCATTATTTGAAGAAAAAAAAAAAAAAAAAATATATATATATATATATATATCTCTTAATAATATAAAAATGAGTTTCTGTCTGTCTGTCTGTCTGTTCTCTATGCGCGACCAAACTACTGGACCGATTTTCACCAAATTCGGCACACAGGTACATCAGGTGTCCGGGAAGGTTTTAGACCAGGTCTCATCTCTCTAGGACATACCGTTCCTGAGATATTCCCAAAATATGATCTCCATTAGCCAACATTACAACTGGGAACTTTGGTTTTAAACTCCAACTGCCATTCTCTGCAAAGGCACACACAGGGAGGGCAGGTTTCCATAACAACCAGGTAATTATCAGCAACTGAGGATCTCATCCATTTCTATTCACTGACACTGTTAAAGGTATTCCAGTTACCATAAATATAACTTATGTGTTTTTCTATTACTACAGTTCAGTAGTAATAAAAGATGTTTTCCTCCACTGCTGCCTATTGCGTGGGCTCATAAATAAGCATGGTATTGACCTTTAATTCAGGCCACCCTAAAAGAAGTACTTAAAACCCCCGCCCCAGGTCTCACTAAGCCACACCCCCAACTCTGTCAGGCCACACCCCCTTTCACTCCGCAGCCAACAGAGATTGAAAAAATAAAGGTAAAAATCAACTTCTGTCAGCTGCAGGGATGGGTGGGAGGTTCTTTCTGCAACAACACACACAAACATTAAATAAAATAGATTAAATACACCCATGCGAAGCGTCTTGCTAATCCACGCCCCCGACTCTGTCAGGTCACGCCCCCTCCCACTCCGCAGCCAATGGGAATTGAAAAAATTAAGGTAAAAATAAACTTCTGTTTGCTGCAGGGGTGGGAGGGTGAATTTCTCTCTGCAACAACACACAAAAATTTTAGATAAAATAGACTAATTATAGAGTACAACAGTTCGAATCGTCTTGCTAAGTCACGCCCCCAACTCTGTCAGACCACGCCCCCTCCCACTCTGCAGCCATTCTGCAACGACACACAGAAACATTAAATGAAATAGATTAAATCACCTATGCGAAGCGCTTTGTTAAGCCACGCCCCCAACTCTGTCAGACCACGCCCCCTCCCACTCTGCAGCCATTCTGCAACGACACACAGAAACATTAAATGAAATAGATTAAATCACCTATGCGAAGCGCTTTGCTAAGCCACACCCCCAACTCTGTCAGGTCATGCCCCCTCCCACTCCGCAGCCAACAGGGATTGAAAGAATGAAGGGAAAAATAAACTTCTGTCAGCTGCAGGGGTGGGAGGGTGAATTTCTCTCTGCAATGACACACAAAATTTTAGATGAAATAGACTAATTTCAGACTACAACCGTTCGAAGCATCTTGATAATCCACACCCCCAACTCTGCCAGGCCACGCCCCCTCCCACTCCGCAGGCAACGGGGATTGAAAAAAATCAGCTGCAGGGGTGGGAGGGTGAATTTCTCTCTGCAACGACACACAAAAATCGTAGATGAAATTGACTAATTTTAGACTACGACCATTCAGTACTAATAAAAGATGTTTTTTTCCACTGCTACCCATTGCGGGTCCCCATAAATTACCATGTCATCGACCTGTAATTCATGCCACTCTGACCCCCGCCCCAGATCTCGCGAAACCACGCTCCGACTCTGTCAGGCCACGCCCCCTCCCACTCCGCAGCCAACGGGGATTGAAAAAATGAAGGTAAAAATCAACTTCTGTCAGCTGCAGGGGTGGGAGGGAAGTTGGATTTCTTTCTGCAACAACATACAGAAACATTAAATGAAATACATTAAATATACCCATGCAAAGCAATGTTTTCTTCCACTGTTACCCATGGCGTGTCCTCAAAAATTACCATGGCATCGACCTGTAATTCTGGCCACCATCAAAAGTAGGACTTAAAACCCCGCCCCAGGTCTTGCAACGTCACGCCCCCGACTCAGTCAGGCCATGACCCCTCCCACTCCGCAGCCAATGGAGATTGAACAATTGAAGATAAAAATCAACATCTGTCAGCTGCAGGGATGGGAGGGAGGATGACTTTCTCTCTGCAACGACACACAGAAACATTAAATGAAATAGATTAAATATACCCGTGCAAAGCAATGTTTTCTTCCACTGCTACCCATTGTGTTTCCTCAAATTACCATGGCATTAACCTATAATTCAGGCCACCCTGAAATGAAGGATTTAACCCCCCCCCCCCGTGTCCCATTAAACCACGCCCCTCCCACTCCACAGCCAATAGGGATTGAAAAAATGAAGGTAAAAATCAATTTCTGTCAGCTGCATTGACTTTCTCTCTGCAACGACACACAGAAACATTAAATAAATAAATGAAATATACCCAGGCGAAGCCGGGTCTTTCTGCTAGTATGTATATATATCATTTTTTTTAATCAAAATTATTTTTGCCCATCCACCACAGCAAGGTGACCTCTCTCGATGGAACCTACTCTTTTGATAATTCTCTCTGTGCCAACCTGCTTCTTAATTGGGGGAGAGCAGGCATACAGTATATACTTAATCTGCTGTTATGTGACTCCTCTCTTTGTGTTAGCAGGCCCCTGAATTCAGGGAGAGCAGACTAGCCATATATTGTATTAATCAAAAACAGACTGTGGAAAGGATGAGTTAGTTAGGAGTGCAGGGCCAAAATGAAGTCTACTCTCCTTAAATTAAAGGGCATCTGTCAGCAGGTTTGTACCTATGAAACTGGCTGACCTGTTACATGTGCACTTAGCAGCTGAAGACATATGTGTTGGTCCCATGTTCATATGTGCCTGCATTGCTGAGAAAAATAAAGTTTCAATATATGCAAATGAGTCTTTAGGCGCAACAAGAGCATTGTCATTAAACCTAGAGGCTGTGCTCTCTCCGCAACTGCTGCGCCCTCTCCACTTTGACAGGGCCAGGCCTGATGACATTTACACTGCCTGGCCCTGTCCACAGGGTTGCCAACCAGATTTTTTTTTTTCTGGACAAGTTATTCTAAAATCACAGACAGCCAACATTTTAAAAGACCAGCTGGCACAGAGAGAGGTTTCAAATAGAGTAGCTTCCCATCTAGAGAGTGGTCAACTTGCCATGGTGTATGGGCACAAATTATTTTGATCAAAATATATTTTCTAAGTACCTCATACCCATTTCGTATGGTGAACATAGCATTAGTTCATGTATTATATGTTTGCAGAATATAGTTAAATTGTGTTTCCTCACATTTCTATCACCATCCCCAACCGGGAGTCTCCACAGTGTTATCCTGCTGCTCACTGTGCCCACCAATACCCCCAAATACTATTAGTGCCCCCCATAGTAATAGTGCTCCTCATAGTCCCACGAATAGTATTTACCTTCTACAGTGCCCCGAGCCGTGATAATGCTCCCCAAGAGTGCCCTCATTAGTAAAAGAGCTCTCCAGTATTAATAATGCCCTCACACAGCCCACAGTAGAAATAAGACCCCCATATTGTTCCCCCAGTGGTAATAAAGCTCTCTACAGACCCCTTAGTAGTAATAAGGCCACCCATAGTGCTCTTAGTAGAAAGAAGACCAATCTATAAGTCCTTCCTATAGAGACCCCAGTAGTAATAAGAGCGCCTATAATGTACCCTGTACCCTAACATACAGTCCCAGTTAAATAACTACAAATCTCAGCATTGCTCTGCCTCTCCCTTCACTTACCTGTCCTCATGTAGCAGACCTCACCACAGCTTCTTCCCCTAGAATTCTCTTCACTGCCGACTTTTCCTGCACTGGTCACATGATCATGACATCATCGCAGGTCCTTCTCAGCCACTGCAGTGATCACATGGACTGTGATGTCATTACAGGTCCTTCATCTCTTGCAGTGCTTTAGATTCAATTGTATTGCCATCCTGAGGATGGCAATACAGTTGTATCCTCCTGGTAGCAGTGGCGGATTGGGAACTCAAAGTGGCCCTGGAGAAAAGCATAAAAGTGGCCCCATGTTGTAGGTGGGGCCAAAATGGTAGGAGGCAGGACCACGCCAAGTGGACAGGGTCAGCAAACCATTAGGCGTGGTTAACACAGCAAACCTCCCGACTTCTGACAAGCCAAAGAAGAGATAATAGCTGGAGTGCGCCTGTACAACAGCAAATTTATTTCCACTATGCCATGCCTCTAACTCCGCTCAATACTCTATACACCCCAGTCCAACCCAGTGTCACACAGTAGTTATGCTCCCTTTCTGCTCCCACCCAGTAGTTATACGCATACACAGTAATTATGCCCCTTTGTGCCCCTACACAGTATTTATGCCCTCCTGCTGCCTCCACACAAGGCTGTGACTTCTGTTCAGTCGCTGGGCATTAAAGGACCTGAGAACAGATAGGAGAAGGGCTGGCAGCATGATAATGACATCACAGCAAGGCCACTGGCGACATTTACATCATATGAGAGGGAATGGGGGGGGGGGTTTAAGGGGTCACTGGGGGATATACCTTCTTAGAAGCTCTGTGTAAAGTATAGGTGAGATAGAGGGCAGAGATCTGTGAGGGGCTGGAACACCAGGGGGACACAAGATGTGCAGGGGCAGCAGCTTCAGGACTCCTAGCTTCCCTCCCACAATAACTTACCCCATTGCTGCTGTGTGGAGTACGAGGATCAGTGAGGGACTGAATATTATACTTCAGGCAGTCTTGAGGCACAGTAACACAGGAGAGCAGGAGAGAGAAGTAGCAGCTTCTCCATTATCGTCTGCTGCTGCTGTTCGGTTAGTCTAGCTCCCCACCCTCCTCACACAGAATGGAATATCACACTGCAGAGAGGATGGGGGAGCTGTCTGCTCATGTGGGCTCCCTGAAGTTTACTTTGGAGAAAGGAACAAGCCCTGCAAGGTACTGTGCTGTCCCTTTCCCCAAAGTAAAATGATGTGTGCCAGTGTTGCAGTCCAGCCATGCTGGTAGCTGTGAGCTGGCCCACTGCACCCTAAAAGACTGGCAGGCAGTATATTCGGGGCCTGGGGCATAACATCCGGGACCCAGGCCCCGAATGTTTTAGCCTAACGACGTCCGTTTTATCAGTGCCACCTGTCAGCTTTAGGAAAGAGAAACCAGAAACTTGTGGTGCAACACTGTGCACCATTTTACGTGATTCTGGTGTAAAGTAAGGTTACACAGTCTCAGTAGTGCACCAGATTTACAGACGTTGCTAAAACATCCAGGTGTATTGCTGAGGCCAGTTACTGACTGCAGCAGTGACATGGGTAGCTGGACACATCACTGCTGCAGCCCAATAAACAGAGCCCAGTGGGGAACCTCAAAACTGGAATAAAGTAACTGTTTTATTATTGGCTTGATGTTTTCTCATCAGGGTGGTTTCACATATATGTTTCAATGCCATTTTTGTGCAATCTTACATTTTTGGTGCTTTTTTTGGACTGAGAGGGCGCCCTGCTACAGATGTTAGCTGAAGGTCTATGGGAATTATGATAAGCAGTACACACAACTGTGCTCTTGCTATTGGCATTTTTGTTAATTAAGTGGTATCCTTTGGGTCACTGGAACCAGAAAAAAAGATGCTTCACACAATGATTCAGAAAAAAACAATAAAAAATGCTGTAAAAACTGAATGCAGTATGGAAAAAGCGTTAGAAAATGGCAGTGCAAAATCATGTTTGTAGAGATGTTAACCAGCATATGTCGCAGATTATGTGCATTTTTTCTTGTGAAAAAAAAAGCAGCATAATAAGGTATCAGAAAAGTTAATGAGATTTGACAAATGTCATGGCCAAAAGTTTTGAGAATGATACAAATATTAAATAACAAATATTAATTTTTACAAAGTCTACTGCTTTAGTTTTTATAATGGCAATTTGCATATACTCCAGAATGTTATAAAGAGTGATCAGCTTAACAGCAATTACTTGCAAAGTCAATATTTGCCTAGAAAATGAACTTTATCCCCCAAAACACATTTCAACATCACCAGCTAACATTGTTTCAGTGATTGCTCCATTAACACAGGTGTGGGTGTTGATGAGGACAGGGCTGGAGATCAATCTGTCATGATTAAGTAAGAATGACACCACTGGACACTTTAAAAGGAGGCTGGTACTTGACATCATTGTTTCTCTTCTGTTAACCATGGTTATCTCTAAAGAAACACGTGCAGTCATCATTGCACTGCACAAAAATGGCCTAACAGGGAAGAGTATCACAGCTAGAAAGATTGCACCTCAGTCAACAATCTATCGCATCATCAAGAACTGCAAGGAGAGAGGTTCCATTGTTGCCAAAAAGGCTCCAGGGCGCCCAAGAAAGACCAGCAAGCGCCAGGACCACCTCTTAAAAGTGTTTCAGCTGCGGGATCGGGCTACCAGCAGTGCAGAGCTTGCTCAGGAATGGCAGCAGGAAGGTGTGAGTGCATGTGCACGCACTGTGAGGCGGAGACTCTTGGAGCAAGGCCTGGTCTCAAGGAGGGCAGCAAAGAAGCCACTTCTCTCTAGAAAAAACATCAGGGACAGACTGATATTCTGCAAAAGGTACAGGGAGTGGACTGCTGAGGACTGGGGTAAAGTCATTTTCTCTGATGAATCCCCTTTTCGATTGTTTGGGACATCTGGAAAACAGCTTATTCGGAGAAGACGAGGTGAGCGCTACCACCAGTCTTGTCTCATGCCAACTGTAAAGCATCCTGAAACCATTCATTTGTGGGGTTGCTTCTCAGCCAAGGGAATCGGCTCTCTCACAGTCTTGCCTAAAAACACAGCCATGAATAAAGAATGTCCTCCGAGAGCAACTTCTCCCAACCGTCCAAGAGCAGTTTGGCAATCAACAATGCCTTTTCCAGCATGATGGAGCACCTTGCCATAAAGCAAGGGTGATAACTAAATGGCTCAGGGAACAAAACATAGAGATTTTGGGTCCATGGCCTGGAAACTCCCCAGATCTTAATCCCATTGAGAACTTGTGGTCAATCATCAAGAGACGGGTGGACAAACAAAAACCTACAAATTCTGACAAAATGCAAGCATTGATTGTGCAAGAATGGACTGCTATCAGTCAGGATTTGGTCCAGAAGTTGATTGAGAGCATGCCAGGGAGAATTGCAGAGGTCCTGAAGAAGAAGGGTCAACACTGCAAATATTGACTTGCTGCATTAACTCATTCTAACTGTCAATATAAGCTTTTGTTACTCATAATATGATTGCAATTATATTTCTGTATGTGATAAAAACATCTGACAGACACACATAAAAACCAGAGGGCAGCAGATCATGTGAAAATATAATATTTGTGTCATTCTCAAAACTTTTGGCCATGACTGTACACTTTGTGTGTTTTTTCCATGGTGAAGTTAACCTGTGGTACAGTTTTGAAATCCACAGAATGCCAATTGTTTCTACTGATTTTTAGTGCGGGTCTCACTGTTTACAGTGCCAAAGGCTGAGATTGGTGCAAATCTGCAAAAAAGATACATAAGTGGATTTAGGTGCGGAAACATAGAGACATCCACATGAAAATCTGTGTGGAAAATCTGTAAACCTGTGTGCATGTAACCTAATGGTTTATTTTTAGAGGTTACTGTTTCATTGTATTAGCCAGTAGCGGATAAGTGCATCACAGGTATTCTGACTCAACAACCTGGCTATAAGCATGGGGTTTATAGATAGACTGTATCTGTGCTTGAACCAGTACTCACACCAAGTCACATATCGTCAGATAGCGTCAACTCCATTGTAGAGGCACTGTAGGAAGATTCCAGGTTTATTTGGTGTAGAAATCTTGTAAAAATGCTGGTTACAACGGTGTGAAAAGGATATAATGAACCAGGGTAGCAGGAACATACAGATTACATGTTCTTCTAACATGAAAATGGCTGCTAACATGAGGGAGAGGGGAGGAGTTATAACACTTCAGCAAGAGAACAGGGAGACAGGAGGGACAAAAACAAAGGCAAAGCAGAATAACACATATACATGTCAATGAATAGAAACATGTCCGGGGACATGACAACAGGCCCAGGGCTGTGTACCCAACTGAGGCCCCTTCCTTCCATTTCCCCCTTACATCCACCCTTCCATGTGCCACCCAGTAGTTACTTTTTCTGTATGAAGATGGTAAGGTGCTCCATGAGCACTACACCATCCTCCTAGGCCATGTGACATCATATTCATTGGTCACATGACCTAGGTGCAGCTCAGTCCCATCCAAGTGAATAGGGCTGACCTACAATACCAAACACAGCTGCTATCAAATGGACAGCACTGTGCTTGTTAAGCAGTGAGGGGGCCACGGCGTTCACTGGAAAACCAGGGTCTCCTCAAACAGCTGATCGGCAGGGGTACTGGGAGTTGGCCCCCGCCAATCTCATATTGATGACCTATCCTGAGGACAGATCATCAATATGTGAATCCTGGAGAACCCCTTTACCTTATGTTATCTGTGTGTTACATAGGACTGCAGGTGATGTCTACTACATTATCTGTACTCAGAGAGTTATCCCTGTGCTATCTGTGGTGTTTCATTGGACTGCATGTTACGTATACTACATTATTTGCACTCAGAAAGTTATCAATGTATTATCTGTGGTTTTACATAGGACTGCACATGACATCTGCAACATTATCTTTACTCAGAGATTTATCGCTGTGCTATCTATGGTGTTGCATAGGACTGCATGTGATGTCTCCTGCATTATTTGCACTCAGAGAGTTATGATTATGTTATCTGTAATGTTACACAGGATTGCACGTGACATTTCATGATCTCTTCTTGGAGATTTATCACTGTGTTATCTGTGGTGTTACATAGGACTTCAGGGAACATCTACTACATTATTTGTATTCAGAGTCTGAGTACAAATAATATAGTAGGTGTCACCTGCAGTCCTATGTAACACCACAGATAACACAGTGATAGTTGTAGATGTTATGTGAAATCTTATGTAACATTACAGTGATCTTTATGGATACAGATAATGTAGTAGATGTTCCATGCAGTCCTATGTAATACCCAAGATAAAACAGTGATAACTCTATGAGTACAGATAATGTAGTAGATGTTCTCTGCAGTCCTATGTAATGTCCCAGATGACACAACAATAACTCTCTGGGTACAGATAATGTAGTAGATGTTTCCTGTAGTCCTATGTAATACCCAAGATAACACAGTGATAACTCTCTGAGTACAGATAATGTAGTAGATGTTCCCTGCAGTCCTATGTAACAACACAGATAACACAGTGATATCTCTCTGAGTACAGATAATGTAGTAGATGTCACCTGCAGTCCTATGTAACATCACAGATAACACAGTGATAACTCTCTGTGTACATATAATGTAGTAGATGTCACCTACAGTCCTACGTAACATCACAGATAACACAGTGATAACTCTCTGAGTACAGATAATGTAGTAGATGTTCCCTGCAGTCCTACGTAACATCACAGATAACACAGTGATAACTCTCTGAGTACAGATAATGTAGTAGATGTTCCCTGTAGTCATATGTTACATCACAGATAACACAGGACTGCAGGGAACATCTCTGGGTATAGATAATATGGCAGATATTACCTGAAGTCTGGCACTGCGTCCTCCTTCTTGATGCGCAGCTCCTTTGACCTTCTCCTCTTCTGGCTAGGACGGAGACTCGACATATTATTAGGTGTAGTGGCCAATGTGAAAACTGCAAGACTTTAGGATTTATAGAAACATAGGAGCTCATTTATGTACTCATATACACCACTTTTGTTTTTGCAAGCCATTTTGAGACAAAATCTGAGACTTTTCCCCGCTCATGCCACTTTTCCGACAGGTCGAGAAAAGAGTATTTGGCTCGGGCGGAGAAGAGGGCGGGTCGGCAGGCCCGTCTCATTCATCATTTTCTATGCGAGCTTTTGGTGTCGAAAATAGCTTAAATCTATACTAGCAAGAGAGCTGGTGTACATTTAAGCTTGTCGCACAGCCTGCTGGAGGAAGCACCAAAGTTGTCTCCACATAACTTTGGCACTTCCTTCAGCAGTACAGAGACAATTAAGACCGGCGTGTAAATCGCCAGTCTTAATAAATGAGCCTCATCGCGACCTGGAAAAAAAATTCTAAAAAAAAATGTTTAACATAAATCCTTGATATAAGCAATAGATCATTTTCTGATTACATATTCCCTTTAGGGCTCATGCACACGACCTTATGTATTTTGCAGTCCGCAAAAAAAAAAAATCTGATGACATCCGTGTGACGACCGTGTTGCATCTGTTTTTTTTGCGGATCCATTGTAACAATGCCTGTCCTTGTCCATAAAACAGACAAGAAAAGAACATGTTCTATTTTTTTTTTTGTGGTATGGACATGCGGACATATGGACATGGAATGCACAAGGAGTAATTTCAAATTTTTTTTTTGTGACCCCATTGAAATGAATGGTTCTGCATATGGGCCGCAAAAAAAACGGAACGGACAAAAAAAATATGTTCATGTGCATGAGTTCTTAAAGAGGTTGTGCAACTTTGAGTGTGTGTATGCATGTGCAGGGGAGCACCCAGAAATTTTGTTTGGTGGTGGAGGGGCCAGAAGACTAAAGGCGGTGCTGGTAGTGCGCCGTGCAAAATTTTAGACCCACTATTATAAGCCCCTCCTACATATAATAGGCCTCTCCCAACAAACACCATACAGCTGATATTATATTGTTGAGAATGAAGGTAAGGCCCCTTTCACACCTGTGGCACGGGGCTCCGGCAGGCTGTTCCGGTGGGTGAACAGCCCGCCGGATCCGTCCTGCCGCAGGTGCACGTGTGGGGCCCGAACTACGCTTCACTGTAATGGGGGCGGGCACCGGATCCGGCCGCAGCACGGCAACCCCTGCCGAGAGGCGGCCGGAACGAAAATACATGTTGTATTTTCGTTCTGGCTGCCTCTCGGCAGGGGTTACAGTGAATGGGGCCGGAGCGTAGTTCCGGCCCCACAGGTGCACCTGCAGCAGCACGGATCTGGCGGGCTGTTCACCCCCCGGAACAGGTTGCCAGAGCTCTGTGCCGCAGGTGTGAAAGGGGCCTAAGAGTCTCACCCTCATCCTATACACAGGGGGGGGTTATCAAACAACATTGTGCCACATAAAAAAACCCAGAACACTAATACTTACCTCCATGCTTCTGGCTGCGATGCGATGTAAACCTCTTCCGGCCTGTGTTCTACTGTGTATGCAGGCAGAGTGACAATGATGACACAGAGCAGCACAGAGATCAATAAAAAAAAAAATTGGACTGCTTCTAGGGGGTGCCCAGACCCGTTGGATCCCCCCTGTGGGTGCTCCCCTGTGTGTAGGGGGTTTGACCTCCTTGGCAGACGTGTAAAGTGAAGCATACTTACCGGCTTCCTATCGCTGGTTCCCGGCTCCTTCGCGCCGCAGCCTCTGCTGCTCTGCCTCACTCCCTGAAACTTTGTGGTTGATGCCACTGCAGCCAATCACTGGCCACGTGGTGACCTGCTCCACTTGTATCATGTGACAATTTGTCATGATACATGGGGAGCAGGTCGCAGCTGCGGCCAGTGATTTGTTGCAGTGGGGTTAAACTGGATGTTTACATCCATAAAGCCCAGTGGAGCAGCTGAGGCTGAGGAATGACCACCCTGAGAGCCAGTACTGGTAAGCAGGCAAGTCTGTGCAGGAAGGAGGGTTTACCAAAACCTTCCCAAAGGTGCTCAACCCCTTTAATATTGTTCAGAATTAAATAGATCTAAATATCAGTCCCAAAACAAGACAATTACTGTTTATGTATGTGTGTGTATGATGACCAAGGGTTCAAATATGTTGAATAGGATAGCTACCTTTCAACTGGTGGCACTGGAGATACAGCTTTCTTTCCTATTTTTGGAACTAGCTAATTTGCACACCATTTCCCAGAGGAGCATGGCCTGGCCTATAAGACTCTTTAAAGGGAACCTGTCATTAACTTTATCTTGACCTCACTGAGGGCAGCATAAATTAGTGACAGAAATGCTGATGTCAGCGGTGTGTCACTCATGAGCTAAAAGTAAGTGGTTGCTGAGAACTAGCATCATAATCATTGCAGCACAGGCCTTAAAAAGAGTCAAATCTACCTAAGAAGAGTCATGGTTATTTATAATCTCCTGCTCTCCCTGTCCATCTGCTGATGATTGGCAGTTCTCTCCTAGACAGAAAGGGAGAAAACTAGGTAGAAGCCTGTCAATCATCAGCAGGAGGGCAGGGAGAGCAGGAATTTATGAATAACCATGACTCTTCTCAGGTGGCCATGACTCTTTTCCAGGCCTAGTCTGCAATGTTTGTGATGTTGGTTCTCGGCAACCACTTAGTTTTTACTTATAAATGAAAGACAGTTAAAATCAACTCACTTGTCTCTACTTTATTCTGCTGTTAGTATGGGCAGCATAAAGTTGATGACAGGTTTCCTTTAAAGAGGTTCTGTAGTTCTTTAAAACTGATGATCTATCCTCTGGATAGATCATCAGCATCTGATCAGCGGCGGTCCGACACCCGGGACCTCCGCCGATCAGCTGTTTGAGAAGGCAGCGGCGCTGCAGGAGCGCCGCGGCATTCTCTGAGGATAGATCATCAGTTTTAAAGAACTACAGAACCCCTTTAAACATACAATACTATCCACGCACCTCCAGCCTGCCAGCTGCTTTAACTCCTTGCACTCAGGCACTGCTGATCCTTTACATGAATCACATCCAGTAGGTTATGTGCACCTCACTTTGTACATCTCTGTGGTGAGCCCAGCTGCTATGTATGACCTGCTGCTGTTATGAATGGACTAAAGGATTTTATGCAACATCCAATGGAATGTTATGAATATAGGGGCACATTTATTAAGACCGGCATTATAGAGGATGGTCTTAATAATGCCCTGCACTGGTGGTGGATCCGCTGAAGTTGTGAAGAGGCGCCGGCCTCTACATAACCTCGACTGATCCTTCGCTACTTCTAAATATAAGACAGCTTCCTAGCCATCTTACAGTTAGACCTGTTCCCCGCCCATACCATGCCCACTTTTTTAGACCTGGCGTGTGTGGGTAGAAGTCACAGATTGCGATGCAAAGTACCTTTGTGCCGCAATCTGTAGCAGAAATACGCCTAATGTAGGAGTATTTCAGTTTAATAAGTGACCCCATACTGTATCATTTACTATTGTATATGGAAATATTTGATAAATAACTTTTGCAATACAAGTGTCCCTTGCTTTCTATAAGACTAGGCACTCTCCACAAGGTGAAACTTCATTAAATTGTCAACAAAGACACCAGTTAAGCCAGGTTTCTCTGCTCTGCACTGATGTGGGAACGACATCCCAAAACAACTGTCTGCCGATCAGGTACTGGTTTTGCTATATATAAGTTATGTCTCAAGGTCTGTTTAAAAGGTCAAACCCTGACTTATAGGATAGCTACCTTCCAACTGGTGGCACCAGAGGTACAGCTTTCTTTTCTTTTTTGGAAAGGGATAATTTGCAGAAAAGTCTTTTTACGCCAGTGTTTTGTAACGTCTATCCTCAGGCTTGGTGAGAATAACCTGGATATTGAAGCAATCACAATTCTCTCCAGCATTTTAATGTCTCCAGACTGCAAGTTGGAACTTTTAGGGTAGGTTCTTATTTTTTATCATTCCTTTTATACCTATAATTAAAGAGCTGTTTAAAGTTCATTTGTATGTCTTCAGTAATAGATACAATTTTCAAGTATGGGTTCTGTCTGTCCTAATGTGTCTGTTTTTTAAAAATATGTTTAGAATCAGGATACAACAAGATGACTTATCCTGGGCCTCACCTCTGCTTTATAGACTGTAGATCCTGTAGATCCTGTATACGCAAGATATTTAATTCCAAAATATATTGGGGTTGCCCAGAATTAGAACTACATGACTTCTTTTCTCAGAAATAGTACAACATATGTCCATAAATTGTCTGGTATTGCTGCCTGGCTCCAATGAAATGAACTGGGTTGCAATATCCCATACAATCTGTGGACAGGTGGGATGTTGTTTTTGGAAGAAAGCAATGTTTTTTCAACCCTGAACTCCACCTTTAAAGGGTTAGATGTATCTCAGTCTTTCATGGAATAAACAGCTCTACAACATGATATCTGCACCTCAGGCACCATGTTCAGTGTAACAGGTAGGTGAGGATTGACCTTTGTGGCTTTCACCAGTGCCAAACCAAAAGGCCTTGTTCTTGTTGAGAAAACAGGATGAGCATAACCATAATCATCAGTCTCTATAGAGAGAATGAATGTATAAAAAGCAGGAGTATAAAATATTGCAGGTGTGAACCTTTACTATGCAATATTTTCTGAACGCTAATTGCTGATGTCTAATGAAATCTGAATATTGCTATTCATATATATCATCGGTGGTCCATAAGAATGCCATATTTAAAAGGTTTTTTGACTTATTCCCCTAGCCAGCAATTGCCTCCAGTGATCCTCCACACTGGTGCAGTTACAACCTAATCTTCTTGGCTCAAGCAATAATGTACCCATATACACCAGACACTGCCGCAGGCAATTACTGGCCTTAGAGTAATATACCACATATCTGCTAATTGGCTGGTACATCATCTCTGTAACCAAACAAACAAACCCAATGGTAGGGATCAGAGTGACGGCATGGGGGATAAAATGGTTAAGTATTAGAGATGAGCGAGCATGCTCAGCCGAGCATGCTCAAGTGCCATTTTTGCGTATTTGGGTACGCATTTTAAAATTCGTACGCTAATCATACGCATATTTTAATCTATACGCAAATGCGTACGAATAGCGTACGAATAGCGTACAAATTCAAGTGGGCCAACACTATTAAAAGGGGTTTCCAAGATTTTATTACTGATAGACTTTCCGCTGGATAGGTCATCAGTATCTACATACTTAATACTGTTGAAAAAAGACATAAGTCCATCAAGTTCAACCAAAGGGATAGGTGGGGACATGAATCCCAGTAGGATGAGTAGTAATGAGATCTGATCGATGGGGGTCCGACACCCAGGACCCCTGCCAATCAGATGCTTGAGAAGGGACTGGTGATCCTCTGAGCACCATAGCCTTCCCTCAGCTTACCAAGCACAGCATCATATTTTGTGTTTAGTATAGAATTGAACGAATGGGGCTGAGCTGCGCCTAGGCCATGTGACCGATAAACGTGTTGTCACTCGCATAGGAAAAGCTGAGAGAAGGCAGTGGCACAATTGTGAGTGCCACTGCCTTCTTAAACAGCTGGTCAGCAGGGATCCTGGGTGTCAGACACCTACCAATTATAATAATTATAAAGTCTGAGAAACCCATTTAATGTCTATATGTATATATTAGTTCAATAATAGAGCTGCAGACTGAAATGTGAAAAAAATGCCATTGTCTCTATAGCTCTGTAGTCTCTGGTTTCCTATTTATCATTGTGGTATTTCTTCATATGACACTGTATACAATGTATTGTGAAACCTTAAAGAAATTCTTGGTAATAAAGTTGGAGAAATGTGATGACAAACAAAAACACATTGCATCATACTATACAACAATGCAGTAGAATAAGAATTCCAAGCAACAGGAGAAGATCCCATCATGCTGTTCCATGGTTGCACATCAGCACTAAGATCTTGCAAGCCGTTTATGAGTTTAGTTGCTCTCCTCTGTACTTTTTCTAACTCCAGGGCATCCTTTTTATCGACTAGTGCCCAGAACTGAACCATGTATTCCAGTTGAGGCCGTACAAATGCTTTGTATAGTGGCAATATTACCACCCTGTGCAGCAAGTCCATACCTCTTTTAATACAAGACAAAATTCTGTTGCATCTTCATATTGATTATTGATTAATATTTTAATTGTATTTAAAAAAAAAATATTATTTTTATGGGAACATTATGGAAACTGTCATTTTTGTATATTGTAGTCTTCAGACAGCTGGTTCTCTGTTATTATGATAATGATGATATATAGTAGTCCCTCAAGATACAGTGGCCTCAGGATACAATATTTTCAAGATACAATGGTCTTTTCTGACATATTGTAAGTTGAAACTAGACTCAACATACAATGTCTCAGACTCAGATCCAGCCAACGAAGGATACTTCTCTGGTAAAATACTTGTATTAGTTGCTAGTGAGCAGCGATTTCTGCCTGTCTTAGTTAACTGCTTAGCTTTCTTAAATCTTCATTTTCTCTTATTCTGGATTGAATTTTGGGGCTTTGGAACCGATTACGCAAGTTACAATGGTTTCAACATACAATTGTTGTTCTGTAACCAATTAATATTGTAACTTGAGGGACCACTGTATAGGTAGAATTGTTTGAAGTATAGCATAACCAGTGTAGCATTAGACAGAAAAAAGGATGATACAGCACCTGTTTATGTGGCTGACTGTGGTATCCTGGATGCACGTCCCTTGCTGGAGTTCAGTTCTTCAGCTCCAAGAATAGGTAGCATAAAGAAGTAGAGACAGCATCCAAATCTTGCGGTGAAATCAG
Source organism: Rhinella marina (assembly GCA_900303285.1). Classification (NCBI taxonomy): domain Eukaryota; kingdom Metazoa; phylum Chordata; class Amphibia; order Anura; family Bufonidae; genus Rhinella; species Rhinella marina. The sequence continues at coordinate 20,956 of ONZH01012970.1, read as the reverse complement.
TGACCTTTTATTCCATCAAGACACCCAAACCTTGCTACGTTTTGGCTGTACCTCAGCCTTTATCAAGCATGCATATACAAGTGTATACAGACCTTAAATACCCTAACACCAGTGACATCACTGGTGGTGACCAGGAAGTGGTTGCTACATGACATAAATATACATAGAATATTATGATTATACATGTGCCACAGAGTTGCGTATAATCCAGTAGTTTTCCTTCTCAAAGAAATTCCTATATTTGAAAGAATAAACTCCTCTCATACCTCATTTTACTTCCGTTGGTATCCTGAACCCGGCACCAAAACGTACATGTCCAAGATCACATGTGCAGTCCCGATCACGTGATCCGCTCATTTGCATAAATACAAACATCATACAGTGACCACAAGATAATATATAATGTAATCCGTATGCGATCCATAGTGGGGCAGGGTCAATCACATATAGCCAATACTCACAAAGGCTCCTGTATATATAACATAATCTCCAGAGGCCGGCAAGAAACTGTGCATGCTCAAGAAGTATGTATCAGTCGCGGTCACGTGACAAATGACGCCAGGTTGCCTAGTAACCTGACCAATACGGGATCCGTATCGGCCCTACCCTTGTGTACTCAGAGCTTGACCACATGTAGGGACAAGTATATAAATATGAGGTATGCACCGGGAGAATATGGAAATGTATCTTCATATGTGCACAAAAGAAAGAGCCAGTTCACTACTGTTACTCTATCTATAAGGCACAGTGTTCCATACAATCAGATATCTAAACCATATGTCAGTATAACACTATATTTATATATAAAAGAATGTTTTCATCCTAGTGCTTATACATTAGGCAACATAACTATTATTAAGGAGTCTTAAAGACACAATATTGAATCTACCTTATTAGTCGATCATATGTGTGTCTATATAGTACAAATGAGGTATGTCACCAAATTTAGTAGCCCCCATTCAAAAACACAGTATTTGCTGTACTACTTAGATCATATATATATCACATGTTAAACACAATCTTAGATTCAATGTTTCGGGACAACCATGCATATCATCACTCCAATATAGAAAAATAACAGATATATCAATATATATCTGTTAATATATATCCAATATATATATCAGATCTCCAGAATAAACATCAGTAGTCAAAGAATATCAATTGTCCAATAGACAAACACATAGTTAGTTGACAATAACAGTACCATATTGGAACTCCATAGTTAGTGTTGTAAATCAAACAATCAGAGCAAACCTCTTACCACCCCAGTGTATTAAAAGAGTCCATATCTACGGACGTATATCTGTAAAAAAATAAAACAGCAGATTAGAGAAGAAAACCATGAACCATTCATAAAAATGGGGTCATAGAAAAATCAATGTTCATTCCCTTTAGGTAAAGAGTGTCCAATTCATGGATCCACTTTAATTCTTTCTGTCTCAATAACCTCTCTCTGTCACCTCCATGTCTAAGTGGAGGGACATGATCTATAATCCTGTATCTGAGTTGACTGACATTATGTGTAAAGTCCTCAAAATGTTTGGGTACCGATAATTCAACTGTCTTGTTCACTCTTTACACGCATTTGTGGTCTCCCCTACGTAGAGGAGACCACACGGACACTGTAATATGTATACAACAAAGGTCGTCTGGTATGTAAAATGACCTTTTATCGGATATACCTTGCCTGTTCTGGGATGCGATAAAGAGCTGCCCTTCTGGATAGAGTTACAGTGACAGCAGTGTAAACATGGATAGTTGCCATTTTTTGTTCTAGTGAGAGTGGTCTGTACTTGTTTTATGTCTGGGCCTATGTCTGATTTAACTAATTGGTCTTGTATGTTACGTGCCCGTTTATATGCTAAAATCGGGGCGTCTGAAAGTCAACCACTGAGGATAGGCCTAGTTGGATAATATTCCAGTTCTTTCGTATAATGTCACCAACTTTTGGACTGACATTACTGAAAGTGCTCACAAAAGGAATCCTTGGAGATGTATCCCTTTCGTGTGTCAATTTGGTCCTATCTATTTCCAATTTCACTTTGTTTAGAACTCTATCTGGAAGGCCCCTCATCTTAAATTTATTAGTCATATCCTGTATCCGTTTTTCACATGTAGTCTTGTCACTCACAATCCGGTAATGAATTCACCATGTGCTTAGGGTGAAAGCTTTTGTAATGCAACAGACTTCACATGTAGATCTGTGACAATCCTTGTGCCAGCCTTCTGGATATTGACATCCAAGAACTGTAGTTCTTGGTCTGAGTGCACCATGGTGAACTGAAGTTCTGTGTCATAAGTATTCAGTTCTGTCAGGAACTGTGTCAGAGAGGATTCATTCCCAGTCCAAATGGCAAACACATAATCTATGTATCGCCACCAACAAAGGAAATCCTTCCAGTGGGGCGATACATAGATGTGGTGCATTTCTATATGGTTCATGTACATATTTGCATATGTCGAGGCCACGTGGGACCCCATCGCGGTACCCTGACATTGTTTGTAAAAAGTGTTTTGAAACATGAAATAATTTTCATACATAATGATGTTTAATAAAACCAATCAGAAAGTTTGTGCATTTTTCACTATAGTCTGTTTCCCGTACAGCACCAATGCCGTTATGGTGAGCAATTGATATGTACAGAGACACCACGTCAAAGGAAACCAGAGTGCATGTTTCTGGGATGACTAGATTCTTCAATTTCTCCAAGAAGTCCGATGTATCACAGACATAGGATGGTGCCTCAATCACAAACTTTCTCAATGTTTTATCCAAAAATTTGGAAATGTTTGTAAAAATTGAATCACTCCCAGATATTATTGGTCTCCTGGGAAGGTTGACCAACCTCTTATGGATCTTCGGGAGACCGGTGTGACTGGAAAATCAACTATGAGATAGCTTAACAAGCCATCATCTATAATTTGACCTTTATAGGCCTCTGTCACGCATTCCTTTATTCTTCTTGCTATGTCAAATTTAGGGCCTTTACTTAACGGTAGATATACCTCATGGTCTGCTAGCTATCGTCGTACTTTTGCTACATAATCTCTCTTATCAAGCACCACCAACACCCCACCTTTATCGGCAGGTTTTAAAATTATAGAGGAATCTAAGCTTAGGGAATTTATGGCTGTGATCTCTTGTGTCATCATATTAGGGTGAATCAAAATATCCCCTACTCCTCTCTGTCTAAGTGCCTGTATCTGATTGGAGACTATTTCTATATATGCCTCTATTGCAGGACTGCCCCTTGAGGGCATATATGTGCTCTTTTTCTTTAGCCCCAACTGTTTAAATTGTAATTCCGTTTTCCCGCCAGAGTCGGCGGATATCTCTGTTCCTTCTTGTACAGTACCTGCAAATTGTGCCTTTAGTCTGATGGTACGAAAGAACTTATGTAAATGCACTTCCAGATTGAACCAGTCCACCTTGTTCATTCACTGCGGTACCTACGGTGCTCCAAAGGATATACACTGTAGTAGCACTGTTTATTATGACCAGTAACACACCCCATATCTATGGGGCAGACGGGGCTAGTCAGGAGTGCATGACCAAATGGAGTAGCCACACCTCCAGTACAAACTTACAAAGAAAAAAAGGGGAATTTCAGTCAGCACATCCCAGTGCGCAGGTGCTGGTTGCTATGGCTAAATGCACAAGGAAAGGAAAATACATACAATGCAACGGCACACTGCTAACTAGATAAAGCACAAAATGCCATAGAGATATGAAATATTCTGGAGCTAATGCTATGCTTGTTTAGTAAATTAGAGATTCTTGGCAAATATATTTTGTACAAAATTATCTGGGCCCTTCCACCAAATCGTCAAGGTCAAAACTCTAACTATGGAGTTCCAATATGGTACTGTTATTGTCAACTAACTATGTGTTTGTCTATTGGACAATTGATATTCTTTGACTACTGATGTTTTCTCTGGAGATCTGATATATATATATATATATATATATATATATATATATATATATATATCTATATATATATATTGGATATATATTAACAGATATATATTGATATGTCTGTTATTTTTCTATATTGGAGTGATGATATGCATGGTTGTCCCGAAACATTGAATCTGAGATTGTGTTTAACATGTGACATATATATGATCTAAGTAGTACAGCAAATACTGCGTTTTTGAATGGGGGGCTACTAAATTTGGTGACATACCTCATTTGTACTATATACACACATATGATCGACTAATAAGGTAGATTCAATATTGTGCCTTTAAGACTCCTTAATAATCATTAATAATATGTTGCCTAATGTATAAGCACTAGGATGAAAACATTCTTTTATATATAAATATAGTGTTATACTGACATATGGTTTAGATATCTGATTGTATGGAACACTGTGCCTTATAGATAGAGTAACAGTAGTGAACTGGCTCTTTCTTTTGTGCACATATGAAGATACATTTCCATATTCTCCTGGTGCATACCTCATTTCCTCACTTTTAATGGGGTATTTCGGTTACCATAAATATAACTTATGTTTAGACTAACTCATCATCAATCATCACCTAATATAATGTAAATTTTACATATTTACCGTTCAGTAGTAATAAAAGATGTTTTCTTCCCTTGCTACCCACTGTTTCCTCATAAATTACCATGGTATCAACCTGTAATTCAAGCCACCCTCAAAAGAAGGACTTAAAAGCCCCGCCCCTAGGTCCCGCTAAGCCACTCCCCTAACCCGGTTAGGCCACGCACCCTCACACTCCGCAGCCGATGGGGTTTGAAAAAATGAAGGGAAAAATAAATTTCTGTCAGCTGCAGGGGTGGGAGGGAGGATGACTTTCTTCCTACAGCTCATGCTCAGACTGCACAGTGCTGCTGTCTGAGAGTGAGCTGTTCAAAAAGACATCCCTGTGTCCATCCAGGCCCTGCATCGGATGGAGGACAGAGAGTCAGAAAACCAGACCTCTGGCCACCCTAGGGGAGGTCACAGTTAAAGGGGAGGGCGCTTTGGATGGTCCCATTTTAAGGAGATGGGGCACTGTGGGGGGGGTCAGTGTTAAGGGGTGGGGAGGTCATTGTTAAGGAGGCGGGGTGCTGTAGAGGTCACTATCAATATCAGTATCAATTAAGACACACAAACACAAACGTTAAATGAAATAGATGAAATATACCCAGGTGAAGCCGGGTCCTTCTGCTAGTATATAAATAAAGGCCAAGTTTACCCCATTACCCCGGTGCACATTTTGCATGCAGCGTCTTCTGGGGATGATTTATTGTTTCAATTGTTTCAATTTAGGCAGGATGTTTGGTTCTGCATACAGGTTTGCAATGCACAGCTGCCACAAGGTCAAACTCACATGAACTAAATACACTCGTGTGAAAATGAACTTAGCGATTTGCATTCTGGGAAGTGTCCTCTATACAGTGAGGAAAAAAAGTATTTAGTCAGCCACCAATTGTGCAAGTTCTCCCACTTAAAAAGAAGAGAGAGGCCTGTACTTGACATCATAGGTAGAACTCAACTATGAGAGACAAAATGAGAAAACAAATACAGAAAATCACATTGTCTGATTTTTAAAGAATTTATGCAAATTATGGTGGAAAATAAATATTTTGTCACCTACAAACAAGCAAGATTCCTGGTTACCTGTAACTTCTTCTTTAAGAGGCTCCCTGTCCTCCACTCATTACCTGTAGTAATGGCACCTGTTTGAACTTCAACCTCAAACAGTCACACTCCAAACTCAACTATGGTGAAGACCAAAGAGATGTCAAAGGACACAGAAACAAAATTGTAGACCTGCACCAGGCTGGGAAGACTGAATCTGCAATAGGCAAGCAGCTTGGTGTGAAGAAATCAACTGTGGGAGCAATAACTAGAAAATGGAAGAGATACAAGACCTATGGCAACGTACTCCTGTAGTCTGTTCCAGCTACTGGAGTTACCATATACAGCATAGTTGAAGACTGCATAGTTGAAGCCTGCTTCAAGCCATAGGTTCTCCATTCACTATAATTGGAGTCGAGGGACAAATCCCACAGCGGTATTTCTCTGCCTGAAAAACAACATTTATGCCAGAAAGCAGCCAAAACCCCATTGGATCCCATTATAGTAAGTGGGAATTCGGCAGTGATTCCAGATACTGCAAACTCTAGTGGTCTGTTCCTCTACTGCACGCAGCGTCAGGTCATAGTGTGCGCGGGCCAGGGAAGAGAGCGGAGCGCGGACCGGAGGGCAGCCGCAGCGCAGAACAGGTAAGAAAGGTTTTTTATTTTTATCTTATGTGGCTGGGTGGGCTGATCTGAGGTCTGATGGGGGCACAATGCGCTGATCTGAGGTCTGATGGGGGCACAATATGCAGATCTGAGGTTTGATGGGGCACAATACGCTGATCTGAGGTCTGATGGGGGCACATTAAGCTGATCTGAGATCTGATGGGGGCACGTTAAGCTGATCTGAGGTCTGATGGGGGCACGATACGCTGATCTGAGGTCTGATGGGGGCACAATACGCTGATCTGAGGTCTGATGGGGGCACAATACGCTGATCTGCGGTCTGATGGGGGCACAATATGCAGATCTGAGGTTTGATGGGGCACAATACGCTGATCTGAGGTCTGATGGGGGCACATTAAGCTGATCTGAGGTCTGATGGGGGCACAATACGCTGATCTGAGGTCTGATGGGGGCACAAGATGCAGATCTGAGGTTTGATGGGGCACAATACGCTGATCTGAGGTCTGATGGGGGCACGTTAAGCTGATCTGAGGTCTGATGGGGGCACGATACGCTGATCTGAGGTCTGATGGGGGCACAATACGCTGATCTGAGGTCTGATGGGGGCACAATACGCTGATCTGCGGTCTGATGGGGGCACAATATGCAGATCTGAGGTTTGATGGGGCACAATACGCTGATCTGAGGTCTGATGGGGGCACATTAAGCTGATCTGAGATCTGATGGGGGCACAATACGATGATCTGAGGTCTGATGGGGGGCACAATAGGCTGATCTGAGGTTTGATGGGGCACAATAGGCTGATCTGAGGTCTGATGGGGGCACAATACGCTGATCTGAAGTCTGATGGGGGCACAATATGCAGATCTGAGGTTTGATGGGGCACAATACGCTGATCTGAGGTCTGATGGGGGCACATTAAGCTGATCTGAGGTCTGATGGGGGCACAATACGCTGATCTGAGGTCTGATGGGGGCACAAGATGCAGATCTGAGGTTTGATGGGGCACAATACGCTGATCTGAGGTCTGATGGGGGCACATTAAGCTGATCTGAGGTCTGATGGGGGCACGATACGCTGATCTGAGGTCTGATGGGGGCACAATACGCTGATCTGAGGTCTGATGGGGGCACAATACGCTGATCTGAGGTCTGATGGGGGGCACAATAGGCTGATCTGAGGTTTGATGGGGCACAATAGGCTGATTTGAGGTCTGATGGGGGCACAATACGCTGATCTGAGGTCTGATGGGTGCACAATATGTAGATCTGAGGTTTGATGGGTCACAATATGCTGATCTGAGGTCTGATGGGGGCACAATATGCTGATCTGAGGTCTGATGGGGGCACAGTACGCTGATCTGAGGTCTGATGGGGGCACAGTACGCTGATCTGAGGTCTGATGGGGGCACATTAAGCTGATCTGAGGTCTGATGGGGGCACAGTAGGCTGATGTGAGGTCTGATGGGGGCACAGTAGGCTGATCTGAGGTCTGATGGGGCACAATACGCTAATCTGAGGTCTGATGGAGGCACAGTAGGCTGATGTGAGGTCTGATGGGGCACAATACGCTGATCTGAGGTCTGATGGGGACACAGTAGGCTGATGTGAGGTCTGATGGGGGCACAATACGCTGATCTGAGGTCTGATGGGGGCACAATACGCTGATCTGAGGTCTGATGGGGGCACAATACGCTGATCTGAGGTCTGATGGGGCACAATACGCTGATCTGAGGTCTGATGGGGGCACATTCTGCTGATCTGAGGTCTGATGGGGGCACAATATGCTAATCTGAGGTCTGATGGGGCACAATATGCTGATCTGAGGTCTGATGGGGCACAATACACTGATCTGAGGTCTGATGGGGACACAGTACGCTGATCTGAGGTCTGATGGGGGCACAATACGCTGATGTGAGGTCTGATGGGGGCACATTCTGCTGATGTGAGGTCTGATGGGAGCACAATATGCTGATGTGAGGTCTGATGGGGCACAATACGCTGATCTGAGGTCTGATGGGGACACAGTATGCTGATCTGAGGTCTGATGGGGGCACAGTAGGCTGATCTGAGGTCTGATGGGGGCACATTCTGCTGATCTGAGGTCTGATGGGGGGCACATTAAGCTGAACTGAGGTCTGATGGGGGCACAATACGCTGATCTGAGGTCTGATGGGGCACAATACGCTGATCTGAGGTCTGATGGGGCACAATACGCTGATCTAAGGTCAGATGGGGCACAATACGCTGATCTGAGGTCTGATGGGGGCACATTAAGCTGATCTGAGGTCTGATGGGGGCAGGGGAGTGATGTAAAAACTGGGGACACGTTTCCTTTAACATAGGAGTCCCCTTGTTTTTTACTCCTATTAATCCTATATTTTACTGCATTATGTGGTAGAGTATTTAGACTAGGGTATGTAGAAAGTCTATTGTACTGTACTTAGCAGCATAGACGATCTTGCAGTTTATACAGTCATCTTTCTAATACAATATTATAACCACAACTAGTAGTATGTGCCTGTGAAGTTGGAAACGTGCGTTTGGGAAGCCAATAAGTGGGGGGCCCACTCAAGTATGTTTCGCCCCCCCTGTGCTGAACCTCTAGCTACGCCTCTGACTCCACTGCATTTAAATCCTTGCCCGAGTTCAATACAAACATGGGCAACCCCTATAAATGTGATAAAATAACAAACTAAGAGATACTTACCCATTTATTCCAACACTGCGCTATGGTCTTCCTGCAGCTGCTGTAATCTTCCTGCCTGCAGCATCACTAGTTTCAACATGTAACATCACCAATGCAGCCAACCACCATCATCGCTGGAAGAAGCGGGGAAGAAAAGGGGTAGAAAAAGTATCACTTCTTTTGTTATTTTAGCACATTTACAGGGGCTGCCATGTTTTTATTGAACCTGGTGAACCCCTTGAAGGGAACTCAGATAAGCTATAGAAAGACAAATCTGTCATCAGTTTCCATTGCTAAACAGAATCTTGCTAAACAGAATCTTAGGACATGTAGGGTCCTCTTTACTGATTGTGGTCATGTGAATGTATCATGTGAGTTTATTTTTTTAGGTTATTTTTATGGAATAAGGTAGGCGTAGACACAGTTTTAATGCTGCAACCAAACTACTTAAAGTAAATGACTCCACAGGAGAGCATGAATACTTGCACATTGTATTTAAATTCACAGAGTAGCAGGACTTATGGCCACATTTTAAATGGGTATTCCGGTTACATTAAGTTTTCCTTTCCTACACATAGAATAGAGGATACCTATTAGGTTGGTGGGAGTCCTACCTCTGAGATCCCTACCGATCACTAGAAAAAGGCCCCCTACCCAGTGGAGCACCCCAAATGAGCAGCTGGACGGATATATGTGCAGTCACATGACACTATGACTCCCAGCATGTATAATTGCTCTGCTCTTCTCAGAACTTCCATAAAAATGAATGGAGCATGCTGGGAATTGTAGTTTCACAACAGCTGGAGTGCCGGAGGTTGCTGACCCCTGCTCTATCATGTGGATAGGGATAAGTGAACCAGAATAACCCTTTAAGGGTCTTGAGATGGCAACATAACATATTTACATGATCCATATTCATAGTGATTCAGGTATGATGTTCTCTCACATATAATTTGTAGCTTTTCTATGGATCTTCTATTCTGAGTCCCAGGAACAGTTTGCTTCCAGTGAGCTAGATTTTAGAGAGACTTCTGGTCACACCTGGCTCACAGCTGGAGGCACCCAATCCTTTCCCTGAGAACCTCTTCTTCAATCACTGGGCATGCTGGTTACCTCACTGCCCACCCTGAGCAGAAATATGCACCCTTTTACTTGGGCATGTGCCCCACTGGCCTAAAGTAGCTGGCTCCCTCCTTCTACTGAGATAGGCAATGACAAAAAAGAGGAGCTGGCGTTTTTCATTACTACTCTCCCTATGCAGAAGCAGTATACAGACTATTGGTGGTGCAGCAGCACCATCTATTGACTGAATCTCATCACTACAACTCTTCCTCCTGTTCTCATTTTAAATGATTTTTAAATGATTTAAGTCATGTCTCAGGCCTCATGCACATGACTGTATGGTCCACATCTGATCCGTATTTTTTGCATATCAGATGCGGACTCATTCTTTCAATGGGGCTGCGAAAGATGCACACAGCACACCGCGTGCTAGTCGCATCTGTATGCTTGTTACGCAGCATCGGCAAAAAAGATAGAACTTATCCTATTCTTGTCCTTTTTGTGGATAAGGATAGGACATTTCTATTAAAGTGAAAAATAAAATGGCAGCATGCAGACGAATGGGACCCGTGTTTTGCGGATCCACATTTTGCAAAACACATACGGTCGTGTGCATGAGGTCATATTGTGACAAAACTTACAATATTGTCACAGAAAAATATATAGTTATAGAAATAAAGTTAGAATTCCTACCTAAGGCTAAAAAGAAGGAAAATGGACAAGTAGAACTATGAGGGACATTTAGCATTTGCGGTTGTTTTTGTGTCAGTTTTTGTGGCAATGCTTTGTGTGCCTGTATCACATTTATGAATTTGTGCACCTTAATAATTTATATGTTGTTAGTGCAATTTATGTGTAAAAGTACAACAGGGGGTTTCCTGGCACAGACTTTTGTAAATGTCACCCATAATCCAGATCTAATCTAATTTTTAGCTCTTAACCATAGACCACTGTGAAAAGTGGTGAGGATCACAAAATATCACAAATGTAACCAAATGACGCAGTAAATGCCGCAATCACCAATCAGCAATGACTTTTTAAAGCCACAATTGATCTGATTTGATAAATTTCCTGCTATGTTTAAATAAACCAATACTTTATGTGAATTTGAGTAGTATATCTCATAACATTTTAAGCATTACTCACCTCCACTGATCTCCTGGAGCTGCTGTGACAAAGCTCCCGTCCATGCTGCTCTACACACAGGAAATGTAAGGAAAGGCCTGCTCAGACCAGGGGCGTAGCTAAAGGCTCATTGGCCCTGGTGCAACAGTTCAGCTTGCCCCCCCCCCCCCCACTCAGCGCTGGGGCACCTAGCTTTTCTGCTGCCCGAGGCAAATACTGAAACGCCCCCCATGCCAAATTCTCAACCTAACCCCTTCCCTCCAGTCCTACTGGTAAAGGGGTTGTCCTCTTTTTACTACTGATGACCTATCCTAGGTAATCAATATCAGATCGGCCGGGTCCTCCGGCACCCCGACGATCAACTGTTTGAAGAGAGGGCATTGCTCATATGAGAGATGCTTTCTCTGCTCTGTTCACCTGCTCGCCATAGCATTTGCAGTGATGAGCAGTAAACTGAGCAGAGAAGGCAGCGTACAAAAAAAACAAAAAACACAACCCCTTTAAAGAAAACATTACATACAGCGCTACAGAACATACAGCACCACATATGTACCTCTTACATCCAGTGACTTCTCTTCTCTGATGTAGACGTTCTCTTTCCTCTTCTTCTGTCTTCGGTCAGACCAGACCGCCATGGTGACTTCTTTCAGCCACGTCTCGTCTCTGCAGAGTTTAACAAACAGACATCTTAATTTCTTACTTTTCCATCATCCTCTCAACACCCCATCCTGTCCCCCCAATACTATACTGCAGAAACAGTTCCCCTGAAAATACTGGTACCACACAGAAAAACAATACCCCCTTACCTTTCAGATCAGATCCCCATATCAAACCCTAGATGAGACCCCCCCCCATCTCCAGACCCCCATATAAGACCCCTATTAGACCTCCAAACCCCCATATCTGACCCCCATTAGACCTCCAAACCCCCATATCTGACCCCCATACACCCCTATCTGACCTCCATTAGACCTCCAGACCCCCAATCAGACCCTCATTAGACCTCCAGACCCTCATTAGACCTCCATACCCCCAATCAGACCCTCATTAGACCTCCAAACCCCCAATCAGACCCTCATTAGACCTCCAGACCCCATTAAAACATCTCTAGACCCCCAGTCAGACCCTTCAGACCCTCAGTCAGAACCCCCTTCAGGCCCCTAATCAGACCCCCCTACAGACTCTTTTGGCCCCCATATCAGAACCCCCTTGTGGCTCTCATATCAGACTCCCATTGTGGCCCCCATATCAGACCCCCCTTGTGGCCCCCATATCAGACCCCCCTTCTGGCCCCTATATCAGACCCCCTTCTGGCCCCCATATCAGACCCCCTTCTGGCCCCATATCAGACCCCCCCTTTAAGCCCTCATATCAGACCTCAGATCAGACTATAAAACAAATAAATAAACGTACCTCTCCTGCTGTGCCGCTCCTCTCCCGGTCCTGGCTGTCTCCTCTTCCAGGGCCCGCGCTGCAGTCACCTGACCTCCTGCAGCGTCAGGTCAGAGTGCGCTCTGTACGTCCTGATGCTGCAGGCAGTCAGGACACAGCAGCGCCGGACTCAGGAAGAGAGAGCAGGAGGAGGGGTAAGTACTGTACAGTGCTACCAGCGCTTCACTCCCCCTCCTCCTGCATACTAGCAAGCGCTTGCATTGTGGAAGCGCTCACTAGTATTCCCTTTATAAGATGCACTGCCCCCCCTGGCTTAGGGGCCCAGTTGCAACTGCGACCGCTGCGACCCCTATAGTTACGCCAGTGGCTGAGACAGATCACTGCTAATGGGGTATACTTCGTTCAGGATGCATTCCGTTTCGGTAGCATTCTGTTTGTGACCTGACACAAAACCGCTGCAAGCTGCGGTTTTGTGTCCGGTCATCGACACGGAAGAAACCAGATCCGTCACTAAAAACAATATACGTCAATGGTGCCAGATCCGTTTTTTTCAAATCCTAAAAAAAACAGATCCATCACCCATTGACTTACATTGTTTTTAGTGACGGATCCGGTTTGTTCCATTCCGATTTAACACAACCTCATCCTAATGGAATTAAACCTGATGTGTTAAATCAAACTGAACCGTTTTGGTCCGGTTTTGAGATCTTCTGCCGGATCTCAAAACCGAAACCCCAAGCACAGATGTGAAAGTAGGCTTCGAATGGCTTCTTTTCTGATAACAAGAGGTTGGAAAGCTGTAGCTTTGTAGGTCAGCTGGAAATTGAGTTAGCTTATCTGTTCCACATTCTGAGTAGAAGGTGATACTAAACATAAGAATAGAATGACTTCAGTCAGACTATTTAAGCCCTTCCTACCCAGTGCTCTACATGTACGGCACAGGGCAGGTCTTTAAAAACTGCCATAGCTGTAGGGTGACTGCTGTTTTAAACAGCAGACACCCGGTTTTAAACAGCAGTTTTAAACAGCAGACACCCGGGGCTAATGTATGCAATTGACAATATCGTTGATCGCACACATTTAACCCCTCAGATGCAGTGGTCAAATGTGATCACAGCATCTGGGAGCGCAAAAGCTAGGAAGCGCATGCTCCCAGGTGTACACCAGCTCCCCCTAGCAGGGAACAGGGGAGCCAGAGAGTGTGTGCGGCAGCCTCAGTCCTGAATGATTCAAGGCTGCCCTGCATAGGTTCCTATGGAGACCTTGCCTGTGGCAGGGCGCCATAGGAACATAGGGGCACATTTATTAAGACCAACGTTTTAGGCTCTGGCAGTGGATTGTCGAAGCTGAGTACAAGCGCCGGCCTCCACATAACTTCGGCGTATCCAGCGTTGATTCTAAATTTAAGAAATATTCTTTGCTATCTTACATTTAGGTCATTTTGTACACCTAAACGTGCCAAAATGCCTGTACTATTAAAATATGAAAATATGTATCTCATACAGCTAATGGCAAAACTGAAAAAACTGCTCATTTGCCGCTTTTTGGCTGCTTCACTTTCCACTAAAAATTAATAAAAAGTGGTCAAAAAGTCATACACACCCCAAAATGGTAAAAATGAAAAGTACAGGTCACCCTGCAAAAAGTGAGCCCTCACACAGCTCTGTACACATAAAAAAAGTTATAGGGGTCAGAATATGGTGATGAAAAGAAAAAATGAATTTAAAAGTTTTTTTTAATTTTTTTTCCAGTATTAAAACGCAAGAAAAACTATACAAATGTGGTATCACTGTAATCGTACTGACCTGGAGAATGAAAATAACTGGTCAGTTCTACCGCATAGTACATGCTGTAAAAACAAAACCCATAAAACTATGGTGGAAATACATTTTTTTTTCAATTCCACCCCATTTGGATTTTTTTTCCAGCTCCCCGCTACATCGTATACAACATTAAATGTTGCCATTAGAAAATACAACTTCTCCCACAATAAATATGCCCTTATATGGCTATGTGAATGGAAAAAAAAATTCATGACCATGGAAAGGCAGGCAATGAAAAACAAAAATGAAAAGGGTTATTGTGATTAGGAATGGGCCTCTGGTGTACACTAAATGAATTTGGAATATAAATGTATTAGTCTGTCCATATTGGATACTGGACACTGCAAATACTATGTATCGGTTCAGCTAGCAATTAGCAGATCCTGCTGCCAGGCCGCATCGTGTACCTGCAGCCTATTAGATTGAAATCCCATTAATATATTAGATAATCTCATGGTAAACTACTAAACTTTGTTATATAACCTAAATCATACACAAATTGTATAAAATCAATTTCTCAATCAGTCCAACAGTAACTGAAGGTTCCTAACCGAACCACTCCTAGATTAAATATCCACCAAATAAATGTCATGGAGTCTCTTAAGGTTCAAATATTACAATAATACTTTATTAATATATTAAATTAAAAACATTTTACAGCCCAAACATTTTAGTAGCTATTAGCCAAGGACAC
Organism: Rhinella marina; assembly: GCA_900303285.1. NCBI lineage: Eukaryota > Metazoa > Chordata > Amphibia > Anura > Bufonidae > Rhinella > Rhinella marina. Next base: position 5,943 of record ONZH01012970.1, on the reverse strand, counting down.
TGCTTAACAGAAAAGGTGTTTCTGATTGCTGGTAAAGGTATATGTAACTGTGATAAATGGTGCCTACTGAATCAATACCATATTACATTACAAATAAAATTGCACCATAGAAATCACTAATGACTACCAAGTCTAAATGAAATGAGATAACGTAACTCACCCGATACCAGCAACAGACACCTCACCTCCTCGACGCGCGTTTCGCGTATCGCTTCCTCAGGAGAAGATCTTCTCCTGAGGAAGCGATACGCGAAACGCGCGTCGAGGAGGTGAGGTGTCTGTTGCTGGTATCGGGTGAGTTACGTTATCTCATTTCATTTAGACTTGGTAGTCATTAGTGATTTCTATGGTGCAATTTTATTTGTAATGTAATATGGTATTGATTCAGTAGGCACCATTTATCACAGTTACATATACCTTTACCAGCAATCAGAAACACCTTTTCTGTTAAGCAGTGTCCTTGGCTAATAGCTACTAAAATGTTTGGGCTGTAAAATGTTTTTAATTTAATATATTAATAAAGTATTATTGTAATATTTGAACCTTAAGAGACTCCATGACATTTATTTGGTGGAAATTGTATAAAATGACTACCTTTTTAGCTTATACCACAATATACATCAGATACAACATTTTAGCATTGTAGCTTTATTGGTGCATTCTGTATATGCACCACTTGGTGGCGCCTGATCTCTCTACATCAGTGATGCTAAACCTGTGGCCCTCCAGCTGTTGTAAAACTACAACTCCCACCATGCCTTTCTGTAGGCTGATAGCTGTAGGCTGTCTGGGAATGATGGGATTTGTAGTTTTGCAACAGCTGGAGGGCCACAGGTTGAGCATGCCTGCTCTACATGATGCGCATTTGAAGTTGGAGGTATAGTCATTTTAGTCATTTTATGAAGTTTTTATTTTTATTTTTATTTTTAACCTATTCATGTAGTTTCTGCTATTGCTAACTGATAAAGCAAAAATCAGTGCACATCCAGGCTGACTGAAAGCATTTGCATTGTCCTGGTGAGTGTTATATGTCTGTAGTGAAATGTCTGTAGTTTCTGGATTCAATGTAATTCCAATACACTCTTTTTTATTTTACTGTGTGCCAGTTCAGCTGTATAATAACTGCTGTCTTCTTACAATATAACAACATACATTATGATATACATACAAAAATGCGGATCCGCAAAAACGCAGATGCCGACCAGTGTGTGTTCCGCAATTTGCGGAACACACATGGCCGGCACCTCATACAAAATGCCTATTCTTGTCCGCAACTGCGGACAAGAATAGGACGTGTTTTATATTTTTTCATGGAGCCACCCATTGAAATGAATGGGGCTGCATCTATTCTGCAAAATTGCAGAATAGATGCGGCCCCATTCAAATGGTCGTGTGAATGGGCCCTTATAGTCTGATATAATTTATGATAAAGAGGACCTCTAACCTCTCCTAACTGTTTGTTTATCAACTACTTGCATTTCCAACGTAAAAAAAAATTCTGGGGCGTTTTTTCACCCAGATGGATCTTTATTGCACACTTCTGTCAATAAATTAATAAACTTCTAGTAGGAGTAGCCGAATGATGCCACCTAGATTTATGTAAACAGAAGCTATTAAATGAGGAATCCAGTTAGTTACTAAAACAGACATGTTAGGAGGTAAAAGGTTTTTTTTAAAACAGGTTTTTCCTCCAGAAGAAGTAATTTCCTTCAAGCTGCTGGACCCCCACCAATCCTAGTTAAATGCTGCAGCTCTTTCAGTTTCTCCCAGCAGTGTTGGTAGGTGGGTCCGCTGCAGTGCATGAAAAAAGCTTAAAGGGGTTCTCCAGGATTCTTTTAAAATGGCTGCCAGTAACCTGCCCTAGAATGTGAGGATGATTGGTTGTCTTCACTTGCAGAGCTGCCTAGGGGGATGAGGCCTCACTACACATTATGCTCTGGCACTTGCATATACTACATATTGGTGAGTTTTCCTGTCAGGCTGCTCAGCCATGATGGCATATCATAGGCAGGATCACATCATTACCATCTATTGTAGTGCAGTGTAGTGAAGCCTCAAACACCCAGGCAACCAGTCCACTTCACATACTAGGACAGGGTGCTGACAGCCATTTTAAATTGTTCCCAGAGAACCCATTTACGAGTCATTGGTCCTTTTTCTTTTATTACATCAGTGCAGGTTGGACCCTAACAGATCATAATGTTAAACTTTAATCATCCTAAAGTTTAAAAGTTGTTTAAAAGTATTACATTGACAAAATGCCCTGGAGATCAGTGAGTGGGTGTCAGTAAGGGGACTTCCTATTCCCGGAGCATCCGCCTTAGCCTGTCTGTCAACCCCTGGGAACCATTTGCATTGTAGGGAGTGGGTGGATTTGTGACAACTCCCCGTTAGTACCCAAGTGACAGTGGGACTGAGCTGCAAAAGAGACCTTGGCCTGGAAAGCACCATGGGCCTAAGCCAGGCCTAAGGCATATCCCTAAGCCTAAGGCATACCTCCCAACAGTCCCGGATCAAGCAGCACAGTCCCAGAATGCAGTGGCCGTCCCGCTGTCCTGGTACAAGGGAGGTATGTCCTGCTTTCTGGCAACTGCCCCTGCTTCCATAGGAAGCAGAGACAGATGCCTGTAATGATGAAGTAAGAGCTTCCCTGCAACATCATTCCTCCACACTGCAGGTGTGGGCAGGGCATGGGTGGAGCAGGGGGCAGGGCCAACTGGGAGCTCCATGTGTCATGCTGCTGCTCGGGAAAAAGGTGAGTATGTGGAGTTTGTTTTTTTACTGCCTGTGAAAGGGGCACTTTACTGGGCATATTACTGTGAGGGGCCACTTTACTGGGCATATTGGTGTCAGGGGACACAGCTGGGCATGTTACTGTCAGGGGGCACATATCTGGGCATATTACTGTCAGGGGGCACATATCTGGACATAGCTACTGTGAAGGAGGCACAATGCTGGCATAACTACTGTGTGGTGGCATAAAGGGGGAATAATTATGTGGGGGCATTTAGGGGATTGGGTGGAATTAGGTTTTTAGTTATGTTTTGGGCGGAGTTAGCCTAGTGCATGGCCTAGTGTGGAAAAAATTTACCGCATGCCACAAGTTGTGTCCCTCGTTCTTCTTTTCAAAAGTTTGGAGGTATGGCCTAAGACTACATTCACATGAAAAAAATCTGTTAAAAATGGATAAACTGGCTGTTTTTTTTACTGATGCCTTTCTGAGAAAGAGACGTTAAAAATGGTACCCTTCAGTTGTATGGGCCTGTCAGTCAGTGATAACGGACAAATTAAGACATGTTTTGTTTTTTGACTGCGTTATTCCCTGGCTGTCAAAAAATCTGTAGTGTGAATAACTCCACAGACTACGGTTGCTTGTGTGAATGTAGCCTAAAGGATGTGCCAAAGAAACCACTAAGCATTATGTGATGTCACATTGAGAGACTGGAACCATAATCTGTGCACTGTGTAAATATGTCATTGAACCCTCCATGCTGGTCGTGCCTAAGGACTGAGTACAAGGAAAAACTGTTATGTCGCACTTGTTCATCTATCAATTATTCTGTGGCATCCAAAGTTCTTGTGGTTGGGACATGGGGGAAATTTATCAAACTGGTGTAAAGTAGAACTGGCTTAGTTGACCAAAGTAATCAGTGAGATTCCACCTTTCATTTTGTACAGCTCTTTTGGAAGATGAAAGGTGGAAACTGATTGGTTGCTATTGGCAACTAAGCCAGTTCTACTTTACACCAGTTTGATAAATGACCCCATAGTCTCTAGTCTCTCCGCCCTACATATATTTATGTACGATTAGTGTTCATTATTGGGAAGAGGCACATTCACTGCTAGTAAACCATGAGGTTTAGTCACCTGTGACTGCGACCCTGTGATTTATAGCTAAGGCTGTGCCACCACTGAAATGTTATTCAGTCTGCCTCAAGTTACAGGCACCGAGCCAACACTGCTCCCACTTCTAGATCTAACAAATAGTAACGTCTATCCTGTAAATGAAAGAAAAGGCTGTGAGACATGAAACAAAATCAGCCATTGCATTAAAACCACTGAAGTGGATAACATTGATGTCAGGGGGTGGGATTTGTTAGCAGCAAAGTCAGTTTTTGTGTTGGAAGCAGGAAAACTGGGTAAGAACAAGGATCTGAGGAACTTGGGGCAAAATTGTGATGGCTAGATGACTGGGTCAGGGCATCTCCAGAACGGCAGGTCTTGTGGGTTGTTTGCACATGCATTGGTTAGTACCTACCTATACTGGTCCATAGATGGAAAATCCGTAAACCTGGGAAAGTGGTGGCATCTGGATGGGAAGCAGGCAGGCTGGCAGAGGCAGCGTATTGGTCTGTGCAGCAATCAAGGGACCTCTGAAGGATCCAAGGCTTGCTACAGTAATGTCCCTTTGGAGTCTAGCCTGTGGCCATAGAAACACAATGAAACTCCCATAGGCTGCAATGGTAATTAATTGCTGTTTTGGGGTAATATGTAATCAGATGATTGCATATTAAATATTTAATTTTAAAGGGGTTTTCCACGAATTAAGAAAATGAAAATACTAAAATATGAATTTACTATAAATGTATTCACAAATATCCATAATTAGTTATAATGGCTCATTTTGTCTGGGGAGAAATGATTAGGAGAAATAAAATGGCCGCCATCCTATTAATACATACAAAACCTGTCTTAATCACACAGGAGGACAAGTCAGTTCATATCACTGAGCTATAGAGCTGCCTATTGCCTATTTTCATTTTATTAATTCCTGGAGGACCCCTTTAACTAACTGAGAGGCCTTTGTCGGAGTTCTAGGGTTACTCTTTCTCATTATGGGGGTGATTAGTATGTGCAAGGAATTTTGTAGGCCAGGAAAAGATCCTGTGGGTTAAATTCACATTACCACATCTTAGTGGCAACATTTTAAATGCAAAAAAGAATGGCAGAAGGTCTAGACTTTAAAGGATTGAAGATATGGATATTACATATTAAAGGGAGTCTTTCACCTGTTTTTCACCTATATAACTAACAGAACTGCCCCACAGAACATTGCAGACACATCCCAGACATACCTGTGTGCACTTTGTGTCTGTATTACATGTCCAGAAAAAGCACTTTAATTCTGCTGGAAAACAGCTCCCAAGTGCCCGGCTGAAAGTGAAACTAAAAACAGCTTTCTCTCCCGACTCGATTTCTAACAGCTATATCTTCTAAAATACTGGATATAATGCAATGTGATTTTGGTATCATTTCAAAGCTTGGAATGTCAGCTTTAAAAGAAGATCAGAACCATTTTTCTATCTACCAATCCCAACATACGAGCACCTAAAGCAGCCCTCCCCTCTTCAGTCTGGTTTGCTTTGGGCACTTGCAGCAGCAGAACTGGGCACTTGGGAGCTGTTTTCCTGCAGAATAAAAGTGCTTTTCTGGACATGTAATACAGACACATAGTGCACACAGGTATGTTTGGGATGTGTCTGCAATCTTCTGTGAGGCAGTGCTGTTAGTTATATAGGCGAAAAACAGGTGAAAGACTCCCTTTAACCCTTACAGTACCAGCGCCGTACATGTACAGCGCTGGGGCGATGCGGGTGCGGCGGGCGTCATGGCCGGCAAGTCTCTGCTGTTTCTAACAGCAGAGACTTGCCCCTACTTACTACATCGGCAGCGTCTTCCTGGGCGATTAGATGCCGTGATCACACGTGATCACGGCATCTAGCTGCGTCTAAACCCGGAAGCGTTCGCTTCCGGGTGGTGTACAGACACCCCGTGTGGCCAATCGGGGTGTCTGTACACCGTATGAAAACTGTAATCCTCGCTGGTGAGGATTACAGTTTTCAAAGTGCAATTCTTATTCTGGCCACTAGATGGCAGGCCAGGATAAGAGATGAGCAATTCATGGATTTATCTGAGTCTAGAAAATCCATGATTGCTCATAAA
>ONZH01012969.1:0-159706 GCA_900303285.1 Rhinella marina | reverse complement strand
GGTCAATACGGACGCAGCGATACCTAATATGCCTACTTTTTCTTTTTTTCTTTTTTTAACAATTTCTTTTACTTTATTTGAGGGAAATGTTGTATGTTGTATTGTAATGCACAGCCTGCTTCCTGTGCGATCCAGGGGGCTGGATCGCACAGGCTCGCAGGGATGGCAGCCACGATGCCTAAGGAAGGCATCGGGCTGCCATCCAAGCCATTGGGTCCCCGTCACAGCAGCGCAGGGACCTGATGGCACCCCCGCTCACCATCCTGAACATGCGGCACATGAGAAGTTAATGCGCCGGCATCAGTGTTTTCACACCTGGGCACAGCCGGACCCCCGCCGCTGATCGGGCGGGCGCAGCTCCTCACCCGCCCGATCAGCGCGCCGTACATGTACGGCGCTGGGCGGTAAGTCACGTCCCGCTGTGCCATATATATACGGCGCTGGGCGGGAAGGGGTTTAGCAAACACCTTTTCATTGGCTTTTGGAGTTAAGAAATTTGAGTTAGGAGTTTGTGTGTTAACCCTGCTACATCTGTAGGTATGTGGTGCTGTATTCTCCTATATGTTTGATAATGTTGAAACACCAGGCAGCTGGCTTGGTGCTTTGAACTACATCTCACCTCCTCAGTCATCTTCTCCATATCTTAGACACAAATTACCAATTTCGTATCACAAATATAAAAATCTTTTACGAGAATCTTCTTACCACTGAGGGGATGATGTTCACAGTCACTTTTAATTAAAGCATTTTATTGCTTGCCATTTTAATGTGGAAACATCTGTTTGCATTGTTTTTAACCTTGTTTGTCTATGTGTCACCATCCATGCAACATCTACCTTTCTTAAACGTAAATCTAATTTAAAAAAGACTCATATTTTTAATCCTATTTTAACGTCACATTACCTATGCTTTATATTTAACAGTATGCTAATCAAATGTACTAACAAAGCCAAACTGTCCTGAGTCCTTTACTTTCCACTCTTTTGTCTATGCTTATAATCTGTGAATGATTTTTTTGTACATAAATGGGCGTAGTATTAGTCTAACACAGCTCAGGTGTACTAGAGATTCCATAAACTTTCATAATCTGACTTGAGTTTAACCTGAAGAAGGGCCCGTTCTCCACCGAAACGTGTTGTTCTTACTGTACTTCAATTAAAACCTGTCCCAAGCATCCTTCCTGACACTGATACATACAGCTCTGCTGGATTGTCCTTTACCTTTTCCATATTATGGCTTTTAGGCAATCTCCTAAAGATATGCAGCACATCCTACCATCTCAAAAGCTGATCATATCCTCAATCCATTCTGGTGTAAACTCAATATTTGGATGGAAACAATTTACAAAAATGTATTATATTTTAAACTCCTTTTCACTCCCCCCAATGCTAAAAAAATTATCATCAATAACCTTTACCATTTCCTCACATTTTTCTTATAATCAGATGGAAAAATAAACGTTACCTGAATAGCATCTATAAAAATGTTTACAAAACTTGTTAATCCAATGGTAGGGGATGAGGAGGCAAGCGAAAATGAGAGATTGGACTGCACTATGATATACATGAATTGCACTGTACAGGGTGGATTGGCCATAGACCCTACAGGGAAATTTCCCGGTGGGCCTATGCCCAGGGGGCCACTCAAGCCCTCTTGATGACCACAGGCCAGGTACATAATGATCTGATGCTCAACAGTCACAGGTCCCCTCCTGAACTCAACTGTATTATAATCCTCATGACGGTGATACAGTTGAATACTGTGGCTGGGGTGGCAGCATTTTGTGCTGTCCTGTGATATATGGTTCTGCTAAGGCAGTATTATGTGCTGCACTACGGTACTGCAGGCCCCACCTACTTTGGTTGTCCCTGCCTACTTGTTTTGGCCTGTCTTCTGTCAGTTTGGACTATTGGACAAAATGGGACCACTTTTATTTTTTTTTTCCAGGTCTACTTTAAGTTCCCAATCCACCCCTGGCACTGTATATGTGTATGTTGTAAACAGCACTAAGGTTATGCTGCCACCTGTGGCCAACTGTAGTAATGATGTCAAATTATATGCTGGGTATGGAACCTTTTAATCACCTGATCTAATTATACAAGTTCTTGAGCTAAAGTGAGAGTACATGATTGTAAGAGGATAAAAAGCAATATCTGGTAGTGTAATAGGGGAATATTAATTATTGGTATTTTGGGCTGTACCAATAATTAATATTCATAAATAGGCGTAAGCCGCTTCAGCTAGTTCCGCCTATTTATACCTATGTAAATCACCTACTGCCTTTCACACGACCTAAAAGGGACTCAAAGTACACGTTACAACAATACTATCAAAACACTGCACACTGTATTATAAATAAAAACAATATTTATTATTTATCAACAATACAGTACAATAAAAACCTAACTACACTACACAATCCCGTTAACTCCAACCACGTTACTACCTAAATACACACACACACACACACATATAGCAGCCCTCCCCAGCCTATCTATATTACTATCCCTAGGGGAGCAAAGAGTCAAATTACAACAGGGGATAATTATGGTATTGGCATGGAAGGGGTTAATGGTATAGGTTTGCAGCAGGGCAGGGGTTCAGCAAGGGTATGGGCAGGATAGTTGCAGGGGTTAAATGGTATGGCAAGGGTACAGTAAGGCAGGGGTTAAACCAAGGGATCCAGGAGTTGCACGGATATGGTGGGGTACTACAGGGGTTATTGCAGGGAATAATGGCAGGGACGGTCGTTGGTGGTATAGGGCAGGGAGCAATGCAGGGGTTAAGGGCAGGCAGCAGGGCAGGGGTTAAATCAGGCAGGCAGCAGGGCAGGGGTTAAATCATTGGTGGTTCAGGGAATGGTAGGGATCCAGGGGTAGCAGAGCTATAATGGCAGGGCAGTCAGGGGTTGATACAGGGGGTACTTAGCCAGTCATTGGTGGTTCAGGGAATGGTAGGGATCCAGGGGTAGCAGGGCTATAATGGCAGGGCAGTCAGGGGTTGATACAGGGGGTACTTAGCCAGTAGTTGAGTTGCTCGTCTCTAGGGGTGTCCAGGGGATGATCCAGCTCGTTGTCCAGGGGATGATTCTTGTAGGCCTGGGGAGCGCTTTGCATCTCCGGCGCTTGTAATTACAAGCGCCGGAGGTACGCGCCATGCAGAGACAGGGAAACCTATTGTTTCCCTGTCCTGTTAATTGCCCCCAGCAGCGCTGAGGGTAATTAACAGAAGGGACAGAAGATCATATCGATCTTCTGTCCCTTTGAAGTACCTGGGACTGGACTAATCAGTCCAGTCCCATGTCTCCAGCTATCCCCAGCAGATGGGCCATTGTCCATCTGCTGGGGGCTATGGAGGGGGGGGCACCCTGGTTGTGACATGTATATAGATACATGTACATAACTGGGGATCATGTACATGGATCTATATACTACTGGAGGATATATAAGGGGTCATATGAGGAAAGGGGGCATCATAAACGGGGCAATGTATAAAGGGGGCATTATATATATATAAATATATATACACATAGGTGCATGCTAATGGGGTCACATGCACACATATCTATATATATACAGTTAGAGCACCTGGTGGATATCCACATCCACCAGGGCTTCAGGCCTATGTCGCCGTGGGGCCACAGACCCTCAATTTGGGGCCACCCATATATGCATATACATATGGGTACATGCATATATTATAGGCAGCACCCACACTTCCTTCTACAGGTAGTCAGTTGCAAACAGTAGGGAGAGAGAAAAGTCTGGAATACTGCTGAGCTGGAGAGTGAGCAAATCAGCCTAACAATACAGGTGGCTAGTCAGCTAGCAGGTGGAGGTGAGTGTTGCATTCCGATTGGCACACCACTTCAGGCCATAGTTAGAGCCACAGATATGCTGAACATTGGAGTGAAGAGAGAAAGTCTGGAGCAGGGGTAGCCAACTTGCACTTTCTAACTCCTGCACCCCCAATAAGCCATGAGACCTATGGAAAAGTCAGCTCAAGCCACAAAACCAGCCTTTCTGCGTTAGTGTGTAACAAGTAGGGAGATACGATGTACAACCCGTAGAAAGCATCTGAAAATCAGTTCCATTCATATGAGTTTTTTTTTTTTTTATTTGCAACAAATTCATTGACTTCTGCACCTATTGAGAGACTTGTAACCGTTTGCTAGATGCCACCTGGCTGTAACCACTATGCCTATTGCCTCTGGTGGGAACTTGTCAAGTTTGTTGCCTTACTTGAATCCTTGAATGGGCAGCCATGTACGCCACTCTCAGGCCTGAAATATCCCTCGAAAGCATTGACCTCTTTACATAAACGTTTAAGAGGGATAGAGCAACAGCACCCAATCCATTGAGACAAGAGGTGTATTTTACACTTATCCAGACTTCCTGATTACCTGCAGTCACTGGTCATACATGTATCCTAATGGACCTAAACAGCAGCCATCACTAAAGGAAATCAATGCCACTTAGGTATCACCCACAGAGTATTGGATTAAATAACTGAAATTTCACTTTAATATCTACATTCACTGTTATATTCTCTGCCTTTTGGACGTTGTACTTAGATGCACTTAAATTAATGTCAGATGAAGATGTGGTCTTCACGTGACCTAGGAAACTGGCTAATACAATCTACCTGGCAGTAATGAATCAAAGCTCCCATCTAAGGTCATACTGAAATGAAGGATCATCATTTCCATATCCTTTGTTAAAGGGGTTCTGCAGTTCTGTAAAACTGATGATCTATCCCCTGGATAGATCATCAGCATCTGATCGGCGGCGGTCCGACACCCGGGACCCCCGCCGATCAGCTGTTTGAGAAGGCAGCGGCACTGCAGGAGCGCAGCGGCCTTCTCTGTGTTTACCGCAGGCCCAGTGACGTCACGACTAGTTTCACTGGCCTGGACGGGCTAAGCACTGTTCACTTTTATGTTTGGGTGGCATGTATTATGTTGATCTGTGGATTTTTCACAAAAAAAAAACACAAAAAAGATGGCTTTCGTGGCGAAATCTAGAGTGGTGATGTGATGAGGTCAATGATGACGTCACTACGCCCAGCCAGAGCGCTGGCCTTGTGACGTCACATGTCACCCCGTGCAAATTCTTGCACAGTATCTTCAATCAAGATGGCCCCGACGGCCTCTCTGCGAGCAAACGGATGAGGTGAGTATTTTTTTTTTCACCATTTCAATAAAAATAGATTCGTTACAATGAAACGCTAGGAAATTTGGCTTTGCAGCAAATCAAATTTTTTCTGAAATTTGGATCAAAGTCAATTTGTTTGTCTTCCATTCGCTCAACACTAATGTCTTTGAATGGGCTAGGTTTCCAAGTTATTTCATATAGCCAGACTTTCACATACCTCAAATGAAATCTTGGAAGTAAATGAGGATCTGTGATATGTTAAACTCTTTACTAGGATTTTTAGTATTTCCTACAAATACCATGTAAATAAAGACAATTACCAGTATTTCTTTTCAGATGACTCATGTTCATTTGGAGAAAGCTTTCAATGGTGCTTTCTACTTTTCATGCAGTACTCTTAAAAGCAAGTAATCATGCTATTAGTCTTGGTATTGTATATATATATGGGCTATTACTACGACAAGTACACTTATTTACTCTCAAAGGAAAATAATTGCACTAACAGCCTTAGTATTACAAGTACAGAATGTTATATTTTCAGGCAGCAATTGAGAGAAAATAATTTACTGTAATATTAAGTGCAGGAATAAAAAAAAATCAATTGGTGCTGCATTTCTCAAACTATATCCCAAAATCCATCAATCTAGAATATATATATATATATATATATATATATATATATCAGATTTGCTCCCTCTGTGATCTCTCTCCCTTGAGATTGGTTGTTTGTAGAGATGAGTGAATTTTGTGAAATACATTTTGGGTCCAGTTCTATTGATTCAGCTTTTATATTCATCCTACGCTTTGAAAATGGCCTAACTGCCCTGAAAAGTTATGTATAACACTGAGATCTCCTCTCCATACAAACCCTTTCAAGATTTTTAATGCCAAGATGGCATGAGTAATGTCAAAGTGACATCAACACATATGGCTATAGGTAATGGATAGTAGCCAGTGGTAAGGGCTCGTTCACATCACCGTTAGGGCTTCCGTTCTCCTGCTCCGTTATAGGAGCAGGAGAACGGAAAGGACGGATTCGGGACATAACTGAGCCCAAAGGAGCCTAAGGGACACCATAGACTATAATGGGGTCCGTTAGGTTTCCGCTCAGAAGATGATTTTTGAAGCGGAGACAAAAGTCCTGCGTGCACAACTTTTGTCTCCGCTTCAAAAATCATCTTCTGAGCGGAAACCTAACGGACCCCATTATAGTCTATGGGGTCCCTTAGGCTCCGTTGGGCTCAGTTATGTCCCGAATCCGTCCTTTCCGTTCTCCTGCTCCTATAACGGAGCAGGAGAACGGAAGCCCTAACGGTGATGTGAACGAGCCCTAATAAACAGCCTGTTTAAAAAAAACACTGCACTGATTTGCTATTCTTTTTTAAAGAAAAAAAGTACAAAATCATCACTTTTTTGGGGTCAGATGCCTGCTAGTGTTTATACTCACAAGGTGGTATTTGAAGAAGCTATGGATTCTGATCCAAAAATTATCACTTTTTGGAAAGTAAATCACGGAAAAAGGTGCACTGCTACGGTAAATGCAATTGATAATATATGGCTAAACCATCACGCTGATGTTTAAATGAGACTTTCGCCAATATATTCTTATATCAAGAACATACCGGAGCCCGAGCACCGCGTCAAGGTATCTCAGAGTGGTACGGGACCTAACGCTAACCTACCTATGCCGTATGGGCAATTGCGGAAGGAGCATACAGGCCGACACACAGTGATCAACTCCTAGTTACCTCCAGCTTGAGATCACACATACAATGGGAGAAGGGAGGAGACTGTGAGTCCCACCTACCAATGACTCATGTGACTCAGGCTGCACAGGTGCACCAGAATGTTACCATAAGATCTAAGTCAAGGCACATTCAAACCTGGAGTTGCCACACCTCCATTTGTAAATGTCCAAACACAATCACGGAAAAAAGTGGTCTAAAATGGCAGAGAAGTGCTCAAACCCCATATGCTGTTGCGCATATCAAACCGGGGGAGCAAATCCTGCACAAGTGATCCGTTGCTAACAGCAATCCCCAGAAAAATGCATACAATGGAGGATGCCTGCAGCGGACCGGGCTCCGGTATGTTCTTGATATAAGAATATATTGGCGAAAGTCTCATTTCAACATCAGCGTGAGGGTTTAGCCATATATTATCAATTGCATTTACGTCACGTCGCAGTGCACCCTTTTCCGTGATTTGTTTGATTATACAGTTTGTCACATCCGCACTATTGGTTATCTTGTGTAGGATGTTTTTGTGGTACATGTGGTCTGCTGCAGACATCCTCCATTGTATGCATTTTTGCTGGGGATTTCTGTTAGCAACGGATCACATGTGCAGGATTTGCTCCCCCGGTTTGATATGTGCAACAGCATATGGGGTTTGAGCACTTCTCTGCCGTTTTAGACCACTTTTTTCCGTGATTGTGTTTGGACATTTACACCTTTGAATGTGCCTTGACTTAGATCTTATGGTAACATTCTGGTGCACCTGTGCAGCCTGAGTCACATGAGTCATTGGTAGGTGGGACTCACAGTCTCCTCCCTCCTCCCATTGTATGTGTGATCTCACGCTGGAGGTAACTAGGAGTTGGTCGCTGTGTTCGGGACCCAAACTTGACCCCAAACCCCATTGAAGTCAATGGGGACCAGAACTTCACTTTATTATTTTTTGTTATAACATAGTTATATTGGAAAATAATAGCATTTTTAACACAGAATGCAAAACAATATAGTCATTTAAGGGTTAAAAGACAAAACAAATCACCTCCATCCACTTGATCGCGCTACAGCAGCTTCTTCTATCTTCACTGAACAGGACTGGCCAAAGGACCTGCTGTAGTGCAATCAAGTGGGTGAGGTGAGTTGTTTTTTGTTTTAACCCCAAATGACCATTGTTTTGCATTCTGTTTTAAGAATGCAATTATTTTCCAATATAACCATTTTATAACGGAAAATAATAAAATCACCCGAACACCAAACCAGAACCCGCACTTCAGTGAAAATCTCTGCGTTCTGGTCCGGGTACCCGAACTCGCAAAGTTTTGGGTTCGCTCATCCCTAGACAAAACAGTGCACTGATGGTAATCTGGGCCAGGTCCTGCCACAGTTCCAAACTACTGACCAAGAAGGTACTTTCCAGAGAAAAGTCACAGTCCAGTTACGGCTCAACCTGATTGTTCAGGCAGTGCTTATCTATTTGCTCATGTACATCAAGTCCTTCCAGTGGTTGAAAAACTGTTCCATCATGTTCAGAAAACTGTATTGGCTGCTGCTGATGTTGCTACTTCTGCTACGTGTTGTAGTGGTAGTGCTGGTAGAGCTGGTGGAACAGTGACTCAGCAGGGAATGAAGATGAGTGTCCTGGTCAGACATGTAGCCAGCAGTTAAGATTCTTACCTTACAATAGCACAGTGCCTTGACCCAAATCTTGCTTGGAGGTCTATAGGATAGCAGGAGGGTCTTCTTCTTGTACCAGGGGCCAACTTGGGAAACACCACCTGCCCAGCTAAGTACAGACTCATCCCAGGAATAAGTTAACTGATCAACAGATTTATTTGGTAAATGGTGAAGAACATGGTGAAATGGTGAAGAACACAATTAACCCAGTCCGAATGTTGTGGCCCAGCTGCAGAAAATGTTCATGCGCTAATGTTGGTACACTTACAATTGTCCTGCCCGGGAACCAGCTGGAGGCTGCAGCTTTTAGAAGCTTGGATGGCAGTGGAGTCGGGGGAAAGATCCTCTTTGGATGCAGGTTTGACTGTAGGGGTAATGCAGCAGCTGAACTTTCCCTTCTTACACTGGAAAAACCTGAGCTGTTTTGGCTGTACTGAAGGTTTAATGTCTGCACAGAAGCAGGGCACACTTCTGTCCGTGAAGATCTCCCAGTCCCTCAATCTGCTGGCCATGCTGCTCTCTCTAAGATGGCTGCTGTTCCTCCTCCTTCCTTAGACTTTCCTCTGGCTGCAGGGAGGAAGAAGTTCTCATGAGATTTGTAGTCTACTTCTCCTCAGGAGAATCAGCACTATTGCCTTCTGCTGTGAGTCCCTGCTTGTGATTGGCAGCAGGATCCATGAGACCCACTGCTTTTTCTGCAGGGGTTACACATTAAATTAGAATATCGAACATTTTATCTATTTCAGTAATTCAATTCCCTGAGTGATACTTGAGTATTGTATAGATTCATTACACACACAGTGATCCATTTCAAGTGTTTATTTATTTTATTGTTGCACCTGCAAGTATCAAGGGGATTACATTGCTGATGCGGCTATTTTGCCTACTCACAAATCTAGTGGCCTCTTCGATGGGCCTGAGTATGCCGCTTGCATCCCTGATGATCTTCTCCTGCTTGGACTCAACATAACACATGCTCCCTACTGTAGTGGGCTGGTACATTATGTAATCATTTAACGCTTTATGCTGCTGGAACGGATGGTCTAGCACAGTGGTGCCCAACCATTTTTCATTTGGGGGCCGCACTAGACATGGAATAAATTTTGCGGGCAATAACCAGGTAGCATTGCCAGAAAGAAATGTAATCATTAAAAAGGAAATAATTCTACTAATTTAGATAACATAGTATTAGAAAGAAATCATAAACCAGAAATAATTTCTGTACTCACCATTTGATGTAATTTCATTAATGTGACGTCTGCAGATGTTTTCCAGACACCAGTTTTGAAATGTTTGGATCAAAGTTTGTTACGTTGATTCTCAGCACAGAATGCATTTTTTCGCCCTATAAGATACACCGGCCCATAAAACGCACCTAGGTTTTACAGGAGGACAATAAGAAAAAAAAATATTTTTCATCAGACCTCATAAGACCTCAGATCAGACCCCAATGTGAATAACCCCCAATCAGATCTCAGATAAGCGCCCAATGCCTCTATCAGCCAGCCCCCAATGCCTCTTAGCCCCCAAATGCCTCTATCAGCCAGCCCCCAATGCCTCTATCTGCCCCAATGCCTCTTTTAGCCCCCAATGCCTCTCTCAGCCCCCAAATGCCTCTATCAGCCCCCAAATGCCTCTATCAGCCCCCACCTTTTAGCCCCAATGCCTCTTTTAGCCCCAATGCCTCTATCTGCCCCAATGCCTCTTTTAGCCCCCAATGCCTCTCTCAGCCCCCAAATGCCTCTCTCAGCCCCCAAATGCCTCTTTTAGCCCCAATGCCTCCATCAGCCCCCAAATGCCTCTATCAGCTCCAAATGCCTCTTTTAGCCCCAATGCCTCTTTTAGCCCCAATGCCTCCATCAGCCCCCAATGCTTCTTTTAGCCCCCAATGCCTCTTTTAGCCTCCAGTGCCTCTATCAGCCCCCAATGCCTCTTGTAGCCCCCAGCAGCCGCAGAGTATATAAAATAAAAAAACACTTACCTCTCCTGCTCCTCCGCTACAGCGTTCTTCTTTCCCCTGCAGTCGGCTGTTCTGTGCACTGACGCGCACAGCGTGAGGTCACAGAGCGCCCTCATGCTGTGCGCAGCCCTGCACAGCTGACAGCCGAGAAGAGGACCAGGAAGTGGTGAGTACAGAGTCACACTTTTGGGGGAAAAATATGGTAAATCTATCAGTGCAGCGGCCCAGGTGTGTCCGGCCTCGGGTCACTACGCGGGCCGCATGACACGGTTTCGCGGGCCGCATCTGGCCTGCGGGCCGTAGGTTGGGCATCACTGGTCTAGCATATGCCAGATGGAATTCAAGTGAGTCAGAACTTTACACATCAAGTGGTGTAAAGGCATACCGCTCTTTCTCTGCAAGTGCAAAAGGGCATTCTTAGCCACATAAGAACAGCTGAAGTACACAGACATATCAGCTTACAAATATGAAAAGAGGGAGGAGAAATAGAGGCAATGCTTTGCCCATGTTTGGGATGGAAAGATGTCCATGAGGAGAACATAGAGGAGGTGGATAAGCACCATGTTTCGATGGTGGCGTGCACTTTGCAGCGCATCAGCAATTCCAAGGAGAGGCCACGTTCTCCACCACATGAGAGAACAAGACAGAAAAGACTTATACTTACTTTCTGGACCTGGCCTGGCTACTAGAATGACAACAGGGGGGAAAAGGGCGGTCATGCCCACATTGCTGGTCAGTTCCATTTTTCTATGTAAGCAAATGATGCCACTTCATGTGCTGAAGGACAGCCGTAGTTCCTACATTTGTGCCTGAATGGCAAAGTGTTATTCTCTGCCTGTGGAATTTGCACACTGCAATGGTTTTGTTGGGTGTCAATGATGATAAAAATTCCTACATGGTAGATGCCTACACAGAGCCACCACCACATTTGTATCTTCACCATCAACAACCAATCTTACCCTAGGTCTGATAGCTTTTTAGCCTACACCAACAGTAACGTTGTCATTACCTGCTCTCAAGCTTACCAAAGTAGAAGCAAATCTGCCCCTGGCAGGTATTTTGGATGATTTGACTATATGTTGGCTCTGCTCTTTAATGCCACCACTACCCTCCACTTCTGATATGATCACCTCCTTGTCAGCCTGATCCAGTTCCCAAGCCCTGTCCAACACAAAATGGCATACTGACTACTATTTGTAAATCTCTTTATCTATCAATTAATTGTAAATCTAACTATATATTGCCTTCTTACTGTGAAACACATTACTGACACTAAAATAGCTGTTTTCTGTTATTTTAGATCTCTGCTAGACATCCCATCCCTCTGATGTCTAAGCCCAGAAAACACATACATTTGCTGGGATGTTATATAGGGGCTACGACATATCCGCTTTAGTGCATTACAACTTGATTGATAGAGGCTGCCTGCAAAGAATGACTGCCGAGTCAGGGCACGTGATTCAAACTGACAGAGGCAATATAATGCTGTATGCAATGTTCTGATGGAAAAGGTGGCATTCATGCAGATGCTACTTTTACACGTACCACCTACCTAAACATTGTTGCACACCCCTATATGGCAGTGGTATTCTCTAATAGTAGTAACCTTTTGCAGAAGGATAATGTACCCTGCCACATTGCAAAATAATTGAGGAATATGACGTCAAGTTCATAGTGTTGATCTGTTCTCCAAATTCCTCAGATCTTAAACTGATTAACAATCATTTAGATGTGCTGTAAAAACAAGTCTAATCCATGAAGGCTTCACCTCGCTACTTACCAATCTGCAGAAACAAGCTTGAAAAAGATTCACAAAGTCAAACTGAAACATTACATGTAACGGATGGATGAATATAATAATACATTTTAACTAGTCTGAAGTGCTGATGACTTTTCTGTATTTCAAATTGTATACTGAGATTCCATGGACATGTGCCTGAGATTGCTTTAGAGTAGGATTCCATATATGACTTGGCAATCACTTTTTTACACTCTATTAGAGCGTCTTCCATGGCCATGCAGTTCTCAACTACTGAAGCCACAGTTTTAATTTTTCTAATAGATCATAAAAAATTGTAAGTAGATTGCGTATGGTTAATGGCTGCATGGTTTTCTAGGTTACCCCCAAACAGCTTCAATATTAACAATAAACAATTTTTAACAATCTATTAGTGAACCGCATTTGCTTGTATGATGGCGTGGTTTCTGCTGCGTTGTGGCTACGTCTCAACTGCCCGCAGCTATCACGTGTGGTCCTACTCTTAATTCATGCTGGAAAATGCAGTTGCCTAATATATTATTAGCCTGGGTACCTCTAAAACATAATAAAATCCCACTAATTGGTCACTACAGATAATGAAGAAACAGTTAATCTTCTATGTTTCTGCAGAAAATATTGCAGGGACATGTGGCATTTTATTATACTAATTATGTGCAATGTTTTTGGACAGCTGCTGTGCAAACATTGGCAAACATTGGCATATGGGCCTGGCATGTCTGAACAGAAGGCCTCTTTCGGCTTTAATTTTGCTCTGATTGATAGAAAGAAAGAAAGTTCTTTTATATCTGGGGTCCTCAACTGGCAGACCATGGTCAGCAGATTTGTACCTATGAAACTGACTGCATGTGTGCTTGGCAGCTAAAGGCATCTTTAATTGACAGGGCCAGACATGATCACGTTTATACTGCCTGGCCCAGTAAATCAAAATGGAGAAGGTGTAGCACTTACAGAGAGAGCAGAGCCTCTAGATGTAATGGCAATGCCCGTTGTTCCTAGAGGCTCATTTGCATATATTAAAACTACATCAGATTTTCACACAAGTCCTAACAGAAGTTAAATATAACAAAATCCAATAAGTCATAAATATTAGACTTGGTCATTTATTGATTGAGGAAAATTATACTATATCACAGTGATGGCTAACCTTGGCACTCCAGCTGTGGTAAAACTACAACTCCCAAGATGCCCCCCTTGCTTGACTGCTCTCAGAACTCAACAGAAATAAATGGAGCATGCTGGGAGTCGTAGTTTCACCACAGCTGGAGTGCCGAGGTTAGCCATCACTGCTATATCACATGGCTGTGAATGGCAAAAGTAAAACTTTAAAATTAGCAGATAATTTTAAGGTAAAATAGAGTCAGCTGTTTTCAATTAGCCTCCGGCAGGAAAAGGTTAAGAGAATCTCTAAAAAGTCTGGATTCCCCCAATCTACAGTCAGACATATTGTGTACAAATGGAGGAAGTCAACACTATTATTACCTTAGCCAGGACTGGTTGACCATTAGAGATCACACTAGGAGCAGTGGCATACCTCCAATGTAGGCATAACACATAGCTGCCATGGGGCCTGTGGAGGAATGGGGCTTGGCTGTGGACAAAAGGCCTGCCCCAAATTACTCTTGGGAAGCTAACTGTACAGATGAGAAGATACCAGCTGGAGAAGGACCTGTGTGATGTCGTCATGAAGTGACCAGTGCAGGGAGAGAGATCTCAAGAGTGCAGAGGAGAAGTGGTGAAGGACTTGTGTGATGTCACGATGTGAGGGGGAGGGGAAGCTCCTGTGCTGAGTATAGAGAAGAGGTTAGTGGTTTCTCTTCCTTTATAAGTTGTAAAATACTAGGAGTTGTAGTTCTTTTCCTATATTTACTCCCTATAATGTCCTCTGATAAACCATAATAACATTCTAGAAATGCTACGAGTTATGGCTCTCTCTTATTGTATATCCATGTAATGTGTTCTGATGCCCTATAATAAGTCTGGACATGCTGGAATTTGTAGCTCTCTGCTCTTATACCCGTTCCCTGTAATATCCACTGGTGTCCCATAATAACAGTCCAGACATGCTGAGAGTTGTAGTTTTCTCCTTTTACTCCCTCTACATATTGCTCTTCCAATAATCACAACCTGGTCGTGATGAGACTTGTAGTTCTCTTGTCACTATTATGATGTCCTGCCTCACCTGACGTGTTTATTAGGCTTTATTCACATCTGTGGTGGTGCTGGAGCTGAAACATCATGGATGACAACACCTGATGCTTCCCATTTACCATGATGAGATCTGATGGGTTTCCTTTATGGAGACTGGCAGACTGCCGGCTACAGAAGCAAATGCAGTAAGCCAGCACTGGGGGGGGGGGTGTGTTAAAACAGCAATAGGCACAGTTAAAGAGGTCGAGGTATGACATAATATATAATAAGCAGCAGGCACAGTTCCTGGGGGTGAAGATGGTGCACTATATAAAAAGCAGCAGGCACAGTTCATGGGGGGAAGAATGGCGCAGTTCATCAGGTAAGGCTAGTGCACACTTGCATATGCCAAACACCACTGGCACCTGCCGGATCCCATTCACAATAATGGGTTCTGTCGGGATCTGACATACAGGGATTTTTCCAGAGAAAATACTTCTGCATACAGAGCACTTTTAACCTTTAGTTTTGCAAAAATCTATGGAAACTTTGCAGCAGATAATCGTGTAGCTTAAAGGGTCTTATGGGTGGCTCATAAGACTGCAACTGCAGTGCAGTTCATGGGCAGGCAGATATGATTGCAAACATAGTTAATAGAGGAACATGACTAGACTGCAGTAGTTCATGATGGTGGGTGAGGTAAAGTGGGTGGTAAGTTTGGAGCAGTCCATGATGAAGTGGAGGATGCTTGCCAATAAGAATTCAGATTTGCACTGAATGAACGGACAGGGCAAGGGGGCCCTATTCAGATTCCTTTTATAGGTCCCAATGATTTCTATGTACGTCCCTGGCTAAGAACAAGGCGGATAATAACCTGGAAGGTCATAGAAGAAGCCAAGGTAACCTTGAAGGAACTAAAGGCCTTTCTCATATTAGCTAATGTTAATGTTCATGAGTCCACCATCAGGAGAACACTGAACAACAATGGTGTGTGTGGCAGGATTGCAAAAAGAAAGCCAAAAAGAACATTGTTGCCTGTGTACAGTTTGCTAAAGATCACCTGGACAAGCCAGAAGGCTACTAGAACAATTTGGGGACAGATGAGACCAAAATAGAATTCTTTAGATTATTTGAGAAGCGCTATGTTTGAAGAAAGGAAAACACAGCATTTTTACTGTCTTTGTATAGAACAGTGATCAGTGATCCCTCAAGATACAATGGCCTCAGGATACAATATTTTCAACATACAATGGTCTTTTCTGACCAATCGTAAGTTGAAACTAGACTCAACATACAATGACCCAGATCTAACCAATCAAGGTCACTTCTCTGGTGAAATAGCTGTATTAGATGCTAGTTAGCAGCTCTTCCTGACTGTTATATGTACAGACTTGTTTTAGCGCTCTTAGTTATCTGCTTATTTTTCTTAAATCTTCATTTTCTCCTATCTTGGATGACATTTTGGGGCTTTGGAACCGATTACTCAACTTACAATGGTTTCAACATACAATGGTTGTCCAGGAACCAATTAATATTTTATCTTGAGGGACTATTGTACTATGTTTTTCCATACTGCAAAAAAAGAAAAAGTTATGCCGACACCCTTTGGCATATTTTCACACTAGGTCTCCTGCAGACTGCTCCGGCAGGGAACAGCCTCCGGAGCACCCTGGATCCGGCATAGCTGAATGTTAACGTAATGCCGGCAGGCCCATTGACTATAATGGGATCTGGCAGAGATCTGGCTGCTATCTGGAAAATGTGCTGGTATTCAGTTGGACAAAAACCACTGCTCTAAACGGAACATGGAAAACTTCAAAATATAGTTATGTTTAATTGCTGGATAACATTATTAAAGACAAGATAAACAAGAACATCTCAAAGACTTATTTTTACAGGATTACTTTGGTGAAATTATTCGATAAACATATATGCCATCAACGCTTGAATGTGACCAATATTCCATTAACATTGGTTGTATGTATGGATTTCCTAGATAAAGACTTTCTAGCTAACCTACTTGCTCAGATTTATGTTGATTCCTATGGTTAGTCATGATTTACAGCCGCAGTCATGTGGTTTCTACAAGGACATAAACACCACAGGATTAACTTTTCCATTGTGCTTAGTAAGAAATGACGGGGAGCTTATCTATTGTGGTTTTCATAAATATTATGAGGCAGCATACACGACGCTGTAGACGGCTTCATCTTTTCTACTACGCTGACTACACGTCTGAGAAAAGCTTGATTGAATTCTAAATCTCTTACCTTTGTAATGTAGTAAAGCATAAAGCTGCTGTACGCTCATGCCGCACAGCCTAAGGATTTACAGAGAACACGCTGTTATTTGTGTCTTTCATTTGAAATCCTAATTCTCCCTCCAAGACTTTACTCAAACTGTTTTGTCTTACATTACATTTAAAAATAGCACAAAGACAGTTAAAAAGAAAACTATATGATAGTATTTCTCTGCAGAGCAATATCCAACATTTTTACGAGCACATGCTTGAAGAGAGGATTAGTCATGGATAGCCCATGGGTGAAACATTGCTTATTTTCAATTTTGGCACTTCAAATGGAAATTTATACAAAACATCCACCTACCCAGAAGACTGAAGATGGAGAACAAGCATTGACCAATACACCACTTGTCCTACTGCCTATACCAGCTAGAAATAATGATCTTTTTAGCTATCATTGTTGGAGAAGATCTCTAAGGGAAGGTCTGAGATTCCCTAGTCTAAAAGATACCCTAGTGCTGCACATACCTGGCACTAAAGTAATTTATAAAATGAAGGTTGGTGGGTAGATATTGTATAGGCTATGTTCTCTATACTTCCAAGCCAATGTTCAGCTGCTCATGAATAAGGTGATTTGTCGACAACCATCTTGACCACAGTATGGTTGAAATTCTTACCTTTTAGGTAATTTTCCCATTTGCTGGCAGAGAATAGCCGGCGCTCTCTGGATCTGGCGTTGCCGGCCCCATTGACTTTTGCCTTCCAAAATCAATATTTTATACTAAACAATGCTAGCTGTGTATGTTGAAGCTCCTTGGGCTTGATCCCATGATGCCTAACCACCAACTCCATTCAAACTCTTCCTGGTCATGATCTTGAGGGACTGGTATCCCTTATTGTTCAATCAGTGGGCGATCCAACTGTTGGATCCTTACTAATATAGCATTTATCGCCTATCCAGCAATATTGCTGGTCAGAATACCCCTTCAAATAAGAATATTTCCATTCACTGAAAGCAAGCTCAAGAAACTGGTAAGCAATCAAAACACAAATGGTGGAATTCATATTTTAAGTCTATTTTGCTGACTGCATTGACATAATTAGCGGCAAATTTATCAAACATTGTAAATTGATAGATTTGGTGCAAATACATTTTTTTTCTAGAGATGTTACTCCAATTTTTCAGCGAGGAGAGAGAGCACGATGTGTGATCGTTTCTCTCTCCTACTTCTAGCGATCGGTGACTTGGACCAATCAAAACCTTTGATACGTATCAATGAAATATCAAAAGTTTAACGAAAACTCAGTGATGCTTTTAACATTGATAACCAAGCACGCTTTTCCGCCCACTTTTCAAAAGTGTCAACAGTTGCATAAAATCCAAAACAGTCCAAATCTTTTCGCAAAAAATGGTGTGTGCCAAAATTTGTGACTTATTTACAGAAGAAAACCAAATCAAATTATATGTTTCCCCCAAAGTATATTGGAAAATATCTTGTTATATAATATGAATTACATATATTATTATGTTACTAATGTATTATACTGTGTGTGTGTGTGTATACATTGTGGTAAAGTGTATGGCAGAATACTGGACGGGGTGTATATCCCACCCAGACTCCTCAACTGGGTGAGGTAAATAAAATCCAGAAAGACTTTGGTGTGGCTTCAGCAAAACATAGTTCCTGGAGCTAGTGTTATTTAAAATAACAGGGCTGGATTTTATTTGGATTGGGAATGTAGGTTGGCAGTGGGAATCTTTCCAATCCACCCTGGTCCAGGCCAGGTTTTTCCCTCTAGCCTGAGGAGAGGGAAATAAAAGGCATCCCAGGATGTCAGTTCAGTAGCTATGCCTGGGGAGCCTAAGAGGCTAACTGTATTGCTGGCTCATGAATCCTGGAGGATAACCTGCATTTATTAGGTGAGAAAGTGACCTATATGTATTAGTTATAGCCCAGACGGGCAGGAGTTTATTTTGGTTTACGTTTGTGTTTGCTGTAACCTCACCTTACCCAGTGAGGCATAACTGGGAGTGTCTGTGTCTGACTTGAATAAAGCACGATTTGGACTGAAATCCTGTTGTCTGCAGAGAACCTCTGTCATCGCCACCCTGCTGGCGAGAGCACCCCCTTACAATATTAATATTATTTCTACCAAAGAGATATAAAAAGCATAAAAAATGACAAAAGTTTCCTGCTTTTTTCTCTTCTGGTTTTGGCTTGATAAGGTGCCTTTGTGAGTAAAGCCTTAAATATTTTTTTTCGGAGATAATTAAATATTAAGTGACGGCCCTTAGCTTGCGTCTCCTAGTGAAAGATTCATACTTACCTACTTCCTGCCTCTCTGGCTCTGTACACTGGCTCCTGTTCCTCCATGTTTTGGTCACTGGCTTGTTTTCTTCCTGCCAGGTATTGTCATAGTTACCTGCACTGTTACAATCAATTACTGGCCTCAGCAGTGACATGTTGCTTGGAGATACATCACCACTGAAACCAGTCATTGGCTGCAGAGGCATGTAAGACCATGTCCATGCACGGCTGAGAAAAGGGAAGAAAGTGATGCACATGAGCTCTTAACAAGCTCTGCCTCTAATGCAACAGATGTAAGGCAGCTAAGTCAGGATTTGGAGGATACTATCTCTCCTTAAGGAGAGAGCGCCTTAACCTTCCTCTAGTGTTAGGGTCGTGACCGACCGGTTTTAGGTTTTAAATGCATACAAATTCTACATACATTTGTTTATTGCATCAAGACTTTTTGACTTTTTCAGGAACTTATTTTTAAACAAAATACACTAAAATAAAACTATTTTACTAAATTGTAAAATGCTCTTATTAAAATTATAACATTTGTGTTGTTGGGGTCAATTTCGACCCAGGTCTAATATAAGAGTAAAAAAAAAACAATAATAAGTCCCAAAACTGAACTCATAAACACAATATAAACCAACAGCCCACAGCCAGCTCTACCTCCAACAACTTGAGTCATAAAAATGACCCCTGGCATCACAAGGTTTGCTGTGACAAGAGTAAGTAACATCAAGACATGTTTTGATCTGTTTATGCCGTTGTCAATATTTTTATATTGAAAATGAAGGGTATGCTCTCAAATGAAAGGCCCAGGGAGCCACAAAAAAATATTAAAATCAATCCTTCCATGGATGAGAAACCCTAACAAGGTAACTAAGAGGTAAGAAACAAATTGGATCATAAATAACTGTTTTTAGGGTATCCTAGGGGTGATTTAAGACACAGGTCAAAACCGACCCGTTAACATAAGAAAGAGTAACAGAAAGCTAACACAAGAGGAAGGTTAATCGGCATGAGGAGACATAGGGCATACATGCTCCTTTGGAATTGTGGGAAGAAAGGGATGCAAATGAGCTCTTAAGCTCTGGCTCTAATGCCCCAGATGTATGGCAGCTATCCTGTAAATCAATGTTCGACCCTTTAAACAGGCCTTGAGACCTGACTCAATATTAAATAAGCCAGCACCTCATCTGCGGACAGCTATTTCTCCCTAAGGAGAGATAGTACACCGGCTGAAGAAGAAAAAAAAACGGAGACCACAAGATGGAGGAATAGGAGCCAGCATGCAGGAACAGAGTGGCAGAGAGCGAGTAAGTTTAAATCTTTCAGTAAACGATGTAGGCTAAGGGTCTTCATAGAATAGCTAATTATTCCTGGAAAAGCTCATTACAGAGAACCACACAGCAAAAACGTTTCTTAGAACACTGCAATGTGCTGTTATTCCTGCTGAAAATGTATGAAATTTATGATTTTTGCTGTGTGCATAGACAGGAAATGGTTTTTGATAGGGCATCATAAATGTTAGATTAATTGATACTTTATAACGATTGCACAATAAGATTTATTTCAGTAAAATCATGGGTGACTGCATTATGAACTTTATCCATCATTATGAATCATAGAAGGAAGAAACAACTGAAGTGAAGGCCAAGCCACCAAAATATTAATAATTAATACTACTCGAAACTACTGAATTATAACTATGAACTGATGATCCCTAGAATCTGATATATTGAATTGTTTCTTATTCTTTTATGTCTCATGTGAGCTTTATCCGGAATTTTTATGAAAACATTTATAAATCTAGGATTAGTCATAACCCACTGGTGAAAAATGTCCTGTGTCTATTTTTGGAAATCCAAATGCCAAAGGAGGTAGTTTATGTTTATATCAAATTCATTGCATTTCACATGTAAGGCCAGATTCACACATATGTGTTTTGGTCAGTGATTTTCCTCAGTGATTGTAAGCCAAAACAAGGGATGGGCCAAAAACAGAAGAGATACAGATGTTTCCATTATTCATTATAATCCTGGTTTTGGCTCACAATCACTGATGGAAATCACTGATCAAACCATGACCAAACACTGATGTGTGAATTAGGCCTACAAATTTCTGTGGCCTAAAATCCCCGAGATCACACTATAGTCATCACTAGTGGGTTCGCTCACCTGCTAGAAACTCAGTTGATCAAACTTGTCTTAGAAGCTGCAGCATCAGAATGGCTCCCGTTTGTGGTTGATGAGTACCAGGCCTCCAGTGGAGGTTTTTGTCATCCAGTAGCTAAACATGGGAACATACACCAGACCTGCATATAGATTGGCTTCTTGCATTTGTGCATTTTTTGATGCACAGTGAAGTGAATTGCTGTTGATCTACAGTGCGGCAGCCCAGTACTAGTGAAGTAGAGAATGAGAGTGGTAGTGGCTCTGGCTGCAACAGTTATTCAAATAAATCACAGTGGTAATCCCCACACCAATGCTTCATAGGACTAGGGCAGTGACAAAAGTGCCCCCTTCTTCCCTCGGGCACAGTCTGATGTCGGGGATCCTACCTGATAGTAGTTGGGGTACCGTTGGTGTTATGAGTTTGGCATGGGTGCAAGCCTAGAGATGTAGGTACTGTACAGTAACCAGACTAGTTATAGAAAATAGACGTGTACACTGGGAGTTGTAGTACATCACATGGTATCGAAACACCGTTCTAAACATTCACATACTCTTTCCCTCTTCCCTCTCTCTCTGCAGAATCTAAGGCTAAGGTTCTTACAAGTCTTATCTGTAATCCCCAGCTGAGGGGTACAGGGTTAAGATATGGCAGGCCAGGAGCACGTCAAAGTGTGTAAAGGTGTATTAGCAATGTCCCTCTCACTGCAGTAAAGCCTCAGCCTTAAACAGCGATCACCTTACTGACTGACTCCAATGCTCGTCCATGCAGATTCTGGACCTTCTAATTCTTCCTTTTCTCTCTCTGAAGTACTGTAAAGTAGAGATGGCTTTGTTGATCCACTTGGACTTGCAAATGTCGTATCTTTGGCACAAGATACGGATCATGGACCCATTGGGTCCGCACGTAATGCACAGTGCACACAGCAGGTTTCCTGGTTTTCGGTCTGCAAAACAGACATAGCCTTGTGAATGCACCATAAGTCGGTGAGTCCGTAGCAGGCCTAGACTGAATTAAAGTAACTCATTAAAGCAAGGATGCACAATAGGTTATTCATTTTAAGGGACAGTTACTTTATTTCATGGGTTATATTTGAATGTTGCACTTGCCATAAGGTTGGCAGTCTAATAAAATCTTGAAGAAACAGTAGGTAGTAAAAGGCGACCTCGGCACAGGCTGAAGCTAGATCATCCATGGCAACATCACTGAATACAGTCTGTTGTAATAATCACACAACTGCAACATCCATGATCTCAGACTGTGCATGCTGCTCTCTATTAGAAACTTTTCATTTTGCATCTCATAGATTCTTGTTAATCAGGTTAATTCCCAACTTCCATCGATTTAAATGCGTCTTAAATACACATCTTTTTAGGCGAGCTTATCATTTTCCCTAAACTGACTCTTCCCCGTTTACCACCCCCCCCACCCCAAACTTCAGTCTCCAGAACCGAACACCATTATCCAACAGTAACCCCCAAATTCAGTGCATTAGCTCATGCAACTCTGTTGGCATTACTCTATCTAGTACAAATGCAGCGACCCCCTGAGGACCCGGGACAGAGAATAGGAGTGGTAGTGGCCCTGATGAAGTGTTTTGTCACAGTGAGCTCCTGCAGGCCATTGCTCCCTGGGGATAGGTGCAGTGAAATTATAATACTAAAGAATGTGGACAGAGTGAAACTTAACAAAGTCCTTTTTATTAACTGCAACATAGAATTTGAAATACATACAGTAGCAGCAGGCTTTAGTGCAATTCTTCTCTAGCACTGGCAAGGATATGGAGGCCAGTTTGTTGGTGGCAATTCAGCACATAGGTGATGCTGGACTAGTGGTTGTTTGGTAAAGGGTGGTTTTGCTGTTTTCCCTCACTTTTCATCAGTGTCTCTCAATGCAGAAGTCACTCTGCTGTCCTGACTCTCAAGGCTTTACTTGAAGGTAATCTGTAACAGGAACAGGAGCACAGAAAGTTGTTTCCTCTTCACTCTGTAGCTAGACAGGAACTCCTCCTCCCGGCAGGAAGCAGGACCAGCCCACTCCTACCAAGAGGGGAGGAACAGGGAATAAAAATGCATAATATAACAATACAATATAAACAATTTGTTGTACCCCCAGGCCTGGGATACTACACATTTCCTCATAGATTGTAAGCTCTTGTGGGCAGGGCCTTCATTCGTAGTGTTTCAATTGTATATTAGTCTGTAATTCTGTAATGTTTAATTTGATAAGTTCATGTACCTTCTGAATTATACAGCACTGTGGAACGCGGTGGCGCCATATAAATAAAGTTTAGTATTATTATTATTATTCTTGTCTTTCACCATCACATTTTAGTCTTCAATGGGAGGTATACACCTGGATTCAATTGCGACATTTACCCCCAACAGATGCCTTCAATTAGAGATGAACGAATTTCATATTTTGAAATTCGTTCACGCTTCGTTTGGTGGTAAAAGGTGAATTGAGTTATGGATTCCATTACCACAGACCATAATGCAATTCTATAACGGAATGCATAACGAAATACCTTTAGAGGCATTCCGTTATTCATTCCGTCATAATAGAGCAGTGTATAATGTGATGGAAAAATGAATCCAGCCAGCAAAGGAGGCAATATGGACAATCACAATACATTAGTACATTAGTAAGTGCCTTTGTATTAACTTCCTCTACATAATAAATGCGATTTCCTGACGTGAGAAAACTCTTTTAAGTCAGTTGGTATTTAGTGCATTTTTATCCCTTTCATTTTGATTTGATCTCCTGAGGCCTTGATATGACCCTTCAATCTTATTAATAGAGTAATAGTCATGCTCAGAAAGTACGTCTTAGCCAAATCAGCTGCTGGTATAGCTGCCACTGAATGATTCCTCTGTTGTGGATGGAAAAAATGAGCTAGCACAAATATTTGTAAAGGGGATTTTCAATAATAAATTACTCAAGAAACTTTCCAAGCAAGCCACAGGCAAGTTTATATTGCCAAAAATAAAACTTGCCCTATTATTATCTTAGAATATAATTAAAGTTTAGTAATATCTATCTATCTATCTATCTATCTATCTATCTATCTATCTATCTATCTTCTATTCTAGCAATTACAAATAATGAAAATGCCTCATTGTGAAACTCATGATCAGGTGTCTGTCCTATTGATTTTTTTTTCCCCATAAAATCTGAATGATTGAATGATTAAAACTCAGAAGGTGCTGGGCAATGCCACATGGCTGATTCCTATGAAAGATAGCTGTAAGATTGGGGTCACAAAGCCAGAAGTGGGTTGGAAGTGAAGGACTCAAGGTAAGGACTTACACTTCTCCTTCCTGTTGGATCCACTTCCAGCTTTGGCTCAAAATAACTGATGATTGCCTGTAAGATTGGACCATTGGATAGGTAAAGAATGGAGACAAGAGATGGAGCCAGGAGAGGTGGTGTAGGAGCCAGCAGACTGAAATCCAGACACATGGTAAGGTGACAATCTGGGGCTTTATTGAGAACTGCACATGTGTGACAGTAGAGGGAACTATGGAATATAAGCATAGATGCTAGAGACTAGTGGATATAGAGGAGGCAGAAGGTAATTAAAGGGAACCTGTCACCTCCAAAACACACATAAAACTGCCTGCGTTACCTTAAATTAGGCCCCAGTATGTTCCTAGTGATGCCTTTCATTCAGTAATTTGATCCCCCAAACTTCATGAAAATGCGGTTTTAATCGCCATCTGTGCTCTCTCTGCAGTCAGCTTGAAGTCAAGGGGGCAGCGGCGCTCCTTCTTGCTGCGCGATCATGGCCCCGGCTCCTGCACTCCGCCGGCTTTCATCTGCCTACTGCGCATGCTCCGGAAGCTCCAGCGAGCTCTGTCCTCTCGTACGCACGCCTGCCGCCCGCCCGCATTTCCTGAGCGTGATCACTGGCTGCAGAGGCGGGGCGCAGGAGCCGGGATCGCGCAGCAAGAAGGCCACACAGAGGACGTCAATCAGTGGCAAAAGGGGCGTGCTTTACATGACTTGAAGCAAGGAGGCCTCTGCCCTGACTACAGAGAGAGCGCAGATGGCGATTAAAACCGTGTTTTCATTAAGTTTGGGGGATCAAATTACTGCATGAAAGGCATGATTAGGAACACACTGAGGCCTAATTTAAGGTAATGCAGGCAGTTTTATGTGTGTGTTGGAGGTGACAGGTTCCCTTTAACCACTTCCCGTCCGCCCGTTGA
Source organism: Rhinella marina (assembly GCA_900303285.1). NCBI lineage: Eukaryota > Metazoa > Chordata > Amphibia > Anura > Bufonidae > Rhinella > Rhinella marina. The sequence continues at coordinate 134,354 of ONZH01012969.1, read as the reverse complement.
CTATAAACGTCTGGGAAGTGGTCCATTCAGAGATAGCAGCTGCACGCTAATCGTGCAGCTGCACAGTGGGGTACCTGCTGTCAGTGACAGCAGGGTACCCCAAAGAGAAGGCAGGGACCGAAGGCAGGGTCCCTGCCTTCTAGATCGCTGTATACGCTGTATTGCGCTTCCTGTTCCGGCTCGGCGGTCACGTGATCGCCGGGGCCGGGAGAGTGAAGGAGCTGCCGGGTCTCTCATAGACCCGATCAGCCCTGCACTGAGGCTGTACAGCATAGTATTATGCTGTACAGCCTCTCTGGGGATGTATTTCCCCTGTAACTGGGGCTACTATGTCAGCCCCAGTTACAGGAGAAATCAAGTGTAAAAAAATAAATGAATAAATAAGTGAAGTTAAATGTCCCCCTGAGGTCTTGTATGACCTTATGGGGGACACAAAGTGTAAAAAAAAAATAGAGTATTATAAAAAAAAATCACATATATATATAAAAAAAATTTCCCCCCAAATATTTCATTAAAAAAAGTTACAAATAAAAATAAATAAATAAGATAGACATATTTGGTATCACCGCGTCCGAAACGACCGGCTCTATAAAAATATCACATGATCTACCCCATCAAGTGAACTGCGTAAAAAAAATCTAATAAAAATTATGCCAAAACAGCTTTTTTTGTCGCATTACCTACCAAAAAACATAATATCAAACAATCAAAACGTCGTACGCATCCCAAAATGGTAGCAATAAAAACGTCACCTCATCCAGCAAAAAATGAGCCCCCACACAACATTATAGCCCGAAAAATGAAAAAAAATGGCTCTTAAAAAATTGCAACACAAAAACATGATTTTTCTTCTAAAAATGCTCTTATTGTGTAAAACGTAAAAAAAATAAGATAAAAAATAGACATATTTGGTATTGTTGCGTCCGTAACAACTGGCTCTACAAAAATATCACATGATCTACCCCATCAAGTGAACAGTGTAAAAAAAAATATAGAAAAATGCCCCTAAACTGCTTTTTTTTTTTTAGTTAACCTTCCAAAAATTAGATTAAAAAGTGATCAGAAAGCCAGATGTACCCCAAAATGGTGCCAATAAAAAGCACAGCTTGTCCCGCAAAAAATAAGACCCCATGCAGCTCAGTCCCCCAAAAAAATAAAAAGTTATCACTCTTACAATCCATGACAAAAAATTCCATGTTAGAAAATGCAGATGCTGCTCCTCCCCTTCTGAGCCCTGGCGTATCCCCAAATAACAGTTTATGACCACATGTGGGGTGTTTCTGCAAACTGCAGAATCGGAGTAATAAATATTGAGTTTTGTTTTGTTGTTAACCCTTGATGTGTTACAGGAAATAAATGATTAAAATGGAAAATCTGCAAAAAAAGTGAAATTTTGAAATTTCACATCTATTTTGCTTTAATTCCTGTGGAATACTTAAAGGGTTAACAACATTTCTAAAACCAGTTTTGAATAGTTTGAGGGGTGTAGTTTCTAAAATGGGGTCATTTATGGGTGGTTTCTATTATGTAAGCCCACAAACTGACTTCAGAACTGAACTGGTCCTTAAAAGAGTTGATTTTGCAAATTTGCAAAAATTGCGTCTAAAATTCTAAACCTTCTACTGTCCTAAAAAAATAAAATGACACTACCAAAATGATGCCAGCATAAAGCAGACATATGGGGAATGTAAATTAAAAAGGATTTTATGGGGCATCACTATCTGTCTTAAAAGCAGAGAGATTGAAATTTAGAAAACAGTGAATTTTTTCAAATTTTCTTTAACTTTTGGATTTTTTTATAAATAAAATTAAAACTTATCGACTCAAATTTACCATTAACTTGAAGTACAATGTGTCACGAGAAAACAATCTCAGAATCGCTTGGATAAGTAAAAGCGTTCCAAAGTTATTACCACATGAAGTGACACATGTCAGATTTGCAAAATTAGGCCTGGTCAGGAAGGGGGGAAATGGCCCAGAGCTGTAGTGGTTAAGGATTGTCCATATGATATCTATTATGCTAAACCAATGAGATAAACCTTACAATCTGCTTGTGAGCACATGCTACAGAAGCATCCATTACACTTGGGGTGGGGTACACTCAGGGGAATCACACTAGTCAGGAATTCCTCGGTAACATTTATGTTTGGAGTATGGCCAAAGTGACCTGATCTGAGCTGGTCTGGATGCTTCACTGATCATAGGAGTTGGAATACACATAGATGTTAAGATGAATTGTTCATGTCACTTTATAGAGATTGATTATATGAAAAGTGATATGGCTCGGTAGAGCAGTACATAGTACTAGTCAGTGCCGGCATATAGAAAAAATATAGTTTCATGTAAGTTTTTAAAAAAGACAAACATCTATAAAGTTCAGCCCTGATCAGAAATAGGTATTCAGTTTAGAGGGGAGATCAAAACACCTGAGCCATTGTCATCAATGTTGCCCTGGAAAGAAAATAAATCTTCCAGACAATATACATATATTCACACATACTAGTTTGGTAATTTGATTTATTTATTTTACTTACTCATATAATGTTTTTCCCTGCAATTTGTTCAAAATTAAGGAAAAAAAAAAAAAAAAGAAAAAATAAACATCATGGAGGTGGGAGCCCATTCCCTATGAAGTTGTGCAATAGTCAAATCCTCAAATACCAATGTTTAAGATGAGTCAATGAAGGTACTTAAGGACCAGTATGGCCTGTGCCCAGGCCATGGAACTGATGAACATGACATCACATGGTCCAGGAACAGCTGTGAGAAGTCCATGGCGCTATTATGAATACTGGTGCCTTCTCAAACAGCTGATTGGTGCTTGTCCTGGGTGTCAGACCCATACCGATCAGATACTGATACCTGTCCAGAAGGATAGGTCATCAGTTAAAAAATCTTGGAAAACCCCTTTAAGAGAAAAATCTAGCAAATCGTTGCATTTACATGATGACAATGTACAATAATAAATCAGTTTGTGTGCCGCTCTTAGCTCATCTCTCACCCTTGGGGATAGATGATTTGCTTTTCTATCTAATCATATGACCAAAGATCATTGGTATATAGTGGAACTTCCTAAGTGAAATTTATCCAGAAAGAGATTAGACAGTGACGACTATGAGCAGGGACAAGTGTCACCAGCATGTGCGTCCAAAATTTACAGAATGAAGAGAGTTGGGATTTCTTTTTCCATGCTCTGATCTTCAGGGTTATGGGATGAATCTTGTTTATTTCATTTCACGTTACTGGAATGGTCCCAAGAACGTGCGCAGCAAGAGCTTGTTTAAGTGAGCTCTAGGAGACAGAACTCTATTCTACATGATCTTCAGCATGAAATAAAATACGAACAATGGAAAGTTAATTAATCATGGTGACACTTAACACCATTGTGTGGTGTAGGAAAACGTAGGTTTTATCTTCTCCAAGATTAAAAAGCAGAACTGAATCCATTGCCAGTGCTTTAAAGCCATTGTTTATTAAAGAAACATTTATAGGAACTGTGCGTAGGAGTGGAGCCAGGTCCAAGAGTTAGTAGAGTTGGGTCTACAAAGAGTATCTCTGACTCTAAGGCCCCATTCACACGTCCGTATAATGTGTTTACATCCTTTCCGCATCCGTTTCCGCAATTGCGGACAATTATGCGGATAGGATGCGGATCCATTCACTTCAATGGGTCCCGAAAAAATGCGGACAGTACACCGTGTGGTGTCCGCATCCGTGTGTCCGTTCCGACTGTCCGCATAAAGAAATCTTCCTGCCTTTTTTTTCCCCCCGAATTGCGGTCCGTAGCACAATGAAAGTCTATGGATCCGCAAAAAATGCGGAAGACATGCGGAAAGGCATCCGCATGTCATCCGTATTTGCGGATTCCGTTCCACGAGGGGAGAAAAAAAAAGAAAAGATACAGATGTTATTCATCCTTCTGTTTTTTGCAGATCCACAAAAAACGGAAGGATATGGATACATCCTTTCCATTTTTTACAGAAAAACGGAACGGATGTCCTGGAAAAACTGAGTTTTTTGCGGAACAACAGATCCGCAAAAAACTGACCGTTTTTCAGAATGTGCAAAAATACGGACGTGTGAATGGAACCTAAAGAAATGAACATTTATTAGGGTGTGGCAACTCGGCCAGGTTTTTGCATGGGGTTTTGGAAGCCAAAATTTGGAGTGGATCATAAAAGGAGAGAACGTATAAAGGACAGATACAACTTCTTAACTTTTTTGAATTCACTCCTAGTTTTGGCTTCCGAAACTGGATGCAGAAACCTGACCATGTGGCTGTACCGATAGAGCTCATTAGAAAGACCAAGCAACAGGTCATCCTATGATCAGCATATCATCAGGTTTTTTTTTTATTAATAAAGGGCCTTTCCCAATATGAATTTAGCTACCACAATATTTGTGCTAAGAGGCTTTACCTAAATTTTAGAAAAGAAGGCATTATGAAGTAAATCCTAAAGAAACACTTAATGGAAAAATGACATTTTTCATTTTCACAACCAAGCATTTCTAAATTTAGAAACAGCCGTGAAGTCAAAGCACTTACAACACCCCTCAATAGAGTCCATGAGGAGAGTAATTTACAAAATGTGGTCACTTTTTGGGGTTTCTACTGTAGGGGTAGCTCAGTGGAAACCCGAAAACCATTCCAGCAAAATGTGACCTCCAAAACCCATATTGCATTCCTTCTCTTCTTAGCCCTGCAGTGTGCCCACACAGCAGTTTACAATGACATATGTGGTGTTTCTGTAAACTGAAGAATCAGGGTAATAAAAATTAAGGTTTGCTTGGCTATTAACCCTTGCTACGTTAAAAAATGGATTAAAATGTTAAATCTGCTTAAAAAAGTGAAAGTCTGAAATGTCACCATAATTTTCCTTTTATTTCTTGTGGAACATCTAAAGGATAACAAGGTTTATAAAATCAGTTTTAAAGAATATGAATGATGATTGAAAACATCTGACGATGGGGGGTGGGGGGAATTGTTTATTGTCAGCCAATAGCAGGCGGCGACGAGCCTCCCTAGCTTCGTGGATGTTTTCATCCACGCTACGGGGAGAAGCAGCGATGGCCGTGCGGGCTTCAGAAGCGACGAGGGTGTTGGGGGCAAGGTAAGTACCTTGTGTGGGGGCCCAGGCATATGGGGGTGGAGCATTTCAGGGGTCGGATAACCCCTTTAATATTAATACTATTTTATGAGGTATCACTATCCGTCTTAAATGCAAAGAAATTCAAATTTCAAAAATAGCAAATTTTTACAAGTTTTCATGTAATAACATGAAGTACGAAGTGTCACTAGAAAAAAAGTCTCAGAATGGCTAATTCCACAGTTATTACCGCATAAGGTGACACACATCAGATTTGCAAAATTAGACTCGGCCCTGAAGGTGAAAACTGGCTGTGTCCTGAAGGAGTTAACCCTGTGCTGCAATGCATAATTCAGTAAATTGATAAGTAGATAATCAGATTATGATGACGTTTAAACAGTGAAGTAAATTCTTATGAATGAAGTCACTGTGAGGAAGTAAAGGGACCTTTAGACCAAGGTGGAGCAGTGGAAAGGGGAAACTAACTGCGCTGGGCAGAATCTTGTAATCTGTGAAGATGCAGGTTTACTCTTCGTTTTATGGCACTAGTCATTTTGCAGATAATAATAACAATAATCGGAATCACTGACATCATAATTACACCACAATATATCTATATTCATTCAGTGCACTTCTGATTACAAATCCTTTTCCTAGTCACTGCAGCAGGTAATAGTAAACCAGGATTTTTTTTATTCCTGATGCCTGTAATTCTCATAGCACTATACCATTACTCTACATATAGACTTCACTGTAATATATGCATTATATGGATAGTACAGAGATCTTTCTAGCTAGGCATGTAACCATGGCCAGGGGGTCTCCTCTTCGTCTAGAGCAGGGATGCCCAATCTGCGGCCCTCCAGCTGTTGCAAAACTACAACTCCCGGCATGCTTGGACAGCCTACAGCTATCAGCTTACAGCAGGGGACGTTGGGAGCTGTAGCTTTACAATAACTGGAGGGCTGCAGATTGGCCATCCCTGGTCTGGAGGAAAGAAGGTTTCACCTTCGTCACAGATTGGACATTTTTAATGCAAAAGTAGTGAGATGAGAATTCCTACCACAAGAAGTTCACGAGGGGCTTAGATGCCTTGCTTGAAAAATATTAATTATAAATTAATGGTACTATTTCTGAATTTTCCCCTATTATGGGGCAATTAGTATCCACCTCATAGGGTTCTTTGCCTTATTCTCGGTCAACACTGTAGGATTAAAAGTTGGACTTGATGAACCTCGCATCACAGGGAGTTGATGGGGTGGGACAGGGAGCCTGCTCCCTCTGTAAACCTCTTAGATGTAGCGGTCAGCATTGACAGTGGCATTTATGGGGGTAATCCGCCAGCATCAGAGTTTTCACAGATGGCAGCGGATATAGAAAGGACTTAGCTATTAGTAACTGCCAGGCCCCTGCTACTGATTGAGCAAGCACAGCTTCTGTTGCTCGACCACTACACTCTAATAGTATGGTGCTGGTACTTAACTCCCTTCATGTACGATGCAGGTCCTCTTAAAATTCGGACAATTTTATATGTATATATATATAATGGTACATTGTATAGAATGTACATACACTGTATATAAAAAATATTCTAAACATAGGCTAACAATGCATTATTATGGAAAAGACAACAGCACTTGTTCATACATAAGGCTTGTACATGTCCTCCCAGACTGGCGACTATGGGTGCAAGTATCAAAAAGTATAGAAACCAATTTTTGAGTGCTGCCTCCTTTCTATGTTTATATATATACCCAGAGCCCCATGTTGTAGGCGGGTCCATACGGAAAGAAAAGGGGGGCAATAAAGGTATGGCAGGGACAACAGAATTAGGGCTCATACACACGAACGTATTTTCTTTCCATGTCCGTTCCATTTTTTTTTGTGGACTGTATGCGGACCCATTTATTTCAATGGGTCCGCAAAAAAAACGGAAGGTACTCCGTGTGCATTCAGTTTCCGTATGTCCGTTCCGCAAAGCAATAGAACATGTCCTATTATTGTCCGCATTACGGACAAGGATAGTTCTGTTCTATTAGGGGCCAGCTGTTCCGTTCCACAAAATATGGAATGCACATGCATGTCATCCGTATTTTTTGTGGATCCGTTTTTTGTGGACAGCAAAATACATACGGCAGTGTGCATGAGCCCTTAGGTGGGGCCAGCCTTACTGTAGTGCAGCACAAAATACTGCCGCACCCATTGCAATATTCTACTGTATCACCGTCCTGAGGACTTAAATTCATGAGGGCACCTTCATCCACCTGACAGGTGCATAAATACCTGATGCTCCTAGTATTAATTAATACTGAGAGCATCAGATTGTTATTTACCTGGCCGGTGGCTGTGAGGAGAGCTTGGGTGGCCCCCAGGGCATCAGCCCCCTGGGAAGTTTCCCTGTAGGATCTATGGCCAATCCACCCCTGTAAAGTGCAAAAATATACACATTGTACACAATAATTTTGTGGTTTTAGTATTTGTAGATTATCTTTTTTTGGTGATGTAAGGTATAAATGATGCATGGTTGCATATAGTGGATACCTTATGGATTTACTAGCTCTATCATGGCATGCCTTACATCAAACCTAGTGTGATCATGGCCTTGGTCGCCCTCATTAACATGCAACCGAAGCACCATAGACCGGGTTCACATCACCGTTCAGTTTTCCGTTCTTCAGATCCATCAGAAGAACAGAAATTTTAAATTTTTTTAAAAAAATGGATCCTTTATCTTGAGCATCCTTTGTGCTTCTTTTTTGCATCTGTTTTAGTTCTGTTATTTTTGATGGGAGAAAAAGTCAAAAAAATGGAAAACTTAGATTTACTTTTCAGTTATCTTACGGCTTTTTTAGTTCAGTATTTGAGATACTACATGTTACCTTATTGATCTGGCTTATGTAACATAGTAACATAGTTTGTAAGGCCGAAAAAAGACATCTGTCCATCCAGTTCGGCCTGTTTTCCTACAAGTTGATCCAGAGGAAGGCAAAAAAACCACTGTGAGGTAGAAGCCAATTTTCCTCACTTTAGGGGAAAAAATTCCTTCCCGACTCCAATCAGGCAATCAGAATAACTCCCTGGATCAACGACCCCTCTCTAGTAACTATAACCTGTAATATTATTACACTCCAGAAATACATCCAGGCCCTTCTTGAACTCTTTTAGTGAACTTACCATCACCACCTCCTCAGGCAGAGAGTTCCACAGTCTCACTGCTCTTACCGTAAAGAATCCTCTTCCATGTTTATGTACAAACCTTCTTTCCTCCAGACGCAGAGCATGTCCCCTCGTCACAGTCACAGTCCTGGGGATAAATAGATGATGGGAGAGATCTCTGTACTGACCTCTGATATATTTATACATAGTTATTAGATCTCCCCTCAGTCGTCTTTTTTGTTAGTTTGGGCGCTGTCGGGTGGCGCGGGGTATCGGCGACCATGCCACTGGTGCTAAACTTTTCCACAGTACTTACCCCTCCTCCTGCTTGCTCTTCCTGAGGCTGGCGCTGCTGTGTCCTGACTGCCTGCAGCGTCAGGAGGTCAGGTGACTTCAGCGCGGGCCCCTGGAAGAGGAGAGAGTGGGGACACAGCCAGGACCGGAGGTAAGTTTATTTATTTTTTTATTGTCTAATCTGAGGTCTGAAGTGGGGGCCAAAAAGGGATCTGAAAAGGTGGGGACAGAGTGGGGGATCTGAAAAGGTGGGGACAGAATGGGGGGATCTGAAAAGGTGGGGACAGAATGGGGGGATCTGAAAAGGTGGCAACAGAATGGGGGGATCTGAAATGGTGGGACAGAATGGGGGGGATCTGAAATGGTGGGACAGAATGGGGGGATCTGAAATGGTGGGACAGAATGGGGGGGTCTGAAATGGTGGGACAGAATGGGGGGGTCTGAAATGGTGGGACAGAATGGGGGGGTCTGAAATGGTGGGACAGAATGGGGGGGTCTGAAATGGTGGGACAGAATGGGGGGGTCTGAAATGGTGGGACAGAATGGGGGATCTGAAATGGTGGGACAGAATGGGGGGGATCTGAAATGGTGGGACAGAATGGGGGGATCTGAAATGGTGGGACAGAATGGGGGGATCTGAAATGGTGGGACAGAATGGGGGGATCTGAAATGGTGGGACAGAATGGGGGGATCTGAAATGGTGGGACAGAAATGGGGACCAGAAAGGGGGTCTAAAATGGGGGCCAGAAAAGGGGTTCTGACATGGGGCCAGAAGGGGGGGGGGGGGTCTGACATGGGCCCCAGAAGGAGAGTTCTATATGGGGGCCACAAGAGTATGATATGGGGCCAGAAGGGGGGGGGTAGGATTGGGGATCTAATTAGGGGTCTGAAGGAGGTCTGATTAGGGGCCTGAAGGGTCTGACTGGGGGTCTAGAGGGGTCTGATTGAGGGTCTGGAGGTCTGATTGGGGGTCTGGAGGCCTAATGAGGGTCTGATAGGGGGTCTGGAGGTCTAATGGGGGTCTGATTGAGTGTCTGGAGGTCTAATGAGGATCTGATAGGGGGTCTGGGGGTCTAATGAGGGTCTGATTGGGGCTTTGGAGGTCTAATGAGGGTCAGATATGGGAGTTTGGAGGTCTAATGGGGGTCTGGAGATGGGGGGGTCTCATCTGGGGTTTGATATGGGGATCTGATCTGAAAGGTAAGGGGGGTACCGTTTTTCTGTGTGGTGCCAGTATTTTCAGGGGGGCTGTGTCTGTAGTATAGTATGGGGGCCGGGCAGGGTGAGATGTGGAGAAGGTGAGAGGATGATGGAAAAGTAGGAAAGTAAGATGTCTGTTTGTTGAACTCTTCAGAGACGAGGCACAGCTGAAAGAAGTCACCATGGCGGTCTTGTCTGACAGAAGAAGAGGAAAGAAAATGTCATCAGAGAAGAGAAGTCACTGGATGTAAGAGGTACATATGTGGCGCTGTATGACCCTGTATGCTCTGTAGTGCTGTATGAAATGTTTTCCAAGTCTGTCTTTGAAGGGGTTGTCTTTTTTTTGTACGAGCGCTGCTTTCTCTGCTCTGTTTACTGCTCTTCACTGCAAATTCTATGGCGAGCAGGTGAACAGAGCAGAGAAAGCAGCTCTCATATGAGCTCTGCTCTCTCTTCAAACAGCTGATCGTCAGGGTGCCGGAGGACCCCAGCTGATCTGATATTGATGACCTATCGTGAGGATAGGTCATTAGTAGTAAAAAGAGGACAACCCCTTTAACAGTAGGACTGGAGGGAAGGGATTAGGTTGAGAATTTGGCATGGGGGGGTTGTTTCAATATTTGCCTTGGGCATCAGAAAAGCTAGGTGCACCAGCGGCAGGTGTGTGTGTGGGGGGGATTGGGCGGGGGTTAATTGGCTTGGCAGAGGACCATTTTCAGTATCCAGGGGGTTGGGGGGAGGATAGGTCACTGTAATAAGTCCAGGAGGAGGCTACTATGGGGGGGTGGGGTAACAAGGCTACTATGGGGTTGGGGGCTACTGAGGAGAGACTACTATGCTACTGTGGAGGGAAGAGGCTACTATGGGGGGTGAGGGGGCTACTATGGGGGTGGGGTAACGAGGAGAGGCTACTATGAGGTGGGGGGTAACGAGGCTACTATGGGGTGGGGGTTTTGAGGAGAGGCTACTATGGGGGTGGGGGGGACTGAGGTGAGGCAACTATGCTACTGTGGGGTGAGGGGGCTACTATGGGGTGGGGGGGGACTGAGGAGAGGCTACTATGCTACTATTTGGGGGCGTGGGGGAATGGGTCGCGTTGGGGGGGTCATCACAGCATGAACCCTAAATACGGCCCTGACTAGAGGGTAACTAGAGTGAAAACTTTCCAGTAAAAGAACCCAGTAAAACCCACTCACTGTCCAGTGTGAAAGTTTTTCAGCAGCCTTGGAAGAATATTTCAAACAGGCTCAGACTTGTTTGGCTACAAATTCCCAATGACATGTCCTTATATGAAAATCCCCCAGCTAAAAATATCCCTTGTCTCCGAGACACATGTATTACACAATGATCGAGCAATATCTCTCTGTTGTAAATCAGCGGCATGTGACAAGGCCGCCGCTCTGCTCATTTCCAGAAACAGCCATACTATATATACATACTTTCATCACTATAAGATGTTTACTATGTGACGAGGGAGATATTACAGCTAATAACTTTCTTAATTTCCAGTTTGAACTCTTTTGCAATGGGGTCTGTGGATAAGCAGTTCAATGTGTGACTTCCAGTTATAGGGGATAAAATTGCCAGATATCTGAATAATAAAGACAACACAGATGTCTAAACTGTTATAGGGGTTGTCTCATCGGCAACAATCCCTTTAATGTGAGAGCTACCCCAGCATACTGATGGCTGCTGGTCCAACTCAAATGTAGTACTACATGGCAGCCATTCAGTTGACTGTCCATGTATTATATGCATGGCTAGAGCCACCAGAGTGAGAGTTGCTATTTGCTCTCAGATCTGGCTTATTTGGCATATGGACAGTGGACGTCATGTCATGAAGTTAATGCAATCTTATCTGTACAGCTCCTTTCACATTGGCTGAAATAGCAGGCAGACATCGAGAATAAGAAAGTTCATTCCTGGTTATTGCCAGTTCTATATGGGGATGAACAATTATGTGATGTGCTGCCACAAACAAGGATTTTTGTTGCCACATGAAGGATCACCCATGAAAAGGGATGCTTATTTGTCGTGATTGGAGGCACCTTTACACGTGGCTATTATTAGGAATGATCGTCCGTATGTTAATGACTCTGATCCTCCACTGATGAAAAAGGGCACAAAGTTGAAGCTCATGTTACGTTTTGTGTTTTTCACAGATGGATAGATAAGTGTCACGGACGTTCCGAGACATACGGACGTTCCCGCGGCAGGTGGCAGGAGATCTGTGAGACTGGCAACACGTGGTCTGATCTGTTTTGGATCAATGGACATCTGTGTTGTTCCTGATACTTGCCACGCCTTCTGCTTTTAGGTGTGGCTGCTGTGGTCATTTAACCTATCCTATTTATAGTTGTTTCTCCCACCTTGCTGTGCAGTTTATAGCTTCAGTTGGACCTGGTGCTGCCATTGCTTCATTGAAGATAAGTGTTTCTTTTCCCTTTCGTATTTTGTGTCGATTTATTTGTTTATTCCAGGGTTCTATAGGGTGTGATAGGATTCTACGTATCTGGTGTATGAACTTGCCTACCTCTGGGGTCTGTTCATACTGATAGTCAGTCAGGACTTGAGTTAAGATCTTCTCTAGGAGGTGTCCATCTCTCTTATCTAGTTTCCAGGCCTCATCCCCATACCCCCTTTCCCCTCCATGCTCGGTGTGGTGTTTTCCTCCAACACACGAGCGTGAAATTAAGTATTTATTTATAGCGGGCTAGGTCAATTCCAAGCCAAGTGTCAAATAGTAAGTGTATTCCCCCCAACTTAAATAAAAGGGCACTTCCTCTGACCCCTGCTGTTAACAATTTGATAACGCCGCGGTCTATACCAAGGCATGATCAAAAAGGACTCTCCCCTGCGATTGGGTCACCGGGTTTCCATGTGACCCAATGCAAGCTGGGGGAGCGATCTGCAGTCAGCCCTGAGGTTCTTTTAAGGACCCGAGGACTATCTTTTTAGTAAGCCTGCTGTTAGGGCTCACTAGTGGTGTCCTAACAGCAGCCGGTGTCATACTGACATAGAGTATAATGTATTGGAATACAGGACTATACTAATCTCTTAATATTATAAAAATGAGTGTCTGTCTGTCTGTCCGTCTGTTCTCTATGCGCGACCAAACTACTGGACCGATTTTCACCAAATTCGGCACACAGGTACATCAGGTGTCCGGGAAGGTTTTAGACCATGTTTCAGCTCTCTAGGACATACCGTTCCCGAGATATTCCCAAAATATGACCTGCATTAGCCAATATTTGTCTGGGAGCTTTGCTTTCAAACCTCAACTGCCATTCTCTGCACAGACACACACAGGGAGGGCAGGTTTCTATTACAACACAGCCAGGTAATTAGCAGCCAGCTGAGGAGCTTCGTTAAATAACAACCCAGCCATTACTATTCACTGCTTTAAAGGGCCAGAGCGCTGTGGATGACACTGTTAAAGGGGTATTCCGGTTACCATAAATATAACTTATGTTTTAGATTATTTTAGACTAAGACCATTCAGTAGTAATAAAAGATGTTTTCTTCCACTGCTACCCATTGCGTGTTCTCATAAATTACCATGGCATCGACCTGTAATTGAGGCCACCCTCAAAATAAGGACTTAAAACCCCCGCCCCCGCTAAGCCATGCCCCGACTCAGACCACGCCCCCTCCCACTCCGCAGCCAACAGTGTTGAAAAAATAAAGGTAAAAATCAACTTCTGTCAGCTGCAGGGGTAGGAGGGAGGGTGACTTTCTCTCTGCAATGACACACAGAAACATTAAATGAAATAGATTAAATACACCCGTGCGAAGCGATGTTTTCTTCCACTGCTACCCATTGCGTGTCTTCATAAATTACCATGGCATTGACCTGTAATTCTTGCCATCCTCAAAAGAAGGACTTAAAACCCCCAGGTCTTGCTAAGCCATGCCCCCGACTGTGTCAGGCCATGCCCCTCCCACTCCGCAGCCAACAGGGATTGAAAAAATGAAGGTAAAAATCAACTTCTGTCAGCTGCAGGGGTGTGAGGGTGAATTTCTCTCTGCAACGACACACAGAAACATTAGATGAAATAGACTAATTTTAGACTACGACTGTTCAGTAGTAATAAAAGCTTTCTTTTCTCTAATAAAATGTTTTCTTCCACTGTGTCCTGTGTTTCCTCATAAATTACCAAGGCATTTACCTGTAATTCAGGCCACCCTCAAAAGAAAGACTTAAAAGCACCCCTCCCAGGTCCCTCTAAACCACGCCCCCGACCCAGTCAGGTCACACCCCCTCCCACTCCGCAGCCAATGGGGATTGAAAAAATGAAGGTAAAAATCAACTTCTGTCAGCTGCATTGACTTTCTCTCTGCAACGACACACAGAAACATTAAATGAAATAGATGAAATATACTCAGGCGATGCCAGGTCCTTCTGCTAGTACATTATAAGTATGAACTAAAGTTATAAAATGGTAATCTCAAAATGGGGTTTAAAAAAAAAGATCAATAATGTAAACAATGAAATAAATCCCTATTCCCCCAAAATAAATATGTCACCATTTACTGTAAAATACATTTTATTGTGCACACATTAAATAAAAAATACACATATAAGGGTGCATTCACATCACCGTTAGGGCTTCCGTTCAGGCTTTCCGTTATAACATCGTTATAACGGAAAGAAACGGAATCCCTAGGACGGACATCAAAACGGACACCTTTAAGAGGCATTCCGTTTTGATCCGTCATAATAGAAGCCTATGGCCCTGCATAACGGATCCGTCTGGATGCCGTTATGCTGGACGGAAAACAAAGTCCTGTCGAAAGAGGGCTTATAACCCACAAGGCACATCTAGCGAGATCTCACAACACAAATGTGTACCCAAATATATTAAAAGGGACACATATCAGAAAGAGATATTTTCTTAAACTCAGGATTCAAAGGAAACAATTTTTAAGAATTATTGGTTGTTTTACATTTCGACACTACTATATAATTAAAAATTTAACACAAAATATTGTTCTGTTGCAGTTAGCACACATACAGTGCCTTGCAAAAGTATTCGGCCCTCTGGAACTTTTCAACCTTTTGCCACATTTCAGGCTTCAAACAAAAAGATATAACATTTTAAATTTTTGGTGAAGAATCAACAACAAGTGGGTCACAATTGTGAAGTGGAACGAAATTTATTAGATCATTTAAACTTTTTTTGTAATAATAAAACTGAAAAGTGGGGCGTGCAAAATTATTCGGCCCCCTTGCATTAATACTTTGTTGCGCCACCTTTTGCTGCGATTACAGCTGCAAGTCGCTTGGGGTATGTCTCTATCAGTTTTGCACATCTAGAGACTGAAATTCTTGCCCATTCTTCCTTGCAAAACAGCTCGAGCTCTTTGAGGTTGGATGGAGAGCGTTTGTGAACAGCAGTTTTCAGCTCTTTCCACATATTCTCAATTTGTTCAGGTCTGAACTTTGACTTGGCCATTCTAAGACCTGGATATGTTTATGTTTGAACCATTCCATTGTAGATTTTGCTTTACGTTTGTCTTGTTGGAAGATAAATCTCCATCCTAGTCTCAGGTCTTTTGCAGACTCCAACAGGTTTTCATCCAGAATGGTCCTGTATTTGGCTCCATCCATCTTCCCATCAATTTTAACCATCTTCCCTGTCCCTGCTGATGAAAAGCAGGCCCAAACCATGATGCTGCCACCACCATGTTTGACAGTGGGGATGGTGTGTTCAGGGTGATGAGCTGTGTTGCTTTTACCCCAAACATATCGTTTTGCATTGTTTCCAAAAAGTTGGATTTTGGTTTCATCTGACCAGAGCACCTTCTTCCACATGTTTGGTGTGTCTCCCAGGTGGCTTGTGGCAAACTGTAAACAAGACTTTTTATTGATATCTTTGAGAAATGGCTTTCTTCTTGCCACTCTTCCATAAAGGCCAGATTTGTGAAGTGTTCGACTGATTGTTGTCCTATGGACCGACTCTCCCACCTCAGCTGTAGATTTCTGCAGTTCATCCAGAGTGATCATGGGCCTCTTGGCTGCATCTCTGATCAGTCTTCTCCTTGTTTGAGATGAAAGTTTAGAGGGACGGCCGGGTCTTGGTAGATTTGCAGTGGTACTCCTTCCATTTCAATAAGATTGCTTGCACAGTGCTCCTTGGGATGTTTAAAGCTTGGGAAATCTTTTGGTATCCAAATCCAGCTTTAAACTTCTCCACAACAGTATCACGGACCTGCCTGGTGTGTTCCTTGGTCTTCATGATGCTCTCTGTGCTTTAAACAGAACCCTGAGACTATCACAGAGCAGGTGCATTTATACGGAGACTTGATTACACACAGGTGGATTCTATTTATCTTCATCAGTCATTTAGGACAACATTGGATCATTCAGAGATCCTCAAATGAACTTCTGGAGTGAGTTTTCTGAACTGAAAGTAAATGGGCCGAATAATTGTGCACGCCCAACTTTTCAGTTTTATTATTACAAAAAAAGTTTAAATGATCCAATAAATTTCGTTCCACTTCACAATTGTGACCCTCTTGTTGTTGATTCTTCACCAAAAATTTTAAAATTTTATATCTTTTTGTTTGAAGCCTGAAATGTGGCAAAAGGTTGAAAAATTTTCAGGGGGGCGAATACTTTCACAAGGCACAGTATGTGTAGCACGGTGGCTCAGTGCTTAGCACTGGTGCCTTGCAACATGGGGTCCTGGGTTTGAATCTGACCAAGGACAACATATGCATGGAGTTTGTATGTTCTCCCCGTGATTGTGTGGGTCTTCTCCTGGTATTTATGGTTTCTCCAAGACACACTGATAGGGACCATAGATTGTGAGCCCCATTGGGGACAGTGTGATCATAATGCCTGTAAGGTGCTGCGGAATATAGTAGCACTATATATGCATAGTAACATATTTTATAAACCTGAAAAAACACAACTGTCCATCCAGTTTGGCCTGTTATCCTGCAAGTTGATCCAGAAGAAGGCAAAAAACTTGATAGAAGCCAATTTGTCTAACTTTAGGGGAAAAATTCCTTTCCCACTCCAATCAGGCAATCAGAATAACTCACTAGATCAACGACCCATCTCTAGTAACTATAAGCTGTAATATTATTACACTCCGAAATACATCCAGGAACTCTTTTAGTGAACTTACCATCACCACCTCCTCAGGCAGAGAGTTCCATAGTCTCACTGCTCTTACCGTAAAAAACCCTCTTCTATGTTTGTGTACAAAACTTCTTTCCTCTGGGGGAAGAGGATGTCCCCTTGTCACATGTAAGTGCATAAATAAATATTAAATAGCTTTAACTACCATACAGATAAGGATCAAATTGTTAGTTTACTTCTGCTGTAAGGAAAGATATCTGCTAGTAAAAAAATAGGTTTATAGAATTAGTATAAAAGTACAACAGTTATCTTGATAGGCCTATAAGTCAACGTTCGACCCTTTAAATAAGCCTTGAGACATGACTCGGATATTAAATTAGCCAGCACCTCATCTGCAGACAGCTGTTTCGGGGTGATTGCCCCTCATCAGTGCAGAGCAGAAAGTACTGGCTTAACTGGGTGAGAGGCCTAACTCAGGATTGGGGGGGGGGTACTATCTCACCTTGTTAAGAGCTCATTTGCATCCCTTTCTTCCCAGAATTCCAGGGGAGCATATATGGCCTATAAGTCTCCTCATGACGATTAAGGCACTCTGTCTCCAAGGAGAGATTGTACCCCCAAATCTTGATAGGCCTAGATAAAGATTCCCACAGTTACTCATCCCTTTCCTTCTCTGGTTCCAGTGACTGGTCTAACTCAGTGACTCAGAGTCAAATGAGGCTTTTTGCTGAGCTAAAAGTCCAAACAATGAAAATTAAAGAGCACTTTACTGGACTGGAAGTAGAATACATGGAAATGCTGGATCCCTGTTAGATCTCATTGTAGTCTAAGGGGATCCGGCAGCTCACATCTTAGGGGGAAATAGGGGGAAATTTATCAAAACTGGTGCATAGGAAAACTGACGTAGCTTCCTCCTACCTACCAATCAGATTCCACCTTTCATTTTTCAAAACTCTTTTGGAAAATGAAAGCATCAATCTGATTGGTTGCTAGAGGCAACTAAATCAGTTTTCCTTTGCGCCAGTTTTGGTAAATCCCCCCCCCCCCTGCCCATGGAACCCAAAAGATTTACAAAACTATGTAAAAGCTAAAATTTTCCTTGTTGTTGTTCCATGACAACCAGTCACAGCAGCTTTCATTTCTTACAGTGCGCTGCTGTGATTAGTTGCTATAAGCAACAAAGACAGTGGGGTTTTAAGACAGTTTTCATTTTTTATAAATCTTCCCCAATTTTGTAGCTGGGATGAATGACCTTTTAGCTAATTTTGCCACACACACGTGTGGTTGATATTTTCTTAATAATTATGGCTTACAGTATGACGTACTGTTATTGGCCAAAATATCCTTAAATATTGCTCCCACTCCCATGGGAAACTGATTTTCTAATTATATTACTGAGTAAAGCAGAATTATTCATTGTGCAATAGTCTCTTCTCTTGCATTACTTGGCCCATATTTTGAAGCTGGTAAATTTGGAACAAATAGGCCCCAGGAATAACGCTAAATCACATGGACTGCCCATTTACAGATGGAGTTTGCATAAACTCCACCCATTCGGCCCAGTCTTTGCAGAAACCGTGTCCGAAAAGCAGGGACAGTCCCTGCAAATTTGAGACTTTTGGCAACAGTGCTTGACTAGGATTTGTAAATAAGTGAAATATACATTGCCTAGTGTACCCCACTAACTAACCCCTCTAACTAGTGCCTAAC
Source organism: Rhinella marina (assembly GCA_900303285.1). Lineage (NCBI taxonomy): Eukaryota > Metazoa > Chordata > Amphibia > Anura > Bufonidae > Rhinella > Rhinella marina. The sequence goes on along the minus strand of ONZH01012969.1, from coordinate 115,817 downwards.
TAACCCAGGCACTGAGATTCTCCATGATAGGAATTATTAGGCAATGACATAAATGGATTAATACACAAAGATGTGATATCTGACCAGAATTATGTGGAAAGTTCCAGTATCAAAATGAGTGACACAAGTCTGATCTTACCATTCCAATATCTTGAGATGGAGCTGCAGTATGTACTGACACATTTACTGTAAGTCACTGGCGTGTTTATGGCGATCGGGTTTCCAGGTCCATTCTGCTCTGTGGATTACTATACATAACCAGAATGTTCTTTGTGTATATCAAGGAACCAAACAGGGGTGGACTGGGAACTTAAAGTGGTCCTGGAAAAAAAACAAAAACTAAAAGTGACCCCATCTTGTTGGCGGGTCTAAATTGACAGAACGTGGGGCAACACAAGTAGGTGGGGTCAGCAATACCATAGCAATACTATCCCATTAGAACCATATACCACAGTGCAGCACAATATACTGACCCAAAATCTGTCCTTCTGTGGTGGTCATCAATAGCTGCCATTTTCTGTGCTTCTCCTCCTCCAGTGCTCTGCTATCTCCTTCAGTCTCATACACAATGAATGGGGCCTCATTTTTCCATATATTATATGTTATGACTTTTATATATCTAGTTGACGTTCAGTATTCTGTATACATTTCATGTAGGAATGCTAAAGGGGTTGAGCCACCATTAACTGTTATGTTAAAATATTTCAGCATGACAAATCCTTCCCCTGGTTGTGTCCCCCTATGTAATGGGACCTTCAGCCTATCGTGTATTATCTTTCACTATAAACCATTCCTGCCCCGCTACAGTATATGACACTGTGCAGACGTCTAGGCAATGTAAATAACTGCGTGTATGTATGTATAACTTAAAGACTGAACTATATACTGCTTGTAATTAGTGTTGAGTGAATCTCAGGGAATTTCAGGGAAAATTTGATTCACCATGAAGCCGAATTTCCTCATGCTTTGAGGTTGTGATTCAATTTTCCCTGAATGACGGTAAAAAACAAAAAAGTCATACTCACCTCATCCTCATACTTAGAGCGGGTTCACATCACCGTTATGGATTCCGTCAATGTTTTCCGTTATAATATGGTTATAACGGAATCCATAAGACGAAAGTCAAAACGGAAGCCTTTAAAAGGCATTCCTTTTAGATCCTTCATAATACAAGTCTATGGGCAGCATAATGGATCCGTCTGGGTTCCATCATGCGGGAGTCCAGTCCTGCATAATGGAAACCAGACAGATCAGTTATGATCTAAGGGGCACAATGATGGGCTCAATCGCCGCTCCCTGTCATTCTGCTCACTACTTACACTCTGGATCCGGCAGAGTTCAGTAAAAACACTTCCATTACTGATAATACAACCATCTGCATCCGTTATGAACGGATCCGGTTGTATTATCTTTAACATCGCCAAGACGGATCCGTCATGAACTCCATTGAAAGTCAATGGGGGGACGGATCCGTTTTCTATTGTGTCTGAGAAAACAGATCCGTCTCCATTGACTTGCAGCATTTTGCTGCGGTTTGCTCTCCAGTATGAGAAAGGAACGGAATGCATTTTGGAACATTCCATTCTGTTCAGTTACGTTTTGTCCCCATTGACAATGAATAGAGACAAAACGGAAGCACTTTTACCGGTATTGAGACCCTATGACGGATCTCAATACCGGAAAATATTATTACTAGTGTGAAAGTAGCCTAAGGGGCAGATCTAGATGCAAAAGTGGAAAGGTAGCTATAAAAATTTAGTTGAAAATACTTCTTTTTCGTCTATAAGGGGACATGCTGTTTGATTTTTATGGCCAAGCAAATCACAGAAGCAGATTGATTGGGAAAGTCAGTGGTCTGGAGGTAACAATAATAATAATAATTATAATAATAATTATGATACAAATGATAAAAAAAAGTGCTTTGCGTTTTTTCTATTGAGAGAGGCTGTGCCCAGCCTGCTGTACCTTATGAATGTGTGGCATTTGAAATGGATGGCAGCCCTCAAACTATTCTGCACTGATCATCTGTCCATACAGGTGACATTCCTGAGGTGCAGGAGCCTTGCGAGCAGGATTGTACCAGCTAGTACAAGCATGGCTGGCTTTATGGGCAGAATATGAACAAAACGTCCTATGCAAGCTGCAGTCTTATTTTTTTCATCTAATTAACCCTATCCTAAGTATTCTTGTTACCTCTCTTGACATTTGTATGCCCCAAGAAATTGAAATTTAAGAGCATTCTTGTTTCCCTGTTATTCCCCTTAGGGTTCATGCACACAAACAAATTTTCTTTCTGTGTCCGTTTTTTTTTTTTTTTTGCGGACCATATGCGGAACCATTCATTTCAATGGGTCCGCAAAAAAAAACAGAAGTTACTCCTTGTGCATTTCATTTCCATATTTCCATTACGCAAACAAAATAGAACATGTCCTATTATTGCCCACATTACGGACAAGGATAGGACTGTTCTATGAAGGGGCCATCTGTTCCGTAAAATACTGAATTTTTTGCGGATCCGTTTTTTGCGGACTGCAAAATACATACAGTCATGTGCATGAGCCCTTAGCAAAGGGTCTGTTTCTACACAAGAGCAATGCAGCAAATTATTTCAGCACTAGGTCACACCTCTAACCTAGAACATAACTAAACACCTAACCCCACCCAGTCCCCTAAATGCCTCTACATAGTAATTATTTCCCCTTTATGCCAGCACATAGTAGTTATGCCCACATTGTGCCCCTTCACAGATTATGCCCAGATATGTTCCCCCTCACAGTAGCGATGCCCAGATATGTGCCCCCTCACAGTAGTTATGCCCAGATATGTGCCCCCTCACAGTAGTTATGCCCAGATATGTGCCCCCTCACAGTAGTTATGCCCAGATATGTGCCCCCTCACAGTAGCAATGCCCAGATATGTGCCCCTTTCACAGTATTATGCCCAGATATGTGCAGTTTTCACAGTAGTTATGCCCACATATGTGCCCTCCGTAGTAGTTATGGCCAGATATGTGCCCCTTTCACAGTATTATTGTCAGTTATGTGCCCTTTTCACAGTAGGAGGAGCACCAGCCCCCTGCACAGACCAGCAGTGTGGCGCGCAGGCATCATTACTTACTATGGAAGCAGAGACAGCTGCCTGAGAGCGGGACATACCTCCCCTGTACCAGGACTGCGGGAAAGCCTCTGAAGAGGTATGCCCTAAGTCTACCTGTATGCCAATGCACAGATCCCATCACATGGAACCAGATTTAGTGTAACTGCGTAACATAGCAGTCACTTTTATTTTTCCATCAGTCTTCCAAAAACTTTTATGGGTTAATTTATGAACTGATGTACACCACTTTTGTGGCTTATATCAGTAGCAGATTTTGTTGGACGCCATTTTGCGGCGAAATCTGCGGTGCTGTACACTGTTTAGCGGCTGCATATTTAAGTGAATTGGACTGAATGGTCATTTGTACACATACCTTTAACTGAGGCTATATTCACATAGGGCAGATTTGTTTGCAGAAATTTCTGAACTACTGAAAATCAGTTCCATCTGAATGTGGTTGTTTTGTCAGAAACCCTTAAGCCCCATTCAGTTGAGTGGTACAAAATGTCTGCTGCAAATCTGACACATTTACCCTGAATGTATTATGCTTGGCGTTATCCTGGTACTGCAGGATCTTAGTGGAGCTTGTCAAAAAATACACTTAGGGTACGACCGCACGGAGGTAGGATTGTTAACAGCCATACACCCCCACAATATCGCCCAGCCATTAACAATACAGACCCACCGAACAGTGCAGAGCATCAGATTAATTAGAGCCCACGCCAGTCCTTTCAGTCGCTCAGTACCTGAACTTAGCACAGCCACGTCACGACCATGACAGGACCACACCGTGTGGATGTACCCTAACATTAAAGGGGTTCTCCGGGAATTAAGAAAATGAAAATACTTAAATATTACTTTATGATAAATATATTCCCAAATACCTTTCATTAGTTATAATGGCTTGTTTTGTCTACAGAGCAATCACTAGGAGAAACAAAATGGCCACCGCCCTATTAGTACACACAAAACCTGTCCTAATCACACAGGAGGACAAGTTACTTCACAACACTGAGGTTATAAGCTGCCTCATCCTCCTCTCTGCTCTGTGGGAATGGAAATGATGAGGAGACATGAAGTATAGAGAGGAGGGATAATGAGTAGCAGCACTTGTATGCAGTCTCCATTACCACAGCAACACATTACCAGTCTGTCCTGTCTGTCCTCTCTGTACTTCTTGTCTCTTTTGAACAAAATTCCCCAGAGAGTCGGCTAAATTTCTTATCAGCTATATTCAGGAACATAATCCCTGACAAACAGAGCAGATAGAAGGATGAGGCAGTTCTTTACCTTAGTGTTGTGAAGTAACTTGTCCTGCTGTGTGATTAGGACAGGTTTTGTGTGTACTAATAGGATGGCAGCCATTTTGTTTCCCCTGATGATTGGCCCTTAGACAAAAGGAGCCATTCTAACTAATCAAAGGTATTTAGTAATATATTTATAATAAAGTAATATTTAAGTATTTTCATTTTCTTAATTCCCGGAGAATCCCTTTAACTACATTTTGAGTTTTTGCACCACCAGACATAGTCATATAGTCATATAGTCCAGAGTAGCACTGTTTCTCCTGCCATTTTAAATGACATTTACTAACGTATAGAGACTCACACCAATTGCTAGAACAAAGGGACTCAGCCATGTATGTACCCTGTACAGGTAAGGCTAGTTTCACATTTGTGGCACAGCTCTCCGGCAGCTTATTCCGGCAGAGAACAGCCTGCCAGAGTTCTCTGGATCCGGCATTACTGGATGTTACCGGAATGCACGCTGACCCTATTGACTCTAATGGGGTCTGTTGGAGATCCGGCAAATATGCTAGGATTCTGCTGGACAAAAACCACTACACGCAACGTTTTTTGTCGGGACGATTCCAGACTTTCTATATACATATAGATGTAGGTTCAGTGGTTAGCACTGGGATACTGGCTTCTACTCTAACCAAGGGCAACCTCTGCCCAGAGCTTATACGTTCTCCGTATGTTTGTATACGTTTCCTCCAGGTGCTATGTGTTCCTCTCACATTCCAAAAACACACTAAGGCCGCATTCACACAACCATGATGCCTCTCTGCCCATATTGTTGACCGTAAACCACGAGTCCGCAATACATGGGCACTGGCCATGTGCGCTCTGCATCGCATCGCAGTGCGGACCTATTGACTTCAATGGGTCTGCGATCTGCAGATGCAGTGAAAGATGGGACATATGCTATCTTTTCCAGCATGGAAGCACAGACCTGGAAGCCCACAGAAGGGCTTCCATATGTTTCCATGAGCTTTTGGGTCCGTGCCTCAGCCCTGCAAAAGATAGGACATGGCCTATGTCTTTCTCGATCTTGCGGTTCGCTGACCCATTGAATGCATGGTCCGCACCGCAATGTGGAGCACACGCGGCCGGTGCCTGTATTTTGTGCACCTGTGGTTTATGGGTCGCAACATGGGCACTGCGGCATGATGGTGGTGTGAATGCCGCTTAAAGCCTTATTCGTGCGTCTGTGACATGACACTCCATGTGTCTGTTTTTTGCCATCCGTATGCCACATGCACTGCTAGGCTGAAAAGGGATTTCCAGAGTATCTCCTACCAATGGTCACTGAAAACCAATGACGAGACATTGATGACATCCACATTCTGTCAGTGGTTTTCATGAAGAAGATTCGGGTTATCCAAGAATTCCATTCCATCCGCTACCAAGGACCGTACGTTATAGTCCGTCATAACGGAATCCATAACAAAATTCTTAGATAACCCGAACCTTGTACGCCGAACTTGAAAACAGAAGTTCTCTCATCACTACCTATAGGGAAATTTCATCGCTCACCTCCCTTCAGGCCCTCCAACATACAGTCCCATGTACATAACATCACTATTAGAGATGAGCGAATTTCATATTTTGAAATTCGTGTTCAGGTTGAGGTAAAAGGTGAATTGTGATATGGATTCTGTTATCACGGACCATAACACAATTGTATGATGGAATGCATAACGGAATGCCTTTAGAGACATTCCGTTATTCATTCCGTCATAATAGAAGTCTATGGCCTACAAAACGGATCTATTCGGTCTCCGTTATGCTGGAGTCCTCTCCTGTTCTGTCCCCCGGAATACACCACATGCCCCCCATCACAGATTTACACCCCATAAAGCCCCATGTCCCCCAAAATACACCATATGCCCCCCTCACAGATTTACATCCCATAAAGCCCCCCCATGTCCCCCAGAATACACCATATGCCCCCCTCACAGATTTACACCCCATAAAGCCCCATGTCCCCCAGAATACACCATATGCCCCGCCTCCCAGATTTACACCCCATAAAGCCCCCCATGGCCCCAGAATACACCCAGATCTGTACTATAAACCCCTGTAATTGCCCCAGACTTCATTCCACTTGAACCCCACTGCCCCTGAGTGCTCCACCTGCCCTCTCATATATGATCTCCATACGCTCTCCTCCCCAGACCTGCCCCCTCTTATACAGTATGAGTTTCATTTGCTGCCCCTCACCTGCTCCTCATAAAACTCTGTGTCCTCCAGGACTGCAGCACATCCTCCCTCATTGGGATGCTGGCCGACACACACAGCCCCTCCTCCTTCCACAAGCTCCTGCAGTCGGGGCTTGTCATGTCACCATGAAGGAGTATGTGACCAGTGACGTCACAGAACTCCTTCTGGCCACTACATTCTACACACTACAGAGGCTGAACCAAGTCCTCCACAGTCCCCACCTCCCCCATGATGAGGTTAGTAGAAAGTGGGGTAAGGAGGCTGAGGGGAATGGTGTGGGGAGCTGATGGCTCTCTGCCTCATCATCAGCTGTCTCTGCCTCCTATGGAAGCAGAGACAGCTGAAAGCAGGACATACCTCTACCGCCCAGGACAGTGGGACAGCCACTGAAATCCGGGACTGTCCCGCTAGATCCGGGGCGGTTGGGAGGTATGAGTGCTGGCCATCTCTGTACAGGGCTCTGGACTATGTGAGTGCCATATAAATGAATCAAATCTGTCTATTAAAATGAGATTCACTGCCTTATTGATATCTGCAGCTTATCAAAATTATTTCTAATATGATCTAATATATAAAGCTGAGTGTGTGTATGTATGTGTGTGTGTATGTGTGTCTGCTAAAGTAATCCGCACCGTCGTAGCTACAATCACGAAATTTGGCACACAGGTACATCAGGTGTCCAGGTAGGTTTTAGAATGGGTCTCAGCTCTCCAGGACATACCGTTCCTGAGATATTCCTAAAAAATGCATTAGCCAATAGAAGCCTGGTCATATGACCCTTATCAGCCAATAGAAGCTCACAGGCAGTTAGTCTCCACACACCAGGTTTCCATAACAACCCAGCCAGTTCACTGCTGTATCTCTGCTTTAAAGGGGCAGAGCACTGTGGATGACACTGTTAAAGGAATATTCCGGTTACCATAAATATAACTTATGTTTTAGACTAATTCATCATCACTCATTACCTCATCTCTTAATATTATAAAAATAAGTTTCTGTCTGTATGTCTGTTCTATATGCGTGACCAAACTACTGGACCGATTTTCACCAAATTTGGCACACAGGTACATCAGGTGTCCGGGAAGGTTTTAGACCTGGTCTCAGCTCTCTACTACGTACCGTTCCCGAGATATTCCCAAAATATGACCTACATTAGCCAATATTAGCCTGGGAGCTTTGGTTTCAAACCCCAACTGCCATTCTCTGCACAGACACAGACAGGGAGGGCAGGTTTCCATAACAACACAGCCAGGTAATTAGCAGCCAGCTGAGGAGCTCAGTTAAATAACAACCCAGCCATTTCTAACCACTGCTTTAAAGGAACAGAGCGCTGTGGATGACACTGTTAAAGGGGTATTCCGGTTACCATAAATATAACTTATGTTTTAGACTAATTTTAGACTATGACCATTCAGTAATAATAAAAGATGTTTTCTTCCACTGCTACCTATTGCGTGTCCTCATAAATTACCATGGTATCGACCTTTAATTCAGACCACCCTCAAAAGAAGGACTTAAAAGCAACCCCCCAAGGTCCCGCTAAACCACGCCCCCGGTCATGTCACGCCCCCTCCCACTCCGCAGCCAATGGGGATTGAAAAAATGAAGGTAAAAATCAACTTCTGTCAGCTGCATTGACTTTCTCTGCATTGACTTTAGACTATGAGCGTTCAGTAGTAATAAAACATGTTTTCTTCCACTGCTACCCATTGCATATCCTCCTAAATTACCATGGCATCGACCTGTTATTCAGGCCACCCTCAAAAGAAGGACTTAAAACCCCGTCCCAGGTCTTGCTAAATCACGCCCCCGACTCGGTCAGGCCACACCCCCACCCACTCCACAGCCAATGGGGATTGAAAAAAATGAAATTAAAAATCAACTTCATCTTCATCTGTCATCTGCATTGACTTTCTCTCTGCAACGAAACACAGAAACTAAAATGAAATAGATGAAATATACCCAGGCGAAGCCGGGTCCTTCTGCTAGTGTAATATAAATTTCACATACAGTGGGGAAAAACGCCACCACGTCCCTGGTGGCGTAGTGTGTTACTGACGGTAGCCTTTGTTATGTCGGTCCCAGCTTTCTGCAGGTCATTCACTAGGTCCCCCCGTGTGGTTCTGGGATTTTTGCTCACAGTTCTTGTGATTATTTTGACCCCACGGGGTGAGATCTTACATGGAGCCCCTGATCGAGGGAGATTATCAGCGGTCTTGTATGTCTTCCATTTTCTAATTATTGCTCCCACAGTTCATTTCTTCACACCAAGCTGCTTGCCTATTGCAGATTCAGTCTTCCCAGCCTGGTGAAGATCTACAAGTTTGTTTCTGGTGTCCTTCGACAGCTTTTTGTTCTACACCATAGTGGAGTTTGGAGTGTGACTGAGGTTGTGGACAGTTGTCTTTTATACTGATAACAAGTTCAAACAGGTGCCATTACTACACGTAATGAGTGGACGACAGAGGAGCCTCTTAAAGAAGAAGTTACTGGTCTGTGAGAGACAGAAATCTTGTATGTTTGTAGGTGACCAAATACTTATTTTCCACCATAATTTGCAAATAAATTCTTTAAAAATTAGACAATGTGATTTTCTGGATTTGTTTTCTCATTTTATCTCTCATAGTTGAGGTCTACCTATGATGTCAATTACATGTTTTCTTCCACTGCTACCCACTGTGTTTCCTCATAAATTACCATGGCATTGACCTGTAATTCAGGCCACCCTCAAAAGAAGAACTTAAAAGCCCCTCCCCCAGGTCCCACTAAGTCACGCCCCTGACTCAGTCAGGCCACACCCCTCCCACTAAGCATCTGACCGGGATTGAAAAAATGAAGGTAAAAATCAACTTCTGTCAGCTGCAGGGGAGGGAGGAGGGTGAATTTCTCTCTGCAGCTCATGCTCTGACTGCACAGTGATGCTGTCTGAGAGTGAGCTGTTCAAAAGGACATCCCTGTGTCCATTCAGGCCCTGCGCATGACAGAGGACAGGGAGTCTGAAAGCCAGACTGTCCAGCCTTCCCCCCAACGTGAAGCCGTGCCACCGGTCCCTATGAAGCCACACCCCTAAACATGAGGCCACACCCCCTGGTTCCATGAAGACACGGAGGAGAAGCTGTCTGAGCGTGAGCTACTGAAAGGGTGGACATCCCTGTGTCTGTCCAGGCCCTGCACCGGACGGTGGACAGGGAGTCTGAAAGCCAGACTCTCCAGCCTAAAACCAGACCTCTGGCCACCGTAGGGGCAGGCTGATGTTAGGGTGGCCAGATGTCCAGCTTTAGGCTGGACAGTCCAGTTTTCTGGCTCCCTGTTCTCTGTCCAGCGCAGTTCCTGGACGGACGCAGGGATGTCCACCCTTTCAGTAGCTCACGCTCAGACAGCTTCTCCTCTGTGTCTTCACTGAGCCAGGGGGCGTGGCTTCACGTTTAGTGGTGTGGCTTCATGGGGACCGGGGAAGCTGCTTCACATTTGGGGGAATGGCCGGTGAGGTCCGGCTTTCTGGGGTGAAGACAGCGGCCTGCTGTGGATGTTTCTGTTAAGGGGCGGGCACTATAGAGGTCACTCTCGATATCTTTTAACGACACATACAAACATTAAATCAAATAGATTAAATATACCCGGGCGAAGCCGGGTTCCTTCAGCTACTATATATATAAACTAGCTGAAGGACCCGGCTTCGCCCGGGCATATTTAATTTATTTCATTTACTGTTTGCGTGTGTGTCGTTAAAAGGTATCGAGAGTGGCCTCTACAGTGCCTGCCCCTTTAACAGTGACCTCTACAGCAGCCCGCCCCTTTAACAGTGACCTCTACAGTGGCCCGCCCCTTTAACAGTGAGCTCTACAGCAGCCCGCCCCTTTAACAGTGACCTCTACAGCAGCCCACCCCTTTAACATTGACCTCTACAGCAGCCCGTCCCTTTAACAGTGACCTCTACAGCAGCCCGCCCCTTTAACAGTGACCTCTACAGCTGCCCGCCCCTTTAACAGTGACCTCTACAGCAGCCACTCCTTAACAGTGACCTCTACAGCTGCCGCCCCTTTAACAGTGACCTCTATAGCTGCCCGCACCTTAAACAGTGACCTCTACAGCAGCCCGCCCCTTTAACAGTGACCTCTAAAGCAGCCCGCCCCTTTAACAGTGATCTCTACAGCAGCCTCCCCTTCAACAGTGACCTCTACAGCAGCCCGCCCCTTTAGCAGTGACCTCTACAGCTGCCCACCCCTTTATCAGTGACCTCTACAGAAGCTCGCCCCTTTAACTGTGACCTCCACAGTAGCAAGAGTGGCCACTGTCTTCACCCCAGAAAGCCAGACCTCACCAGCCATTCCCCCAAACGTGAAACAGCGCCCCCAGTTCCCATAAAGACACATCACTAAACATGAGGCCACGCCCCCCCTGGCGTCCGTGAAGACATGGAGGTGAAGCTGTCTGAGTGTGAGCTACTGAAAGGGTGGACATCCCTGTGTCTGTCCAGGCACTGTGTCGGACGGAGAACAGGTAGCCAGAAAACTGGACTGTCCAGCCTAAAGCCAGACATCTGGCCACCCTAACATCAGCCTGCCCCTAGGGTGGCCAGAGGTCTTGTTTTAGGCTGGACGGTCTGGCTTTCAGACTCCCTGTCCTCTGTCATGCGCAGGGCCTGGATGGACACAGCAGCAGCACTCTCAGCAGCAGCATTGTGCAGTCTGAGCAATGAGCTGCAGGGAGAAAGTCACCCTCCCCCCACCCCTGCAGCTGACAAAAGGTGATTTTTACCAATATTTTTAATCCCGGTCAAATGCAGCATGGAAGGGGTGTGGCCTGACTGAGTCAGGGGCATGACTTAGTGGGATCTGGGGGTGGTGCTTTTAAGTCCTTCTTTTGACGGTGGCCAGAATTACAGGTCGATGCCCGATTTAGGAGGAAGGTGAATAGCAGTGGAAGAAAACATCTTTTATTACTACTGAACAGTAAATATGTAAAATTTACATTATATGAGGTAATGATTGATGATGAGTTAGTCTAAAACATAAGTTATAGTTATGGTAACCGGGAATACCCATTTACCATTGTCATCCACAGTGCTCTGCCTCTTTAATGCAGACCTAAAACAGTGAACTGGCTAGGTTGTCATAGAAACCTGATGTGTGCCTGTGAGCTTCTATTGGCTGATAAGGGTGATGTGACCAGGCTACTATTGGCTAATGCATTTTTTGGGAATATCTCAGGAACGGTACGTCCTGGAGGGTTGAAAACTGTTCTAAAACCTTCCCGGACACCTGATGTACATGTGTGCCAAATTTTGTGATTGTAGCTGCAGCGGTGCGGATTCCTTTAGCGAACATACACACACACATACACTCAGCTTTATATATTAGATATTAGAAAGGAAAAAATTCCACGGCACTCCTAAAGATATGGTGAAAAAATAAGTGTCCTTATTCGTACATGTCACAGCGACATTTCTGTCCCCCCTCACGGAACCTTTCACCCTGGATTTGATATATATATATACATATACTGTATATAGATATATTAGATAATATGATATCCCCATGCACATATTTCCAGGGGTTGTGGAGATATGTGACACAAAGTAGTCATTAAAGGGGCTGACATGGTAGATAACAGAGAGCAATAGATTTTTATTAGGACCATGCTGAGATGAGCGGACTATCCTCTTACGTTTCTGTCAGGATATGCCCCATTGTCTAGGACACAACTTCACCATCCCGCCTGGTCAGAAACTTCATGAAGTCTGAATCACAGGCAGGTAGGTAGCCACCCGGAGGGCCATGAATCAGACATGAAGCACTGGCAGCACTTTCTCGCCTTCTTCCTGTGTAAATATCCCTCTTATTATTCCCATAACTCTCTGCGTAGGAGAAATCTTTCCAGACTTTGCTCCCCATCAGACTCAGCGTTAGAAAGTCTTCCCTGATCACCTCAGTGGCGTCTGCTTCTCCTCCTCCTCCTCCTCACCACACGTCATGTGTGAGGCTTATTCCTCTCACTAAATCAAGAGGAGGAGAGCGAGAAATGGTAAAGAGAAAAAAAAGAGAAAAAGGGAGGGATGCAGAAGGGAGGAGGGATGCTGGGAGCAGAGGAGGGCGAGGATGTGATTGGATGCCACCGCCATCTGAGTCCTGCTGTTTGAGGCTATAAAAAGATGAGAGGATGGGAAGCAGCAGCAGCAGAGCAGTGACAAGCTGGACAGACAGATCCAGTGAGACAGACAGCAAACAGAGAACCAACACTACCCGGGTCTGGGAACCTGATCTATCAGCCAAGATGTGCAAAGGACTTGCTGGGGTGACCTCCTTCCCCGCCACCTGCCTGAAAAGGTGAGGCTGCAATCCGCGATGCAATGCACTATGGCCATGTCATTGTAAAGGGGGGGGGGTATACAGGACCTTATCAGAGCAGCGCATTCGATGGGGGGTTTGCTAGGCTTCTATGCAGCCCTGCAGAACATTTCATCCCAGTTTAGGGAGCCTCAAGCAGCTGCTTCCAAGCTGCGAACATCATTGGCTCCTTATTCCCGAGGTGTTAACCCAGTTGTGCGAGGCTTGGTTATAGAATGCGCTGCATGGCGGTTCATCAGTTTTTAAATTGGTTTCGGGTTTGGTTTTTTTGGATGTGCATTTTTCAGGTTCTGTTTGACGGGTAAGGTGGCACCAAGATTGCGCCGTGATTCCAGAGTATTGGAATATTAGGAGATTCGCCTGTCCAAATTTTGCAACTATCAGAAGTATTCCAAATCTAAATCTCTACGGGAAATTCCTAATAAATGTGATATGCTATATTGATGTTGATGGGGGTGTGCAATCACTTTTCATGATGTCCACTGGTCGGATGAGATGATTTTATCACCTTTTCGGGTCGACCGATGTAGTAGAAAGTGCAAAGTTTGCTTGCGCACCCCCTTAGGTAAGTGACTGGCGTGTGTCCTGCATTCATAGAAGGCTTTGGCAAACAGCCTGAAACCTTTGGCCATAACGTGTAACACTAACGACAGTGTTTAGTGTCGTAATCATAGCCTGGGAACCGAATTAAGCTATTCAGTCCCAGACCCTGTTATATAATGGCGCAGTTATTACCTAACCCATTCCACAGTAACTTACAATGTGTCTCATTGAAAGCTGTGTCATTGAATCTATGGGAAGATATTACTAGTGCGTGCACTGATGATACTAAATAACACATAGAAATCTACCAATATCCTATTGATAGACTCCGAATATCCGGAGTAATATTGAAGAGAGCAATGACCGTATTACTGTAGAAAATGTCTACGGACGTGGCAATGTATGGACAACAAGTGAAAAATTATTGCATAGATGAATCCAATCGTTTGCAGATCTGTGGCCATTTGTGTATTTTTTATTTAATTTTTTTGCCTGGGATTTTCCAAAAATTGGTGTCTCCATTTTCTCTCTCTCCCTTTCATAGTAAGATGTAATATCTCAATTGGATTTAATGCTTTTGCATAAAACTAAGTTTTATCTCATTCCGTTTGGTTTTATTGCTATAATCACCATAATCGCTCAGAATCTAATTTCCCTAGGTCGCGTACACGCACATTATCAGTAAGCCTTTACAGCGCAGGAGGAAAGCAGAGTATGCCATATCCCAGGAGAACTTTCAGACCCCAGGCAGATGTTTTCTTGTTTTTTTTCAAAGCCATGACCCCGCGCTGCAAAGCAACGGTGCTAAGAGCTCTAAATGCAGATGTAGCAGAGCTGAACTTGCCATTGAACTGCTTCTTTTGTGCATACAGTAGTCATTGCTTTACCTGCAGCTCCATACAGCATTGTATTAAGGTCTGAGCGGAGTGACAATCTCAGCCCTGCTACATATGATTACACATTTCCACAATGTTTACTAAATACATGCATAATACAGATACATAACATACTCTACATACATACATATTATGGCTGTGGTCATGGGATGCTTTCATGGTTATTTCTAGAGGCTAGGCTACTATACTGTGAGAGAAATACACTTTAGATAGGACATTCAGATATTGCAGAGCTGAAAGTGCTCAGGGCTGCATTATCTTCCCATTAACTGAAGCTAATGTACAGTAGCAGGTTCACCAGGTGTAAAAACACATTATGATTTTAACCATGTAGTGAATTGTGACAAAGGGCAAGCTCGGCTCTGCTACATCTGTACTGCAGTATATAGATAATGCTCCACAGTACTACAGAGATTGAATGCAGTCTTGTCCTTGACAGATACTTGAAGCAACGGTTCTTTGTTGCTGTTGGTACGGATTACCACACTTTGAAGACAAATATGGCTCCCACCTCTGCTAGAGTACTGCGTATGATCCCTAGCGTTCTACATTTTGTGTGGGAGTACAGGTGACACAGCTTGTAATGTATTCAGATGGCATTGTACGGTATGCTTATATCTATATTTATGGTGATAAAGATGAAGGAAGAATTCAGCGTCTAAAACCTGAAGACTTTATTGGAGATCCCTTGAATGACAAAGCAGGATACACGTACAGTTGACGCGTTTTGACCAACTACGTGGTCTTAGTCATAACATAAAACATGTAAGAAAAAGATTGGATTAAAAAAAGGAGTAACCACCAATCAGGAGACTCCTTTAGTGTTAAAATATAAAAATACCTGACAGGTGAATAGCGGCTTAATATTGCAGGATTAAATCATTTTCCTATTGAGTCCAAAGGGGGTGCAAGTTTTCATAAGAAATAACCAAAAAGTTTCTCTATTGAAAAGTTTCCTTTGATAATCCCCATGGGGAAGTATCATGATATCCAATCTATCCCAGGGAGCTTACAATTAAAGACAAGCGAATCGATTCTAAACAGATCAGATGCAACACTACTTTTGTATTAATTCGAGCCTTATCCACATTTTTGGTGGTTTGATTCGGTCAAATTCTGGGAGAAGACAGAGAAATTAAGAAATAGTAAAAGACCAGGGAGAAAAAATATGAGTCCTAGGAGACCTCCGAGTGTCCTGTAGGAATTTTCAGTCCAATTGCAGCACTTTTGATTCGTCAGAATTAATTCAGACCCTGATCGAATCGATTGATTCCGCCGAATTGAATTTTGAGTGATTCATTCATCTCTACTTACAATCAATATGTCATGACAACTTTATAATGTTGTTCATGTGCATGCTCATTATGTACCACCAGATAATGTTATTAGAGATGAGCAAATCAATTCTGCATGAATCACATTAGTTACATAGTTCCCCCAAAAATTAAAATCTGAAATTCTTGTGATCTGTCCTGTGCGGATCGCTCAAAATGGCGGCCAACATTTTACGAATCAGAAGGCAGAAATTAGAAGGTGTCTGCTACCAAAAAGGGACAATTTGGACCGTTTTTTTTTTTTTTTGTGCATGGTTGCTATTGACTTACCCATAGCCATTTCTATTGCCGTCACTTTGACTTTACTAATGCTGTCTTGATGTTAAAGAGTTTGGAAAGGGTTTGACACAGTCCTAAGAGACCTTTTTGCGTCATACACAAGTTTGCAGGGCAATTAGGGCATTTTGCATTCAGGTTGAATTTATCTGGACTGAATCAATTTTAATGGCTCACTTGACTGAATAGGACCCGAAACAGATTTAGGGAAATTTGCTCATCCCTAGCTGTTACAGATCTAGTGCCTGGAGCCACAAATCTGGTCTGTGTCACAGTGAACTAAGACTGTATTGTATAGGGTGAGTTACAGCTACTGGTCTATGTCACTATATGACAGGGCATTAACTGTATTTTATGGCAGTGAGATATGAGACAACAGGCACAGTCTGACATACATGGCTTTAGTGGTTTTATGCTGCCACCTCTCATCACCATCCTTGGTATCTGTCACTTCACATGACGCTGAATGAATTATTGTCGGGATAGTCCAGTCTTACATCACTATTTGTCCACCAGAGAGTATGTGCCATGGGAAATTAATATTTAATATCACAGAGATTACCATGTATTGAGCAATTTCTATTTGACACTGTAAAGAATAATAGGTGTTACCTCATGCTGCCATGTTAGATTTAATATAAAATCATAGGGTAGCAGCTCTAGAGTCTTAGTGAAGGGAATCCAAGCCTCCCCTTGATTTTCCCCTGAGTTTCCTTTCTTCAAATACTAACTCACCTTTAATTAAAGAGTCGGTGTTCTCATATCACATCACACTGACAGGCGGTTTACTGCAGCACAAAGCCCAAGGTCTGTTTCTATCTTGGAGGAACCAGTAAGCTTTCTCCACTTGCAGAACACATTCAGATAGACATTGCTGCCTCACTACAGTTTACCAGCAGCCACTACATTCTTGTGTGGTCACTAAAGAGTTAAGTTTTAAGGAAGTAAGAGTTAAGTTTTAAGGTATAGTGCATTGTAGCCTGCAGGTGGAGTAGAGTTGCCTCCCATGCTTTTTTTTTAAGCTTAAAGGGAATGCCATGCTGAGTTTACTTTCCAATCAGTAGGTTATAGAGCAGGAGGAGCAGATGAAAATACCAAGTACAGCTTTATTAAGTTAAAGGGGATTTCCAGCACTGTTATTAATGAGATAGGTCACCAATATAAGAGGTATGGGGGGGGGGGTGTATGGAGCCAGAACACTGCAGTGCTGTGCATTGCATAGTGGCCATTCTTAGGTACTGCAGCTCAGCTCACATTTACGTTAATGCGGTATTCCAGTAGGTAAAAGTTCCCCCCTTATTCCTTATTATCATACATCTGGCTACCGGAATAGACAAACTTCAGGGGAAATAAAGAAAATACAAAAAACAGTCTTTCAAGTTATAGATCACATGCGGTTGCGTCACAGCCACACTGCGATTGAAAACCATACGGCCGTACGAGTCACAGAGATCTCCGTTTAATTAGGACTGCACTGTTTAGTTGGTCTACATTGTTAATGGCGGCCCAACATCCGCATTACCGCATGGCCATTAACAATGTAGACCAACAAAACAGTGTGGATCTGATTAGCTAAATGGAGGCCACTGCGGCTCGTACAGAAGTGCTGTACTCAACCACATCATGTCTGCATCATGACCACACCTGGCTTGTACAAGTCGAAAGACAAGTTTCATTGTCCTCAGAAGCAGAAATAACATATGTCCAACCTTCTTTTAGACGGTATATACCGTAAGTGACTGAACCAATGAAATTCATGGCTCCAAAATGCTGGTGGACTGTTAGGCTACTTTCACACTTGCGTTGTTAATTCCACTATTGAGATCCAGCAGAAGATCTCAATACCGAAACTAAACGGATCCATTTTGATTCAGTTATGTTGCCATTGTGTGAACTCAAAACGGATCCGTCACTAAATACATTGAAAGTCAATGGGTGATGGATCCGTTTTCTTAGACGTCTAAAAAAACGGATCTGCCACCATTGACTTACATTGTTTTCAGTGCCAGATCAGTATTTTCCCCCTTTTTTATGACTGGACACAAAACCGCAGCTTGCAGCAGTTTTGTGTACGGTCACAAAACAGAATGCTGCTGGAATGGAAGACATCCTGATGCATCCTGAACGGATCTCTTTCCATTCAGAATGCATGAGGACTAAACGGGAATTGACATCCTCTGAGGAATCTTAATACCGGAAAACAACGCAAGTGTGAAAGTAGCCTTAGAGAGACATAAAGGGGCAGCTCTGTTGGTGAGCAAAGGGTCCATATACCATTCTTGCACGGGGGCCCTCGACTGTCTGTTTCTGCCTTTCCTATTGACAAGGTCCTAAATCTTCTGTGTAATGTATAATGTCTGCTTGGGTTGCATCATATATAATCTCAGTCAGTGATCACTAGCATTCACACAATCGTCTTGTCCTTTTGCAGTGCCAAAGATATGAAACATCGACTTGGATTTCTTCTACAGAAAGCCGACAGTTGCGACAGTGCATGTACGAAGAAAGACAAACCTGGTTGTCAGAGGTGAGCCGTCCTGCCCCCTGTGTGCTTCACACTAACTACATGATAATGGCCAATTACCCGTAGATTAGTTAATGGGTAGCTCTGTGTAATTCTAGGGAAGGGAAATCCATCTCGGTAAAGTCTAATGAGCAGAGCTGTTCACTAATCACATCTGTGGGCTGCTGGTGAGATAGTCATCTGGTGCAGGGTATTATGTTAGACTGTATCAGTGCACGCTCCGCCAGGACCGCCAATACCTGAGACAATTGATTTCTATAAAATAGTCTGGATCCTGAAGTGAAATCAGCACGTAAGACTAGTCAATGATGGGGATTACAATAATGGATCTGGGGTATGTAAGTTCATGCGCCTGACTGCGTACAACATTCAGTGAATACAAAGCGTGCACGAAACATCATATACATACAGTATGTGATTTCTAGCAGTCCCATAGGTTAGCGTTAGAGCTGTAATATGCAATATAACACTGCGATGTGCAGCTACTGTAAAGCACACTAAGCACTGCACATAAAATGGCCATCCAGTCCTGTCTTGGATCAAGAATAACTTCCGCAACCCTGTAAATGTTCTAAAATAACAAAAAAATCAGCAGTCACCGCTTTTCTCCCCTGACGTTTTCTGCTCTGGTCCTCCTGGCTGCAGCAGTGATGTCCCATGCCAGATCATACAAAATACCTCTACTAAAATTAAGCAAAGCTCACTGATACGGTTATGGGACCACAATGAATAGTATACCCTCCAAGAATCCAGCACAGCCATCTGAAAATGTAGAAGAGATGAAAAATAGGATGTGTTAATAAGAATACATTAAACTTATCGTAGGTCAATGGTAGGCGCTTTCTGTTGTTGATGGCTTGTACACGAGTCTATACACCGATTGTAAAACTCATAGAATATGTTTCTTGTTTTTCCAGGCTAACTCCTGAAGAGGTTAAGAAATGGGCTGAGAGTTTGGAAAACCTAATCAACAATGAATGTAAGTAACTGTAAAGTCCTAATAAAGGCCTAATTTACATATTAAGAAAACGCATACTGTAACTCGCAAGTGGAGGCTTAGCAAAACCTGCCAGATTTTCAATAACTTGCAACAGAAACTAGCGTAAGTTATAGCTTAAGTCTACAGTTGAGTTTCTGGACCACGGCAGGGCAGAGATGCACCTAATGTATTAAGATGCGTCTGCCACTAATAAACTAGGTGTCTCTTACTCCAGCGCAGGGAGATCAAGAATGGCGTAATCCCTGAGTTCATGTAGCTCCCCACAGTCTTTCTTAGTGGCCACTGGAAGCTGAAAGAGTAGCTCAGTGCATTGCTTCTAGCATTCATCGGTTGTTTGACAAGGTGGATCATAAAGGGGTTGGCCAGTTTCTGGTTACTGTTGATCAATGTGTGTGTAAGGTGACTATACCATGCGTACTAATAGCCTTGGTTTATATTATGTGCCATTTTCTGTTCTACAGTTTAACCACCTTGGTGTATCAGTGAATATGATTTTGAACTGGAAAGCTTTGTAGGCAAGTTGGTATGGAGATCCTTCCATAGTTTGTAGTTATGCATACGTGACTTGAGTCAGCTAAGGAAACCCAAAAAGCTGGGACGTGAGAAATGCAACTGTCCTAGAGATATTGCTCTCAGTGTATCAGGAATTTTAGGACTTCACGACAGATTTCAATGACGTCAGCATAAGGTCACCTCTTCTCTCAAATGGCCTTGGTTTGGCTGTGGTACAAGACACTGAGTGTTGCTGCTATTCCCCAGAGATCGGAAGAGCTTAATTGCTTTTAGTTGAACTGTGCCGTGGTTTCAAGATTTAAGGATTTTTGCCTCTTCCTGACCCACGTTATGTGAATCAGATGTTGAGATGTTAGACATATGGTGAAAGCTGTTGATCGGTCCCTTATTATTCATTCTAGCCTTCTCTGTTTATTTTATACTGTACGATGGAGGTCAAGAAACTGAATGATGCAATAAAATACTATCATCTCATAAAACACATCTTCACTTGGGTAATTTGTTTAAGATTTCCTGTACTTCAGGACGTGTAAAGTAGCACTTGTACTTCTTCTACTACTTATAACACTATGTGAAAGACACTGCCATACAATTGAACTTAAGTATTTAAATTTTAAAAAAATGGAAATTGTCTTCTTCATCTTCTAATAAATGGAACCAATGTTATTTTTAGGTGGTATAGTGGCTTTTCGATCCTTTCTTCAATCAGAGTACAGTGAAGAAAACCTCGATTTTTGGCTTGCATGTGAAAATTACAAGAAGACAAAATCAACAGCAAAGCTTTCAAGCAAAGCCCAAAAAATCTACGAGGACTTCATTTCTGTGGAGGCTCCTAGAGAAGTAAGTAGCCTATATTTTCCTTACCAATGAAACTTGATGTTAAGGGAGCAACACCCCTAACTCAACCAGAATGGAATCATGTAGTCACATTCATTTTGAAAACCAATTGTCTTGGTTATTTCTTTTTTACATTTTTGAGGAGACCTAGATATAGTACATAAGACCTCCCAGCTGAATGTTTTTTGAATTGCAGTTCATATATAAATATGCATGTATGAAAACCAATATTCTATGGCTGAATTCAAACCAATACCCTAAGCTTCCCAGGCAATAGAATCTAACATATTTATCTTCAACTTTCTTCAGGTCAACCTGGATTCAATTACTCGAGAAGAGACAATCAAGAGTATTCTTCACCCCACCTATTCTACCTTTGAGCAGGCCCAGCACAAAATATTTATTTTAATGGAGAAGGATTCATACCGACGCTTTCTCAAGTCACATTCCTACCTGGACGTTGTCCACATGACCACCAATGGAGGTACTAAGAAGATGAAAGGTCTTAGCACTGACAGCAACCCCTTTATTCCTCAGTGCGCCTAAGACACAGACTGTGCATGGCTGCAGCTAAGAACTGATTGTCTATGTGCTCTTATCTATACCCTACGACGGCTCAGATCCGGTCCTGAGCTAGCTCCTCTTATTTATTAGATGTGTGTGTCTTGCATGCATTTCTGTCCTATTGGGGCGAGCTGGAAGAGTAATTCAGACCCGTGCAATGTTGTACAGACTCTGGACTCAATGAAAAATGGGATAAGCATGTCTAATGCAATATTCTCAGGTGAAAGATTAAAGGTGCCTTCATTTTGAAGGACTTAGCAGCTAATCTATCTTGTAGAAGATATGATATGAAGCTATAGAGGTCCATATGATACTAGCTGGCAGAGCATGAAGCTTTTTAATTGTACATGTTCAAGAGCATATAAGAAACACCTTCCCTTTGATGAAGAGGTCATGGTCAGGAGATGTTCAACTTTCTACAGCCCAGGGTAGCCAATAGATAGCAACATTTTATTGCTGTATTGACAGTGTCATATATTAATAGACGGAAGCTAAAAACTACTGACTGAAGCAGGCAACACTGCATTTATTTTATTACAGATATTTATTTTGACAATGCTGTTTTTAAGTTATAGTTATTCGCCTTTTTCTAAGCATATTTGGAGTTTCTTTTGCATTGGTTTGCAAAGCTTTTATAATTTATATTGTTGAGATGAAAAGAGTCGTTCTAACAGACCTCTCATTGATCAAACACTGTGTAATGAACAAGTGAGAGGGTTAAAAGCAGAACAAGCGTAGTGATGACTGCTGGCAACTATTGCTGGTGATGGCAGGGAACAATCCTTTAAGTCAATAGTGTTACAAGCATGTATCTGCCTGGGTAATGTGTGCATGTTTGTGATTTCCCAAAAAATATGTGATGCCAAATAAACTGTGTCCTGTAAATAGTGTTATATTGTCGAGACGGCACACTGGGATATGTTGTCCTAGTGCACACACCCTGGACATGTGTGATGAGTATACTCTTAGGCACTTACTAAATCTAAGGAAAAGGAATGAAGAACCTTAAGGAAAAATCTTATGGAAATGTTTATTTCAGTTAGACTAGATATACTACATGGAAGCCATTCTGGTGCCTGAAAATAAGTTTTAAAAACTCTACCGTAACACAGACATAAGAGAGAGATTAATCAAAACTGGTGTAAAGAACTGGCTTAGTTGCCCATAGCAACCAATCAGATTGCATGTTTAATTTTCCAAAGGAGCTCTGAAAAATGAAAGGTGGAATCTGATTGGTTGATAGGGGGAAATAAGCCAGTTCTACTTTACGCCAGTTCTGATAAATCTCCTCCATAGACTTGATTCTCATATATTGTATACAACTGACTGGAGGTATACTATTTTATAATGTATATAACATTATTGGCTGGGCCTGATACAACAAAGCCATTGAAGACATTTTTAATTATCGAAAATTTATTTAGAGGTTTGAGCCTCATGTGTCTGATAAAAGCCTGGAGCTGCCTTCATATGGTGTAGATAATGTGTGTCAGCATGGTCAAATACATCTACAGGATCAGATCAGATTAGGGGGCACATAATGTGCCTAAGGCTACTTTCAAATCTGAGGCACTGCGATCTGACCAACAGGTCCAGCAGAGAGTGCCGAAAATCAGCCGGACACAAACCGCAGAGTGAAGTGGTTTCTGTCTGGCCGATTCTCTGCATATTTGCCTAATTGTGGCCAGACTCCATTATAGGTGGGCTTTCCGGTTGCATCTGGCAGTGCCGGATCCAGAGAATTCTCTGCCGGAACAGCCTGCCAGAATCCATGCCGCAGATGTGAAAGTAGCCTAATAGGATCCTGTGATATAACATCTGCATGTGCTAATAATAAAAATCCTGACAAATACGCGCCATGGGCAGCACAAAGAGAGGCGCATTCTATTTTAACAGTGCCCATATTTTTGCATCACTCCATTAAATGAGAAGACCTTGGTTCCTTTCATCTAGTGTAAAATAAAGGGCACATGTTGGAGACGTTCCTACTTAGGAGAATGCTGGCAATAACCCTGCAATTTATCAGCACTCACAGGATCCCCTTGTGTTACTGTGAAATAGACTCATCTGTGCCTAATTGTGCCAGGAAAGTGGATAGACTGTGGGTTATTGCCTATATATAATACATCACAGAGAGGCCTCACACTAGCAGCATGCCATAAACTGAAGCTGTGGTTCACAGCAGGACCTTGCTTTGCTGGTTAACATGGTATTTCTCTGCTAATCCCCAACTGTACATATGTTCCCTATTACATTCGTGATTAGCTCTTCTGTAATGTCAGTATGCAGTACATGAATGTTAACAGTAAACTTTCTGTATTCTGTGCCGGGGTAATGCCATATGTCGCTGGATTTCAGACTCTGTATCGTATTACTTGAAATAAAAATGTTTCCTATGGACAAACCATGAACATTGACTCTGTGATTACAAATGTCCTAATAGGAAAGGGGTCGTTCACATGTTTAATATTGATTAATTTCTCCCGTGGGGGCACTAATAGATTAGAGATAATCACTAGGGATTACAATAGTGTTATACCGTATGAACTGTTTATTGTCAGAGACCCGTCTAGCATGATGGACATACAATGTAGTGTTTAACAGGACTTTACTAACAAATTAATAACAAAAACTACAATAGTACAAATTACATATGAATCTATCTATCTATCTATCTATCTATCTATCTATCTATCTATCTACTTTAGACACTTAGAATGTGTTCTCAATGTTCCCTGGCTCTGCAGGGTTAAAAGCCACAGCTAGAAAGTAAATCAAACCCAGACAGAACAACAGATGTGCAGGTTGGGGGACACCTGGCAAATAGTGACCATAAAATAATAACCTTCCAATTGTCACTCAAAAGAGCGTTTTTTCAGGGAGGAACAAAAATACCAAATTTCAAAAAAGCAAAACTTAGCCAACTAAGAGAGGCCATAGGCCTAACTAACAGCCACAAAATGGGAGATTTTTTAAAAGCATCCTAATATCTAATTGTGAGAGGTACATACCTTATGGGAATAAAAGGTTAAAGAACAAGAAAAAAACTATGTGGATAAATAAAAATGTAAAGGAACCAATAAATGACAAAAAGAAAGCATTTAAATCACTAAAACAGGAGGGTGGCGAGGAAGCATTGAAAAACTATAACGAAAAAAATAGAATATGTAAAAGACAAATAAAAACAGCCAAACTAGAGACTGAGAGATTAATCGCCAAAGAGAGTAAAACTAATCCTAAAATCTTCTTTAATTATATAAATGGTAAAAAGTATAAACCTGAAGATGTTGGCCCCTTACAGAGTAATGAGGGGGAGTTGCAGAGCGATGAGGAGAAAGCAAAGCTACTAAATATCTTTTTCTCCACTGTATTCACTGAGGAAAATAAACTATGAGATGAAATGCAGAATATAAAAGTAAATTCCCCTTTAAAAGTGCCCTGTCTGACCCAGGAAGAAGTACAGTGACGTCTTAAAAAGATTAAAATAGACAAAATCTCCAGGACCGGATGGCATACACCCCCGTATCCTAAGAGAATTAAGTAATGTAATCGCCAGACCCTTATTTCTGATATCTATACTGACAGGAAGTGTTCCACAGGATTGGCGCATAGCAAATGTGGTGCCAATATTCAAAAAGGGTCCAACAGAGCCCGGAAACTATAGGCCGGTAAGTTTAACATCTGTCGTGGGTTTTAGAGATGCTATCTTGGAGTACCTCAATGAAAATAAGCAAATAACTCTATATCAGCATGGCTTCATGAGGGATCGGTCATGTCAAACCAATTTAATCAGTTTCTATGAGGGGATAAGTTCTAGACTGGACCGCGGCGAATCAATGGATGTCATATATCTGGACTTCTCCAAAGCATTTGACACAGTACCACATAAGAGGTTAGTATATAAAATGAGAATGCTTGGCCTGGGAGAAAATGTCTGTATGGGGGTAAGTAACTGGCTCAGTGATAGAAAACAGAGGGGGTTATTAACGGTACATACTCAGACTGGGTCACTGTCACTAGTGGGGTACCACAGGGGTCAGTATTGGGCCCTATTCTCTTCAATATATTTATTAATGATCTTGTAGAAGGCTTGCACAGTAAAATATCAATTTTTGCAGATGACACTAAACTGTGTAAAGTAATTAACACAGAAGAGGACAGTACACTGCTACAGATGGATCTGGATAGACTGGAGGCTTGGGCAGAGAAGTGGCAGATGAGGTTTAACACTGACAAATGTAAGGTTATGCATATGGGAAGGAATAATGCAAGTCACCAGTACATACTGAATGGTAAAACATTGGGTAACTCTGACATGGAAAAGGACCTAGGAAGTTTAGTGAACAACAAACTAAGCTGTAGAAACCAGTGTCAGACAGCTGCTGCCAAGGCCAATAAGATAATGGGTTGCATCAAAAGGGGCATAGATGCCCGTGATGAGAACATAGTCCTGCCATTTTACAAATCACTAGTCAGACCACACATGGAGTACTGTGTACAGTTCTGGGCTCCTGTGAACAAGGCAGACATAGCAGAGCTGGAGAGGGTTCAGGGGAGGACAACAAAAGTAATAACTGGAATGGGTGGACTACAGTACCCAGAAAGATTATCAAAATTAGGGTTATTCATTTTAGAAAAAAGACGACTGAGGGGAGATCTAATAACTATGTATAAATATATCAGAGGTCAGTACAGAGATCTCTCCCATGATCTATTTATCCCCAGGACTGTTACTGTGATGAGGGAACATTCTCTGCGCCTGGAGGAAAAAATCATTGGTCGCCACCATTAGAGCTAAGCAGAGTTTTGAAAAATTCTATTAGGTTGAATCGCCGAACTTCGATAAGAAATTCTATTCGTTTCAAACCTTAATTTTTCACGGATCGCAATAAATCAAGTATACCCAGGCCACTCTTCCTAATCATATTCATCCCACTTGGTGGCCCAATCTCAGTGTGAAGGTTTGGAACTTAAGCTGCAGGGAGAGTGTATCTCCATGTGCATTATGTTCCATTGCAGCCACATTTATAGTTAATCTGTTCTGCAGCCATCAGTATTACAGGTGTTATTTATCGCCATCTACATTACTGTGCAGTGCACCAAGATTCATAGCTAATCTTTTCTGTTTAACAAAAAAAAAAAAGCATACAGCACCCTTCAGTAAAGCAAAAAACCCATGCACACCCCTGCAGGAGCTGTGTCCAAATGGCTCCTTAGTGGAACAGAAATAAAGAAATGGAGGTAGTGCCAATAAAGTAGTGGAGAAAAAATGTTGTTTTAATACAGTACATGTTGTGGCAGTCCAAACACATGCTTTTTAATCCCTTCTGTTAGCTGTATATTTACCGTGCATCAGTATTACAGGTCAATGTTAATGTTATATCCAATTTATCACCGTGGACTTACCTGTACAGTGCCCCAAGATTCAAGTAGTGGCGCCATGACAGGGTGGGGAGGGTGGCAGCAGCAGTGGCAGTAACAGTGACAATAGTGATGCGATGATACAGTGGAGAGGGTGGTTGCAGTGGCAGTAGCAGTAACAGTATTGGCACCATGATAGAGTGGGGAGGGTGGCAGTAACAGTGACAATAGTGGCCCCATGACAGAGCAGGGATGGGGGTCAACAGAAATAACAGGGACAGTAGTGGCCCCGTAACAGAGTGGGGATGGGGGGGGGGCAGCAGTGACAATGACAATAGTTGCCCCATGACAGGGTAGGGAGGGTGGCAGCAGTGGCAGTACCGTGTAACAACGCCTAGCTTTGCAGAGTTGATGCTGCAGGACCACTATGAACTGTGCCTAGAGGGGAGGGTGAGGACAAGTTGGAGGATGAGGAGGCAGAGGAGGAAATTGGCGCAGAAATCTCAGCATTACATTGCAGAGGCGGCATTGCCATCACCTGGCCAAGTTGCTGGTGTGCCTGGTCTGGAACAACATTTACCCAGTGGGCTGTGAACAACCTATATTGTTCCTGACCATACTGTAGTTACAACTCCATATGTCAGCACTGGCGTGAACTCTACCAAAAACCAAGAGGCCCAAGTACTGGCCCACCTACTGCTCAAGGTACGCGTGCAGCGCTGGTACAGCTTTTTTGGAAAAGTAATGTCAGCTTGGGACTCTCTTGGGTGGGCACAAGCTATCAGTTCTCTGAAATGTGCAGAGTCAACTACATGGAAAGGGAAAGACTGTAGTACAAGCAACTTGGCCATGTGCACGTTAAGCTTCTGCGTCGTTGGATCAATGCATGTATACTGTTGTCTTTTTGCAATTGCCTTGTTGCTCAATGTCAAAACAAGTGATGAGGAAGAGGAGAATCAGGAGCAATATACTACATTGAAGTCGATGGGAAGGAATGACAGCTTCCTTCTGCTGACGTTGACGAGCCCTGACTGCTATAGATTGGGTGCGGGCCGGTGAGAGATCCAGCAACCGGTTGCTGCATCAGGCTGTAACACTAAATGAGTGTGCCACAGTGCGGTTCACTGTGTAACTTGTTGCCGTGCAGGCTGGCTATAGGCGCTCTTGCATATTGGCTGCGGGCTGTTTCCTGTGTATACTGGTCACTTGGGGCTGCGTTCTGGCTACTGTTTTGTGTGTAAACTGTGGTCTGTGAATGTGAACTTCCCGATGCATGACAGTGTAGTTCCAAAGACTGCTTGTCGTGCAGGCTGGCTCCATGTGCCCTGCTCGCTTTGGTCTTCTGTGTCTGAATGTGGGCCTGTGTATGTATATACTCCCTGTGTTTGTATCCCAAGATAGTTCTCTGTGTTGCCGTGTTGGCTGGCTGCCTTTAATATTGCGTACCAGCTGTGGGCGTTTCCCATGTATCCTGGTTGCTTGTGGTACTTACAGGCTATGGTGTTCTGTGCCTAGTGTGAACTGTCTCCTGTTACTTGTATGCTCTGTTTTCGTAGGGTTAATGTTTTCCTGTGCTGTGTGTGCTTGATTACCGGTGCTCTGGTGCTCTTGTTAACCAGCTATTTAGACCTGTGAGCTGTGTGCCTGTGGGAGTCTGTCTCCAGCTTGGCTGTGTGCAGGGTGTATGCTACCTGAGTGTTTGTCATTCTACCCTGATCTGTGTGGTTGCCTGGTAATTCATCAATGTCACCATGTCTCCGCATGGGATCCGAGGTCATGTCTGAGCACCTCTGCCTGTGACTGCCATGCATCTGTTCTGCATGGGGTCCAGTCATCTGCCTGTGTAATGCCTGAACAGTAGTGTTGAGAGAGCATGCTCGGCCAAACTTGCTGTTCGGCCGAGCATGCCTACGCTCGGGTCCGCTTGGTGTTCGGCTTAGATTCACTTAGATAATTCCCTTAGGGTTTGGCCTCAAGTCAAACTGGTGCACTTGATCCATCTGGTTATCTATCTGCCACTGATTACCTTGCCGATTTGTCCAAGATTAAGCCTTTCGTATTTGGTCTTGTTTACTAAAGTCTTGTTTTGTCTTCTCTGATCGGTTTGCCTGGTTTTTGTATGCTCATGATATGTTCAGGGCTTCTGTTGACCCCCAAACATGACAGAGTGGTACGGTTTTATGAACCTGTGCACTGCTAGTGTGTTCCTCACAGAGAAGTCTTCCAAATAGCAGGCGGTGTACTCCTCCAGCGTTTGGCTGCAGATCTCCTACTGCTTCCACCCTGCTGCTTCATGGGCATGCTGTCACCCTCGTCCCGATGATGCCCCTATTAACCCGGTTCCCATGTGCGATTGGCTACATTATTATCTACATCTGTTTGGTCGTCATTTGTGTCACAACCGTCTCTTGCGTATGTACCTGATCTCTCGCAACATGTGCTTCCACCCGACTGTCAGTTGCGCACGTAGAGGAGTCTGCAGCTGACCTTTCCTCCAAGTCTGTGCTGGCCTATAACTGCTGACTGTCCTCAAAAAGCTCATCCTCGCTGAAAAGTGGAGCAGAGCCGACAGCTATCATTACTTGGCTAGCAGAAGGAGTAGCAAAACCAAGAGGCAGGTTCAGGACAGGTGAAGTCCTGACAGAGGCAGTTTCTGGGCCATGCCAACTAAGCGTGGTGTCAGAAAAACCCACGGATTCCTGATGCGTGTATCTGTTGTCACTTGAGATGATGTTGAAGAGCGAGTCAACCATTCTAGTACAGCTGGATTGTTGGTCAAAACACGACGGCTGGATATCAGTGGCAGCTGTGGCCTCCTGCTTCTGCTCCCACCACCCCTTCTTCTGCTGCTACTTGTGCCAGCTACAACAACATATGTGCCACTACCCATTCATTATGAGGCCCAGGCAACTGTCTGTTGGCCATAGTGTACAGTAACTGTATCACTAATGTAACAGATTAATTAAGAATGTGGCAGCAGTTGAATAAGATAAACCTGGCAGTATATTAGACCACCTTTTAATACTGAGGCGCAGTAATTCTATTTATAAACTAACAGATTAACGGGGATTGTGGCAGCAATTGAACAAGATAAACGTGGCTATAAATTAGAGCACACTTTAATATTGAGGCACAGTAATTCTATGTATAACCTAACAGATTAACGGGAATTGTGACAGCAGTTGAACAAGATGCCCTTAGAGATATATTAGACTGCCCTTTAATACTGAGGCACAATAATTCTATATATAAACTAACAGATTAAAGGGGATTGTGCCAACAGTTCAACAAGATGCAGACGGTGATATATTAGACTGCCCTTTAATACTGAGGCGCAGTAACTCTATGTATAAACTAACAGATTAGAGGCGATTGTTGCAACAGTTGAACAAGATACACATGACAATATATTAGACTGTCCTTTAAAACTGAGGCAGAGTAATTCTATATATAAACTAACAGATTAATAGGGATTGTGGCAGCAGTTGAAAAAGATAAACGTGGCAATATATTAGACCACCCTTTAATACTGTGGCACAGTAATTCTATATAAATAAACTAACAGATTAATGGGGAATGTGGCAGCAGTTGAACAAGCTGCACACAGTGATTACACTCAATCTGCACTGTCCCTGCAATCTCCCTATGCTCTACCTATAATCTCCCTACATTGTCCCTGTATGCTCCCTATCCAATATTCTACAATAAATAGCTTTCTGAAACACTGTCCCCAGCACATAAGCACTTGTCACATCTTTCCCTAAACTCAGCTTACAGTGAAATGGCAGAGAACGCGCGGGATGAGGCTTTTATAGGGCTGTGACATCACAGGGGATGGCTATATGCTGATTGGCTGGCTGTACAGTATTATGGGTCATATCACATTACTGGGCTTCTTATTTTCACTATGTAACACGTGCAGCAGCCATTTTAGAAAAGAAACGATTTCTTACCACAAAACGCAAGGAAATTTGCGACATATCAAATTTTTACAAAACTACGAATTGAATTCCATTTCAGATACTTTGATTCACTCAACACTAAACACCATGACTAATGACAATCTAATGACCATGACTATGATAATCTAATGGCAACATGGATGACCTTGCCAAACAAATCCCCATATCTCAGCTTCCTAGACTCCAGTGTGACATGGGGTGAGGTAATTTATTTTTCAGCATTTATTTCTTGTAGGGACAGTTTCAGATAGGTGATAGGAAACTTGTCTGTGTTGCAGACAGTGAGCAAATATGTGTTTTTTAACAGATTGCATGAATGTGAAGTCCATTTTTCATGAAGGCCCATTAATTTGAATGAATGAATGAATGAATCAGTCTTTTAGGGAAAAAAGAACAAAGTAAATACTGTAATTTTTTTCCAGTACAGACCTATGGTCCTTGTAGGAAGACGATCATATACAAATACCCATTCAATGGATAGGATCAGTGTTCAGTCCAAGTGTTGTCAGTTCTAAACTTGGGCAGCACCTGTAAGAAAATATTGTCCATGTGATCCTGCTTACAGCAAGTAGCAATTATGGCACAAACCATATGAGTAAGGTGCTTGAAATATCCACTAGACCAAGTGAACTGAAAAACACACTCAATGAGCAATGAAATACCCAGTAGAGTGTGAAGTATTACTAAAATAGAAACATGGCCAGGATGAATGAAAGCCTTCATAAATAGCTGCACAGTAAACACTTGATAACATCCATACATTTTCCATGTGCCAAACTGAATAGCGGTATAGATCCTTCATCACTGAGTGTATAAGACATCCATTTTACTTGCCACAGACAGATGGAAAAACCATGAAAATGGTGGACATGACTGTCACTCCCACCTCTCTCCTTCTTCCTTTGTGTAACAACGCCAGTTATGTATAAGACTGCAGAACTGGACTTCACCTATAGTGGTTCATTTTCCCAAATATAGCTTTGGGGGCCTCCCATTTCTCTTGATTTTCTTTGCAATGTTTGTACACCTTAATTGGAGACTACCTGTGGTTAATTCAGTTGATTGGACATGATTTGTAGTGACACAAATCTGTCTATACGAGATCTAACAGATGCATATTAGAGAAAAAAAAACATGAGTAGCAAAAACTGCCTGTTGGGCTCAGAGACATGATTTTGTCAAGGCATAAATCTGGAGAAGGGTACAAAATTTTTTTGCTGTACTGAAAGTTTCCAAGAGCACAGTGGGCTCCATAATTCTTAAATGGAAGAACCAAGACTCTTCATAGAGCTGGCCGCCCCACCAACCTAAGTAATCAGGGAGAGGGCCCTTCCCCAATCTGGGCTTTATGGCAGAGGGACCAGAAAGAACCCTCTCCTCTGTAAAAGAATTGTGAAATCCCATCTGGAGTTTGCAAACAAGCACCTAAAGGACTCTCAGTGAGATCCAATATTATCTGGTCTGATGAACCCAAGATTGAACTTTCTGCATCTAAGCGTCATGTCTGGAGGAAACCAGGCACTGTCATCACCTGTCCAGTACCATCTATATGGTGAAGCATGATGGTGGCAACATTATGCTGTGGGCATGTTTTTCAGTGGCTGGGACATGGAGACAGGTCAGGTTTGAGGGAAAGCTAAATTGAGCAAAGTACAGATATATTCTTAAAGGGGTTGACCAGCTAATACTGATCCTGGTCATTTAACCTTTCAGATCAGTAGCGACAGCAGCATCCGAGAAGTTAGCCAGAGGTTGCTATGACAACCTGGGCCTTGTGAAGGCTTCCAGTGCTGTCATAGTGAGCTGCCTGAAAAACCATGCCCAAGGACCAGCCTGACAGGCAGACTGTGAAAATCAGAAGACTGCATGTACAAGTAAAAAAGTATTATAAGGTAAAAAAGTAAAAAAAAAAAAAAAAAAAGAAATGTAAAAAAAATTCAAATCATTCCCTTTTCTGAATTTTAAAATAAATAAACTAAAAATAAACATAATAGGTATCACCGTGTCTGAAAATGTCCAAACTTTTAAAATATAAAACATATTATGCTGTAATGGGAAATAAATGGCTGATTTCCTGTTTTTTGGTCTCCTCACCCCCCCAAAAAATGAATAAAAAGTGATAGAAAAAAAAATCATAGGTATGCCCAAAAAAACGCCAAGAAAAACTACAGCTTGCCCTGCAAAAATAAAAAGGTATGCGTGTCAGAAATGTTTTTTGATTTTTATTTTTTAATAAAAACTAAATAATTTTGGCATCGCCATAATCATTCTGACCTGCAGAATAAGGCTGTCATGTAATTTTGTGTACACAGTGAAAGCCATAAAAACTAAACCCAAAAAGCCTTGATAGAATTGTCACTTTCTTGTCCTATTTCATCACACAAAAGTTTTTTTTCCTATTTTTTAGTACAAGCTTAAGTAAATTAAATGGTGCAATAAAAAAAAATACAACTTGTACCACTCTTGGAAGGCAAGGAAGAGAAGCATAAAAATGGATATTAACCATGATGGAAAAAAACACAAACACTTCTAGAATTCTCAACGTCATTGTATTTTTTGGTTTTATGTTTTGAACAAACCCTACATAAAATCTATACCATCACTGTAATATTAGAGATGTCTTCATACAGGAATACGTGCTCTTTCAGTACATTATTCCCTAATTATTTAGATTATGAAGCTGTGACATATTTAACTTCTAGACAACCATAAAGTAAATACAAGGAAATACATTATTAATTGAAAACAGCCGTGGTTTGGGAATCTATCTCCCAGGCAGATTCTGGGTCCCTGCCAAAGAAGGTTAAGACCCTTAACTCAAATAACATAATAACTCCCTTAAAATTGCATGACCATGGGATTTTATTATGCAGGAATCCCAGGATAGGAAGGATGAGTGTAGCTGTGGACCAGGGATGGTTGTTGCGCTCACAGAGCACAGTGGCTCCCCCCTCTGACTCTTCCTGGGGCTGTGCAGTGATTGGAGGGTGCAACCTTTCTTTTCTCAGGGTATGTGCTTATGTTGGGGGCTTCTCTCTGGTGGTAGCTGGGGTGTCCTTGGTGTTAAGTGTTGTTCAGGGTACAAGGCAGAAAGGCAGGAGCAATAGCGAAGCCATTAACCAGGCCAATTTGTGCAAATAAATAAGTCTCTCTTTAATTATGTGCAAAATTGGAGTAGTAGTGCATCCAAAAATGACAAGGCATAGTTCCAAAGTAGATCAGAGTGTAAATCCTTTCCCTATAGCAACTTATGGACAACAGCGATGATGGGGTTTATAGTACTCCTTCTCTTTGTCTCTCTCTAAAGTCTTTCTGCAGAACCTTAGGACAGCAATGATATTCTTGGTAAATGTTTCTGCAAATTCTCAGACTGAGGGATAAAGAACCCTCTCAAAGTGTGGAAGGGTGCGCTGGCAATGTTCCCTCACGTTGCAGCAAAGTCTCTTTGCCATAAATGTTCACAATACCTTACTGACTGACTCCAGTGCAAGACCTTGTAAATTCTGGAGCTTCTGATTTCTATTTTCTCTGATGCACTTTTGGATGTAGATTGTCACAGAGACAAAGGTTTTCTGAGCAGGCCTAACTCAGATCAGCTTACACACGCAGGTCCTCTCTTCCTCAGCTAAGCACAAAACTGACTAACTAACCAGGGTCCACCTCCCGACATCCTAAGGGAGTGAGCCAAGGACTTGACCCTTAGCTGTCCATACAATTAGGTACACAAGTACAGTAAATCAGATCATTTTGCACATTGAATGGGAAATGGTTTACCACTGTAACTTGCCCCATGAAATTCAGCTACTTACTAGTAGTGTTGAACCTGTTCTTATCTGCTTCTGTGTATAGTACGTAACCATTAATGGTTTCTAATGACTTCTACTGTATCTGATGAGTCACAAAATGCTCAATTTGTAACAGTCTTCTGGAGAATTGTCATTTAAAACACATTTTGCGTGTTTTAAGTCTAAAGGTTGCTGAACAGTAGTGAGTCGAGCAGATGTGCAGACCACCACACCTGATCAATAACCAGGCCTTCAGAGATTAGCTGATCACCGTGATCACCATAATGAACAGCCCCTATATCATTAGCAGGTGGGATAGATAAGTTAATAGTGACTACTATATATGTGGTGTGTACATAAAACCTGGGCAAAGTACCTTATACAGACTATAGTCACTCCTCACAAATGTTCCAGTTATATCCTTTCTCTGAATAATTATGTCAATTCTACTGCTTGTTCTTCAAATTATTTTTATAACATAATCTTTCTACTTTTGAGCCCAGTAATCATGTTTTTTCGTCAATGGCTTCTATGTCAGAAAGCCCTTACTTTCATATCTAAGTGCTTTGTGAATGGGAACCAAAACTATCTGTGCTACATGTACAGTATGAAAGCAAAAGGATATACCATGAAACCTCTGAGATGATCACCCAAAACTGCATTCAAAAGTGTCTTCTCATAAAAGATTGCCAGTGTGCGTAATAAGTGGTAGCCATCTTTTACAAGGACCAATGTTACAGGCATTTATCTTGAACACACAAAATGTTCTGGATAATTGACTGCTGGTCATCAACGTTGAAGCTGCAGCAATTACCTCTTCTATATGGGGATGAGGAATCACTACTGTGATCACTCAGCCCCAAAAAGAATCATTGCCGTGCAGTAGATCCTGTTTACACAGGGCAAGGTGCTGGTTATAAAAGGTCATTATTGGTGCTGGCAGAAAGACATGATCACTCAATGAAGGAGCTCGTTCATCAAGTGATCACTTGCACCTTTACACAAGGCAGTCATTAGGAATGAAGGTTTCTACAAATACCCATCCTGGTAATTGACCCAAAAATAACCTGTCTCTTATGAAATACCAATACATGTCATCAAGGTTTGTTGTGGTCCTCACATCCATTGACTGTTGATAAATGTACAAACCTCACCTGGCTCCTCTGCATTTACTACTTCATGGTAGTGTATAGAGATGAGCGAATCATCCAAAATTCGCTTTGCCGAATGTTCCTTGAATTTTTCAAAAGATTCGTACTTCATACGAATCTATTCGGCCAAAGCTGCATACAAAAAATACGTTATTATGTGGTGTTTTGCGAATATTCACGCACTAATAACGAACGTACAGTTGTTAAAGGTACGCAACTTATGTGAACACGTGCGCATCAGCGTACAAATTGCGTACGAATCCTCAGAGTACTATTGTCTAGCGACTGCGTTATACGCAGGCACGCACAATGCTAGGCCGTGGTGTGCACTCCTCAGAGGCAGAGCGAATTTTGCAAAATGATATCCAGGCGATCCTCAGCATTTAGCTCTGGAGAGCTTAAATACATGATCCGGCTGATGGACCGGCCGGATTACGATGGCACACACCGCCACCCGAACCAGCATAAAAAAGGCGCCATCGTTTCGACACTGTGCGGACCCCGGGCCAGATCCTGCGGAAATGGTCCGATTTGAAGTTCAAGTGCCCAGAGCGGCTTACTGAGATCCGTGCAGCGATACGACAGGGTGAGTAAGAAAATATTTGAAAAATAAAAACATGCTAAAAAGTTAGTGTACTGTATTGTATATATACCAGTGCTAATAATGAAAACCGTATAGAAGGACAACATGGGCGTGCGTAGTGTGCTGCAGTAATTTTCTTTCATGCTAGGTCTCGCCTCTAACTCCACCAAAACAAGTGAAGGTATTCTCAGATACATGCCCCTTCCCAGTAATTTGCCTTAGGATACTTTCACATATGTGGTGGTGATCCTGCAGGCTGTTCTGCAGTATTTTTCCTGCCAATTCCCGGCGTTCTTGCCGAATAGCGGCCGGATCAGTGCCGTACCCCATTATTGTTAATGGGGCTGGCCGTTCTTTCGTTTGTGTCAGGCAAATGCACTAGTGTGAAAGAAAGTACCCTTATATTACCCTTCATAGTTAGCGCTTCCTCCTCCTACACACAGACTCAAAGACGTGCTCATGCTGCAGCTAAAGTGAGTGGGCGATATCAAGAGTATTCCCACGTTATTGATATTAAGGAATGTATTGCAATAACGATATATATTGCGATAAATACCCATTTAGAAGAAAAAAAAGGATATGGCCCTCCTCAGGCTCTCACTCATAATATCTTTATAGTAGTATACAGTGTTAGTAGTAAAAACGGTCATCATAACAATTGTGTACGGATTTATGTTGCAGAGCAACGTCAACAACGTCACCGTCACCGTCAAGGCCAGACGGCCCCTGCAGTACCGTCAGCTTCTAGTAAGTGTAAACATATTTAATTTATTTTTAATCCAAGCTACGTGGGAGTGCAGCTGCAGTGATATAAGAGCACCAGTGATAAGGAATGGGATCATCCAGCCCCAAACTATTCCCATGTATCAACATCAGAAGTTATAACTGTTCATTAGAGTTGAATGTAATGCCATTATTTAATGATTTTTGACCACTTCTGCACCACAGAGGAGCCCCACTCACCCTCCTCAACAGCGCGAGAGGACCCCACCTGCCCCTCCAACACCACCAGCCCAACTTCCAGAGGTAGAAGGTAGGTAAAATAAAAAGTGTAATGGGTGGACCTTCTGTCCTCAAAATATAAGCTAAATTTATGTTTTATCTTTTGCAGCTCCAACCGGCATGGAGGTGTTTTCCCCAGGACCATGGGAAGACCACTCAGTATGGGTGTCCAGTAAGTACAAACCCCAAACTGACCATGTGTGGCCTTCTCAGTGAGCAGTTCAAAGAAAAAAAAAAAGGCTCAATACAGATACATGTCACTGGAAAACTTGTACCAGTAGATATACCAAATATAAATGACATGCAATTGCTAAAGTAATCCAGGTGCTGTTTTGAAAGTTTAGAATATTGTTCATGGGACAACCACTTTAAAGGGTTATTCTCATTTTAGACAATGGGGGCATATCACAAGGATATGCACCCATTGTCTTATAGGTGCGGGTCTCACCGCTGGGACCCGCACCTATATCCAGAACGGAGCCCCTGAACTGAATGAGGGCGCACTGCGCATGCGCAACCACCCACCATTCATTTCTATGGGGCCGCCGAAAATAGCCGAGCACTGGCTCGGCTACTTCCATCGGCTCCATAGAAATGAATGGGAGCGGTGGCCGCGCTTGCGCGCTGCGCTCCCATTCATTTCTATGAGCGCAGCGGGGCGCTGTGCCTGGTGGTGGCCGGACCCCCGGAAACCCGGGGTCCTCCAGGCGCAGCGCTCCCCGCTCCGTTCTGGATATAGGTGTGGGTCCCAGCGGTGGGACCCGCACCTATAAGAGAATGGGGGCATATCCTAGCGAGATGCCCCCATTGTCTAAGATGAGAATACCCTTTTAACTCAATCATACTAATTATATTACTGTTTCCACCCCTACAGATATCCCCACTGACTTTGAGGTGGAGGCAGCCTTAGGCCCCATTCACACGACCGCAAATGTACGGGGGCCGCCCGGCGTGTGTTCCACAGCGCTCGGAACACACACCGTGCGGCCCCATTGAAAATGCCTATACTTGTCTGTGCGCACGGACAAGTATAGGACATGCTTCAAAAGAGCCGCGACACGGAGCTAGCTCCGTGCTGCGGCTCCTGGCCCCATAGAGGTGAATGGGGCCGCATCTATTCCGGCAATTTTGCTGATAGATACAGCCCCATTCATACGGTCGTGTGAATGGGGCCTTACGCCGCTTAGACACCAGGCTCCATGCTGACTTCCGGCTTATTCGTGGCCTGCAGCTGGAGCTCCGAGAGCTGCAGGCGATGATGGCCAGACGTCATCCAAGGCCGGCAACGGCGTAACTTTTTTTTGTTTCCTTTTTTCCCTTATTTATTTATTGTTGAAAGTTATTATTTATTTTACTAAAATTATTCTTCTAAAACCTGTGTAGTAATTGTTTTTTAAACCTTTAGCACCTGACATAGTGTGAAGAAGACAGGGCTGTCTGTTTAGGCTGGAGCCTCCATAAATTGTGCATAGGCCAGAGCCCGCAATACTGTGAAGAAGACAGGGTGTCTGTTTAGGCCCGCTTGAGCCTCCAAAAATTGTCCAAAGGCCATTTTCCTGTTTAAATGAACACAGGGTGTCTTCAGGACAAAGCTTTAATAAATTACGCACACTCCAGTTCACGGATTACAGTAAGAGAAAAAGGCTTGGCTTGTTTGGACAACATGCCTGTAAACATTCTACCTTGTAAAGATAGGCAGTGAAAATTATATATGGGCTTTTCATGGGTGCCACGGCCAGTAGTAGTAGGGGACGGGGTATATCAGCAGAGAGTGATTAGTAAATACAACAAACTGCGGTGGAGTATAACAATCTCAACAATGTATAACAATGTAACTTGTAACAGGAGGCAGAGGAAGACAACAGTGCAACAATTTTATTTTTTTATTCCATTTTTAATTTTTTTTTTAAATAAATATATATATATTTATATTTTGGGGGGGAGTAAAGGCTCCAAAACAAATTTAAGAATACCAAATAGAACTAATAACGGTGTATAACAACAGCTGTTCGCCTGCTAAGTGCTAGAAAACGTAGGTGGAGGTAGACAACAGTTTTTGGTTTTTAATAGGATTTTGGTTGGAGACTTCGGGTTCGCACAACCTATGACACAAGACGTTTGGCATGCAATGTTATGGGCCGGCAACAGTGGGAAGACACTCAGACTATTTTGGCCTACAAGGACTAATCTAATCATCTGCCTCAGCAAGAGGAGTGTGAAAATCGAAGGTAATCCAGCCTTTATTCATTTTTATAAATGTGTTTTTTGCACACTGCCAGGTGACAGTTTGTTCCGTTTGGGTGTCACCACCCCCCAGCAGGGCTAAAAACCCTCTTTGACATGACACTTGAGGCTGGGCAAGAAAGAAGCCCTAGTGCATAGTGGGACAGTTCCGGCCACTATTGTAATCTGCCTGCCCAGAAGTCCAGGGGGTCTGAGAAGAGGTTTTGTGAGCCAGACAGCAGGTACGCCTGAACCTGCTCGTTGAGGTGGGTGGTCTGGGCCTGCTCACTTGGCTGCGGCTGTTGGGAGGCTGAAAAAAATCGTTGCATCATACTCATGAGCAGGGGCGTTGCTAGGCTAAAACATTCGTGGCCTGGGCCCCTGATGTTTTCTCCCAGGCCCCGAATATCCTGCCTGTTAGACAAATACAATTGTATTGCCGTCCTCAGGACTGCAGTACAATTGAATCTAACAGACTGAAAGATAGGTAGGACCTGTGATGACATCACAGTCGTGTGATCAGTGCTGTCTAATCCTGCACTGGTCACATGACTGTGACATCATCGCAGGTCCTTTTCAATGTCTGTCTTCTAAACTGAAGAGAATTGTGGGGAAGAAGCTGCAGTAAGCACTGCTACATCAGAAGAGGTAAGTGAAGGGAGAAGCAGAGGGATGCTGGGAGTTGTGGTTATTTAACTGGGACTGTATGTCAGGGCAGAAGGGAGAGATGTTATCATGGGACTGTGTGTTGGAGATGACTTGGGCGGGGTTCTGTTAGGGTACTTTCACACCTGCGGCATGGGACTCCAGCAGGCTGTTAGGATCTATGCTGCAGCAGGTGCACATGTGGGGCCGGAACTACGCTCCGGCCCCATTCACTGTAATGGGGGCGGGCCACGGATCCGGCTGCAGCACGGCAACCCCTGCCGAGAGGCGGCCGGAACAAAAGTACAGCATGTTGTACTTTTGTTCCGGCCGCCTCTCAGCAGGGTTTGCCATGCTGCAGCCGGATCTGTGGCCCGCCCCCATTACAGTGAATGGGGCCGGAGCGTACTTCCGTCCCCACATGTGCACCTGCTGCAGCACGGATCTGGCGGGCTATTCACCCACGAAATAGCCTGCCGGAGTCCCCTGCCGCAGGTGTAAAACTAGCCTTAGGCTACTTTCACACTTGCGTTGTAAGGGTCCGTTTGTGAGATCCGTCACAAGCTCTCATAAACAGTCCAAAACTGATCAGTTTTGTCCTAATGCATTCTGAATGGAAAAGGATTCGTTCAGAATGCATCAGTTTTGCTTCAGTTTTGCTTTAGTTCAGTCTCCATTCCGTTTTGGAGGCGGAGACTAAAACGCTGCTTGCTGTGTTTTGGTGTCCGCATGAAGAAACTGATCCAAACTGGCTATTTAAAATATAATACAGCCGGATCTGTTCAGAACGGATGCAGACGGTTGTATTATCATGACAGAAGCGTTTTTGCTGATCCATGACGGATCCAGCAAAAACGTAGCCTTATTTACATTATCAGTGCTGGGATTACTGTAGGGTGCAGTGTTACTAATGAGGGAATTACTACTGG
This sequence comes from Rhinella marina, assembly GCA_900303285.1. Taxonomy (NCBI): domain Eukaryota; kingdom Metazoa; phylum Chordata; class Amphibia; order Anura; family Bufonidae; genus Rhinella; species Rhinella marina. Next base: position 74,740 of record ONZH01012969.1, on the reverse strand, counting down.
TAGGACTATTACTATGGGGGGCACTATTATTTCTCCAGGATAGTATTTGGAGGTTTTGGGGGGCACAGCGAGCAGCAGGATAACACTGTGGGGACTCCAGGTTGGGGGATGATGATAGAAATGTGATGAAGCTAAGATGTCTGTGTGTCACATTCTGCAGAGACGAGGCGGCTGAGAGAAGTTGTCCGGGCCGAATGGAGAAGATGATGACAGAGAAGATCACAGAAGATGCCACTTGGGAGGCATTGGATGTGAGGTATGTTCTCCTGTTGAGACGAGGGTCGACATAGAGAATTGGGCCATACTCATTGGGGCTTGGGCCCCGAATCTTTTGAGACCCTAGCAACGCCCCTGCTCATGAGGCTTAACTGGCTACTGCTGGTTGTGGCAGGAGGTGGATGACGCTGCCGGACCTCCTTTTCAGAGACGCTGGCAGCAGGCTGGAGCTGGCTGAAAGCTGTGGCCAGGTTACTACATAGCTTCTCCCAGAATGATGCTAATTTCTCCTCCCTTTCCTGGGGAGGAAAACAATCCCCCATGTTGGATTAATACTGCGGGTCTAGAAGCATCGCCAGTAAGTATTCATCAGTCTGCCTTATTTTTAGGACACTCCTGTCGCTCTGTAAGCATGTGAATATACAGCTCGCCATCCTGGCCAGCGTGCCCGAGGAGCCAGTTCTTTCCATCTCAGCCTCTCTCTGAGACACTTCAGTGTCCTGAAAGTGTCATCATCATCCTCCAGCTCCTCCAGCTGTGTCTCCTCCTCCTCCTGGTCATCATCATCAAAATTCTCCTCCTCTACCTGAAGCTCCTCATCCTCATCCTCCTCCTGCACCGCAACAGAACTTTGTCGTTGGGGCTCCCCTACAGTGACAGCATAGCGTGCAGAGAGATGGCCAGTATTTCCTTCCCCATTGCCCCCTCTCTGCATTAATTGCTGCTTGATATAATGCAGCAAGCGCTGGCCTGTGTGGCTGCTGCTGCCAAGACAAATTAAGTCTAAGACAGCGTGGCAGCGTTTCACCTGGCACATGTGATATGAAGGAGGGGGGTTAACTCCCTGCCCTGATGCTCCAGCAGGCGGACTGCCCGTGGAGGTGGAAGCGGATAAGTGTTGGGTGGTCTGCTGCAATCCTGGCTGGAAAGTGCGTGGAGGTGCCAACAGCAATTGGCCCGGTTGCTGTGCCTCGCTGCCACTAAATACCTTCAGCCAGTGGGCCGTAAAGGACATGTATTGCCCTTGGCTATAAGCATTGCTCCAGGTGTCCACCGTGACGTGCACGGTGCTGCAGAGAGACAGCTGCAGGGAGCATCCTATATTGTCTGCCACGTGCGAGTAAAGGGCGGAGATAACTTTGTTTGAGCAGTAATGCCGGCTAGGGATCTGCCAGTGTGGCTGAGCGCAAGCCATTAGCTCCCTAAAAGCTGTGCACTCAACTAAATTGTACGGCAGAGACTGCACAGCCAGCAACTTGGTCAGGTGACAATTAAGTTTGCGCACTGTTGGATTACTTGTTGCGTAACCTTGCTTCCTGGCCAAGAGGATGTGGAGAAACGCACGCGGTTTACGACGAGGTGTATGTACTAGTTACGCCCCTGGATGTGGGCTGAGTTACGCCCCTGGATGCGGCCTGCCTGACGCAAGGGACCCCGGGAGAAGTAGCCAGTTCTTCAGTATTAATGCGCTGCTCTAATCCACCTAGGTTACATAAATTGGCGGCATCACGCCACTTCAGATGGTTCCACAGAGCAGTAGTCCATACATTTGTGGCTTTCCCATGGCTCAATTTCTGTTTACAGAAATTACACATGGCCGTGCTGATGTCCTCCGGCAGAGTGGTGAAATAATTCCACACACCCGATGCCCTCCAGAGCTGGCCAAGCTTGTAGCCCTTGCACGCTTAGACCCTTGTCCAAGCCCTACCATACTTGGGGTCTCACTAGTTCCCAAGGAAGGCCTGGGCCTAACTCGCCTCTGCCATCTGTTGCTGCCACTACCACCGGCCTCCTCCTTGGAGATCAAATCCTCCTCACCAGCCCGATCCGCCTGCCAGGTCCTCCGGTCTAACACATCATCATCAGACTCCCCACCACTTTCTTCTGACTGCAATATAAGCTGTTCCCCACCAACCTCTAATTCCGGGCAGCCCAAACTCTGACTGCCTCTAAGAAATCCTCAGGGAGGCTGTCCTCTATAACTGCCGGATTATGCGGTGGGGTTCGGTGGCCTTTTATTTTATATAATGCAGAAGGGACACCACTAGGAGGGGGCACTGAAGGCTGAGAGGTGGCAGAAAATGACAGGCTTTGCTGGAGCGGAATGGTGGAGCAGGAGGAACGCTCTGAGTCTGACCCCTGGCTACATGATACTGTATCAGTAGATGAAAGCAGATCATCCGGCTGCTATTGAGATGAGCGTGCCATCCACTCCACTACCTCATCCACTTTCTCCTCCACTACAATTTTGGTGGGTTAGCCTGGCGGAACAGTGGCCAACTATTACGAATTCTACAAGTAGAAGCTCCGGCTACAGGTCCTTTTGCACTGCTGCCCTGTGCCACCTTCTCCTTTTTTTTGGAGCTTGAGGTCTGGTTGGAACTCTTTTGCCAGACATTTTCACTTGACTGTGGCCCTGCAGCTGGTCTTTGTCTCTCTCCCTGTCTCTCTCCCTGTCTCTTTTCCTATCTCTCTCCCTGTCTCTCTCCCTGCTTGATTAATTACTAGCCCTGCACTGGCCCTGCAGTATCCCTGATATGTGTATTATGGATTCCCAGAACAATTACACCCCAATTTTAACAAAACAGTTCTCTGTCTCTCAGAACTTCACAGACAGTGCTTCTGCTCATCTCAGCAGTTGCAGCACAACTGATGTGACAGGCTTTCCGAGCCTGTGAGCCAATCAGAGCAAGCCCTTCCCACTAGGTCAGGTGACCGCTTTCTTCTCAGGCTTTTTGCAGCACGAATAACGAACTTACAGTAAATGTTCGCTAATTAACTGAATTCATACGCATCAGCGTATAAAGTAACTTATACGTAGCATTAGCGTACAATTTATCGGACAAGTACGTAGCGAATGTGTACAAAGCTTTAAGAACATTTTTGAGTCTAATGCAGCGAATCTCAAAAAATCCGGATTCGCTTCGGAGTGGAAAATTTGTAAGATTCGATACGAATCTACAAAGCGGCTAATAGATTCGCTCATCTCTAGTAGTATACTAATATTGTCTCTTGAACTCTCCCCTGACATCTTTTTCTAGTCCTCCTATTTAATCTGCTTGGAATTTGTCGTGCTTCCCATTTCTGACCTTGGCCTCATCCCTGACCTTGCTTCTGCACTTCATCTAGCATTGTCATGGTCCAGTCCAACCTTGACCTTACTTGTGGCTATGCTTCTGCATCATCCATAGCCTCAATGCCTCCTGTCTTCCTGTTTATAAACCTGTCCTCACTACAATCTCAGCGTCACAGTCGCCATTGTGAGATTACTCCAAGGATTTGACCTGGATGTTTCCCTAGAGCAAAGTCCAGATTCTTGTACAGGAGTTAAAGGATTAGTGTCTGGGAATCCCTTAGACTCCATACCTTGGTTCAGCCAGCACCAATTGGATTGAAACTTTCTACTGACAATACTCTCTGGTTTGTGACTATAGCAATATGGTGGAACTGGAAATCTGTCACAAAAAATCTGGCATGGATAAGGTGGTTATATTGTAAGGAGATATCACCAACACATACGGTAGGTTAAAAACAGACAAAAATGCAGTGACTGGATTGTACAATACCTGACATGGATCAAATATTAATATCATGTTCTTCAAGTGAATTTCATGACTTGAACCTTCCAGCTTAATTTTTAGTTAGAGCTAATTCACGCAAACAAGCTTGGTCTAGGAAACATGGTCCATGTGTTGTCCACATCTCCCAAACCGACCTGGGGCACTACAAAGAGGGCCATTATGCATACTGGGAGCTATACTAGAGGTCCACTATAAATACAGTACAGGGCCACTAAAGAGAGGGGCCATGCTAAATATTTGCAGCACTACAGGGTGATCATTATAAATATTTGGGGCACTATGGGGACCATTGTAAATACTGGAGGCACTACAGCAGGGCTTTATAAATACTGGGGACACTACTGAGGGGCATTATAACTACAGGGGGTTTATAAATACTGAGGGCACTATAAGAGAGAATTAGAACTGCATTATTACTACTGGATGTATTGTGGGGGCTTAATTGTGGATGCTACAGTCAATGGTGTTAGAACCACTGTGCCAACTAACCGGTTTGGTGTTGGGCTCAACCCAAAAGGCATTATTCTGGAGCTTCCCTGGTATTCACCATTCAACCCCTGTACAGGAATGTGGACTTTGCTGTGGGTTAGCAACCAGACTATCTCCTGAGATAGTTGTAGTATAGTTGGCAGCTGATACTCACGGGTTACAGACACTAGTGCTAGGCACCAAAGACACAGACTAGCCACCAATACAGACAAAGGTAGAATACAGGTGAATCCAAAGCAAACATGGACCACAGGCAAAAGACAAAACATGGAGTACTGGCAGACAGACAGATTTCAGGAACCCATTCAGACATAATGAATACATGTGCAGTAAATCAGCAAGGACACAATTCCAACACAGTTATAGGACTCTAGTAGAGCACATACAATCCATTACAGGGTCAAGCAAACAGAGTACATAGAATGCACAGAACAGACAGAGGGTAATGGAGTATGACACTAGGTCAGAATTCAGACATATAGTCACAGACATAACCGTAACGATCCAGCCACAAACTTGAAATATAAACTCCAACACAGGGCTCAGACAGACACCAAACAGATCAAAGCAAGACATGACATGTTGCACAACCAGGGCAGGTCATAGAACTCAAGAGACATGTATCAGACTGAGGCAGAACTCAGGAACATATATAGCAGACTTAACAAACTCTTTGGACGAACAGAAGAACTCACATAGCCAGAGAATGATTAACACTCGCAATTCAGAACTGAGGAGGAATACAAACAGATTGGCACAATTCAATGGTGGCAACATGAACCACCATTGAACACAATGGCCCCAATTCAAACCTACAAGCAGCCAACATTGGCACGCATGTTAAAAATGAAATGCCACTGTAACAATTGGACACAGTGGGGAATGCATTACTACTAATGGGGCACTCTGGGAGTATTATCACTAGTGGGGAACTATTACTAAAGAGGGAGAAAAGTATTGGTGGGATTTTATGGTGCTCTATTCCTATGGGGGGCTGTCTGTACAGTACTATTTCTGCAGTATAGTATTTGAAGATATTAGGGAGCACAGCAGGCACAGTATTAGGGGTGATAGCAGGGTAACATTTTTGGAGCACTATGAGGGTGAGGATGATGGCGAAATGAGGAACCTAAAATGTCTATGTGACAAACTCTGCACAGATGTGACGCGGATGAAGTAATTCATCATAGCTGTCTGGTACGTTGTTTGGAAGTACTGTATGTAATGTTTATCCAAATATGTATTTAACAGTAGGTTTGGGAGGAGGGGTTGGAATGAGAATTTGCATGTGGAGGTGCCATTTTAATTTTCGCATCAGGCAGCAGAAAAGCTGTGGTCGTGTGAATCAGCTCTTAATTTCTTGATCTGCAGAATCGGTCACTTGGCACTTCAGCTGGCACTAGCAAACAAGACTTTTAATAGCAAAGCATGCCTTGCACTTAAATTTTTACACATTGACATTTTCCTTTTCTTTTTTATTCTCTGATTTTTGTCCTTTCAATGACTTTTGTCTTTAATGTCTGTTGTGAATGAATAACACTTGGTATTTATTAAAGGGACTCTTTGACTAATAAGGATGTAGACCTCAGTTTATTCAATTGATTATTTTGTGCTTTAGGTATTATATATATTTGATGATTTATTTTATTATGTTGTCTGCGTTTTATACTTTTTCTACACAATCGATTGAGGTCCTTCACCTCATTACCTTTAGACTATGTCTTATACTGTGTAACATAACAATGGAAAATCACAACCAGAAGATTCACCTGATGTTGGCTTCTGTTTCTCTGTGTTGTTCTTTTGTGGACGGGATTGGTTCTTCTAGCTTTTCAAGTTGTTCTTTTTGTATTTCATTCCTACAGAAATCATTTCAGGAATATACAGTATAAGGCCTGGGGATGCTTGTGTATGTAATGAATGTTCTGTCTGTGTAATTGGTGTTTTCTATGAGGTGGTGGATAGCTTCACAAAGAGCTGCAGAGGAACAAAACATATTCATCAGCAATAGGTCACTGTTGTTTCCTAGGGCACAGCTGTATCTGAAGTTTCTCTTTAGGGTAGAAGGTGCAGTTGGTGTGATAAGAGAAAGCTGATACAATCTTTGTGCCCTAAGTAAACTTTAACAATACACATATTTTTCTATGTAGCTCCTTGAATACCTGAAAGGATCTCAGCAGGGGACAATATGGGACACCACTACAAGCATTCATACCATAGATAATATTGTAACCCAGCATGTTGGAGGCTTGGAGCCCGTAATATAGAAAATATATTGGGCTTGATATCATATACTGTCATCTCTTATCGGTGGCGTACATAGATAAGTAAGGGCCCCATAGCAAGGATCAAACCAGGCCCCCCACACAGGACAGAAGGGTTGCTGCCTAAACCCTTTTCAATGACCATTGGGCCATTTTTCCACTGCTTCATTTGCTAAAAGTCGTTCCTTTAAAGGGTAGAGTCCTGACCAAGTTTTCACCTCCAGTAGAAGAGGAGATGATCCCAGCTAAGACTGGGCCCCCTTTCGCCCGTGGGCCCATAGCAGTCACATAGTCTGTCACTATGGTAGTTAAGCACCTGTCTCACATAATCCAGGAGTACTTCTGAATGTATTATTCAACTGAAAGAGTGTTCATTTCCTATTAGAATTTCCCATCATCTCAATTTGGGTCAAGATATTTTCTCTGACCACAATAAGGCCTCATTAAAGGGGCTGATATTAGGCCTCAGTGTACAGTAAGTTGTGACTTGTACTAGCCAAAATACAGCCTCCATAGTAATCTCTGGGTCACAGTTCTTCTCTGTAAGCATATGAATTTCTTTTAGTTTTTCTCCCTGTCCTATTAATCTGGAATCAGAGAGATAAACTTGTCCATATTTGATGTATGTTGTTATATACAGAGATGTCCTCTATTATGACGGAATTATAAAAAATTGACAACAAAATTGGGGCAGAGCCTGCAAATTCTTTAAGATCTACAGTAAATTTGTTTCAATCTACTGTTAGCCCTGTACTTTGTGTGTCTTAGACTTCACATCTGTGTTGAAGGCTCCATTAGCTGGAGCCTACATCCGTCACAGATGCTGTTGAAAAATCCTAACAAAATAGACGCCATGACAAAAACTCAAAGGATTCTCATATAGTTAACAACTTATTCTCCCTCTGGCTTGCACCCAACGGCCTGAGCATTTGCACTCTGGCTCCATTCTCCTCAGAGTGGCAACACTTAAGAGGGCTATGTCTGCAGTCTATCCACCTGGTGCAGTACCACTCAATCTGTTCTGTCTCTTCAGGTCGCGGTATATATCTTCTTGTAACACATTAGAGCTCACTATGCATAGGCTCTTCAAGGTTGTGTTATCTCCTACTTCCCAATATATTGTGCACACTTCGCCAGTCTCTCAGCAGTTAGTAAGACGCACGCAATCACAGCTTATACTGCAGCTGGCTGGCTATGTGTGGTCCAGTCCTGGCCTCTCCACAGATATCTAGTTGCTTCAAGGTGTGGGAGCTAGGTAGTGCAAGTAGGCTAGTTCTGCTTAGGCCTGCCCCTCTCCACTAGATGCTCAGCCACATGCTTCCACTGCTTGGAGAAGCACCACAAATGGCGAACATTGCCACCTGCAAGGGCTATGTTGTTGTTGTGGTGGTGATTGTCACCATGTGGTGCTCTGCTAGATTAGTGTAGGGACCCACTCAAAAGAGGCCACCGTGACGTGGTGAGTGGGCCTATGACGTGTCTCATATTTATAAATTAATAATTATCAGAAATAGATCAATGAATAGCATCTGCATATGTATTCCGTGTCTTTTTGTATACACTTTGGAATTTTGCATTCTGTCCCCATCTTTTTTTGTGTGCTTCATGGTATCAGCACTCCTCCCATTCGATCCCAGCAGGAGACTACACAGTGGTTATCACTTGGTCTCATTCTGGTTTCAGAGACCAGATGGAATGGTGAGCTCTTGACATTTAATCATGTGTTGCGGTGCCACATGTGGCTGGTGTTGTAGTTCTGTGCCTGCGGGTGGGTATGGCCAAGTGCCAAGGAGGCTTAGCCTACAGCAGGTCAAGCTACTGGTTCTCGATGCATGCAAATGCTCTCGGTCCTCATGTGGTGCTGCTCCAAATTAGTGTAGGGACCAGGGGCGTAGCTAAAGGCTCATGGACCCTGGTGCAAGAGTTCAGCTTGGACCCCCTTCCCTCAGTACTGTGCGTGTCTTTTATGTGTCTTCTTATGTGGCACAAGGGTCTTTGGGCCCCCTCAGGCTCCGGGGCCCGGTAGCGACTGCTACCTCTGGACCCCCTTTAGCTACGCACCTGGTAGGGACCCACTAAAAACAGATCACCTTTATTTAGTGAGTGGGCTATACATTGTGATCAAAACATATGCAAAGTGCCTTATGTTAATGTTTATACTGTAAATTATGCATAGCAGCAATAGATCACTGCTAGAGATGAGCGAACGTGCTCGAAACGAGCACTGTACCGCTCGGCTCCCCTGCGCTCGCATGGGCGCAGGCAGCCGCTTCCGTCCTCCTCAGGAGGACGGAAGCGGCTGCCTGCGCCCATGCGAGCGCAGGGGAGCCGAGCGGTACAGTGCTAGTTTCGAGCACGTTCGCTCATCTCTAATCACTGCATATCAGGTAAACATGCAATCTATGTCCTTTTTCTCTACGGTTTGGCATATTTACATAATTACATCATGATTGAAAGGCCCTATACCAACAGCAATAACACATGTGGCCAACAGATGGCAGCATAAACTCAGAGCTGTTTACAATTTGCACACATGTAGTGTAATACATTTATATTAAAGGACAGTTCCATAGCAATAGTGTTATTTTCACTGTCCCTAGTGCAGCTCACTTGCATCCTGCCCAAGGCATGTAGCTCCCCTAGAGTGGCAATATACTGTCCCAGGCTGCCTCTCACATTTCCAATCAGCATATAGCTATGTACTGAGATTGTGCACACATGGAGTTTTACCCAGCTGGCGCAGCACCTTTTAAAGTACCCTCAGTCATTTTTTATAGTAGTACCAGACCCAAGTATCTTGCTAGTATCTCACATCAGCTAAACCCTTTCAGGAACATGCGATTTTCTATTTCTGCATTTTCATTTTTCACCCCTGTCTTCCCAGAGCCAGAAATGTTTTATCTTTCCTTTCACATAAGTGTATGAGGGCTTATTTTTGCAGGACAAGTTGTACTTTTTTATGGCACTACTGCATACAATGTAGTGGGAAGCTGGGAAAAAAATTCCAAATTAGGTGAAATTGGAAATAAATTCAATTCCGCCACAGCTTTATGGGTTTTGTTTCTATGGCTTTCCCTATGCAGTAAAACTGACATATTACCTCCATTCTCCAGGTCAGTATGATAACGGCGATACCACATTTATATAGTTTTTCTTGTGTTTTTATGAGTTTGGAGTGTGACTGTTTGAGGTTGTTGACAGGTGCTTTTATACTGATAACAAGTTCAAACAGGTGCCATTACTACAGGTAATGAGTGGAGGACAGAGGAGCCTCTTAAAGAAGAAGTTACAGGTCTGTGAGAGACTCGCTTGTTTGTAGGTGACCAAATACCTATTTTCCACCATAATTGGCAAATAAATTCTTTAAAAATCAATGTGATTTTCTGAATTTATTTTCTCATTTTGACTCTCATAGTTGAGGTCATAGTTGAGGTCATAGTTGAACACCATACCTACTGGGAAGCATGGCGGTGGCAACATCATGCCTTGGGGGCTGTTTCTCTGCAAAGGGCCCAGGACTACTGATCTGTGTACATGAAAGAATGAATGGGGCCATCTATCGTGAGATTTTGAGTGCAAACCTCCTTCCATCAGCAAGGGCATTGAAGATGAAACGTGGATGGGTCTTTCAGCATGACAACGATCCCAAGCATACCGCCAGGGCACGAAGGAGTGTCTGCGTAAGAAGCATTTCAACTTTTGTTATTGACCAAATACTTATTTTCCACCATAATTTGCAAATAAATTCTTTAAAAAATCTGACAATGTGATTTTCTGGATTTGTTTCCTCATTTTGTCTCTCATAGTTGAGGTCTATCTATGATGTCAAATACAGGCCTCTCTCATCTTTTTAAGTGGGAGAACTTGCACAATTGGTGGCTGACTAAATACTTTTTTCCCCACTGTATTTGTACTAAGGTAATATAAATGAGCTCTTATTATGCTATTTTCTCTCAATTTGTATCTTACATCATGAACAATAAATTACATAGAAACATGTACCTATAATTTCCCTTTGTTTTGTGTTTTGTGTTATTTTGCTTTTTATATGATTGGTAATGATGCTTGAATACTGCTTTTCCTGTTTTTATGATTTATTTCTTTTCTGGTTCACTTTTTTGTCAAGAGAGTTCTCTAAGAGCTGATGTTTCCATTTGTCTTAGATTAACGCTGGAGTGAAGCTATCAGGCGCCTCGTCTGGAGACAACATGACTTGATTTACAGAAGATCAATGAGGCTTCTATAAGAAAGTCTTGAACTTGCAACAAATTTCATTTTAAAAAGAAACTTTTCTAACTAATCCTACACTTATAGTGTAAATGTTGTTTCAGTTTATTTTTAATATTGTGTAAGAATAGTGGTGTTAATTATTTTTGTAATATACTTGTTTAGGGGAAGAAAACTGGGTATAAAGAGTTTCTGTAGCAGCCCTCTATCTGAGCATTGCTAAGGAGAGTCTATCTTCAGCATCTACTTAATGCTGAAGACTCCTGTGTGTAAGATACAGAGGCAGAGGCTTCACAGCCCTCGGCCTCATGCACACGAACGTGTGCCGGCCATGCCCGTGCTGCGGGCCGCATACGGCGGTTCCGCAATAAACGGGCACCGGCCGTGTGCAGCCCGCATCACGGATCGCGGACCCATTCACTTCAATGGGTCCGCGATCCGGGAGATGCGGAGCGGATGCACGGATCGGAACACCACGGAAGCACTACGGTGTGCTTCCGTGGTGTTTCTGGCCGTGCCTCCGCACCGCAAAAAAGTAGCGCAAGCACTACTTTTTTGCGGTGCGGACCCTCGGATGCGGATCGCGGACCCCATTCAAGTGAATGGGTCTGCGATCCGCATGCGGTGGCCTCACGGTCAGTGCCTGTGCATTACCGACCACAGTTTGCGGCCCGCAGCACGGGCACGGCCGGCACACGTTCGTGTGCATGAGGCCTTCCTCTTATCTCCCTACCCCCAGCCTCTGCTTTCCTATATGTGCTTTCTCTGCCTACCTTCCTACTTATCTGACTTGCTGCCAGCGCTAACTTTGCTGTTTGTCTATACTCTGGGGCTTCTCAGTTACTGAGTGTAGGGAAGAGAGAAAACAACTGAACTGCCAGAGATGACACTGAGGAACATTTATTATGACTGTCATACCCAGTCTTGATATATTTTTTATTTATGTAAAAAATGCAAAATTTTATAAATATTTAACAAAATTAGCAATTGTCCTCTTTATGTTTGAATTTTTTTTTTATAAATGTACTCTTTTGAGAAGTGAAAAGGCTTAGAAGTTTATTAGCCCTATAGGGATTTCACATGAATTAACGCAAAATGGATGTGAAATTAAAAAAAATATCTATTTTTTTTTTATTTAATTTTTTTTGGAGACGAGGTAGAAAAAATCGCAATTCTGTCAGTGTTTTTAAAGATTTTTTATGGCGTTCACTGTTTAGCATAAGTAGCATAGGGGGACATTTATCAAATGTGGTACATCTGTTTTTTGGAAAAAATTTGGAGCACATATTGGCACACATTTCTTTTTATGCCATTCCTATGCGTCAAGTCATACATTCGGAGCCTGAACAGAACTAACTCCAAATAGACTGAAAATGATAAATGCCATCCATGATTCTTTAATAGATCAAGTCGTTAAAGATGCAGGGATACCAATTATGTATAGTTTGTATAGTATTTTATGTTTTTATTTTTTTTTACCAATAATACATGACAGGATCAGGGAAAAAGAGCAATTGTTTTTACTTGAAAATTTTATTCTATTTTTTTAACTTTTTTATTTTAGGTCTCACTGGGGACCTGAAGTTACAAATAGTCACCTAGTGTAGTGTATTGTACATATCAGTTTTCCACTGACCCATTGCCTATCACACCCTGCCTCAGGCCTGATAGGCTTCTATACATGACAGATCTTGCTGCCATATTAATCTTTGGGATCCTGCGATCGCTCATGATGGGGACGATGGGGTAGAGAAGAAGCATGCTTTGTAAACCACTCAGATGCCTCGGTTTTTATGAACCATCTAAGGGGTTAAACTGCTGGGATCAGTGCTGGGACTGATCTTGGCCATTGCAGCAAGAAGTCAGCGGTATGTTACAGCTGACACTCACTGCTGATGGCGATGGCTTAGTTGTAAATGTACTGCATGGTGCTGGAAGGGGTTACCTTTTTTGGGATTGAACAAATAGATGTAATAATCTTATTAGAAGTTATAAATGTGTGGTCAATGGGAGTCTGACCCCCAGGACCCTGGTTCATTAGCAATACGAACTTCTTGAGGTACCTCCAGGATTGATCATAAGGAAATCCCTGACATGAAATCCTTCAAGAAAAGTACACACACTGTACATTCTCCTTGTAGACATAATTATCATCAACTACAAATGTACGGTATTTTGATGGGATTCTAGATTTGCTATAAATCAGTACTTTAATAATAATTTTCACCTCCCTTCTCATGAAGTATGGGGAAATTTAACTTCCTTCTGTGTACTTTTTATGATGATAGACTTTCTTAATATTGCGAAAATGTAAAATGTGAGGTTTGAAAAAGTCGGGCATACATTTCTCTAGAATGCTCAATGAATCTGTCAACCAGGGATAACAACAGCATGATCAGCTTACCTTCCATAGATCAGGATCAATCCTCAAATGCACTGAACACTAGAGATTTAGTCATTTAACTGCAGACGTTTATGACTGACCTGCTATAAGTTTATTATTGACCCGGGTCCCAGATGGACCTTATTTAGTAAGACCAACCTTCACTGATGATAAGCTGTAATTCTCTTGTTTTTTCTTGAACATTTTTTGCTATATTAATATCCTCTCAAATGCTCTTTAAAATTAGCTTCTGACTGTGATTTCTAAAAACCATCACCAGTGTAGAAGAGCAAAATTAATGGGTAAGAACAGATACAGTAGTAAGGGAATACACACGAGGACAGTTTTTATGTTAAAGGAGAATATGTTTATGTAGAAGCAGAGATGCTCATCACATCTATAACCCAGCAGGGTTTTATATACGAGGGAACAGTCACATCACTCCTTACAAAGACATACAAAATCAGTTATTACAGTAGAGATGAAATAGATGTTGTGGCACTATACAACACTAGAATTATAAATACTCATACCCTGCTGACTAATTTCTGCTCCGGTACTCCCTGGGTCATGCTAGCAGTGAGCAACTTTCCGTCTCCTCAAGACACACCCTGGACTTTGAGGTCTCCTTCTATAGGTTCTAGCAATTTTCTCAAATGACCAAAGGTATACAATCTCTTATCAATTCTCTGCAATGCCCAATGGCAGGGTGCAGTCCAAAATCAGACGTCCAGACCATCTCAGAAGTGTGGCAGGTAGCAGTAGTAATTTACCTTCCCCATGTGCTGTAAAATCTGAAGCCATAGGCATGCGTTACCTTTCTGTCCAGCAGGGCCTCTTTAAAGAGGACCTTTCATGGGTCTAGATTCTGTTAACTAAGTACAAGCTGATGTAGGGCATGTGGGATGGAGGTCAGAGCACTTACAATTTTTTCCAGGCGCAGCGCCGTTGCCCACTGTGCCCCTGTAAAATTCTCGCACGTGCTATGCTAATGCATAGCATTGGAACTGGGAGGAGGAATTGCAAGGTTTTCTCAATGGGCGTCTCCTTCTCCCTGGCTGTAGCGCTGTCCAATCGTAGCGGAGAGTGTTACAGCCAGGGAGAAACCTTGGTGTCTCCTACTCCCTGTTCCGATGCTATGCATTAGCATAGCACGCACGAGAATTTTACAGGGACACACTGGGCGAACGGTGCGGCGCCCGGAAAAAAATTGTAAGTGCTCTGACCTCCATCCCAAATGCCCTACATCACCTTGTACTTAGTTAACAGAGTCTGGACCCATGAAAGGTCCTCTTTAATGGCCCTCAATCTTCTGTAAATATTCAAAACTTCTTGCCCTCAGAGGTAGGTTCCTAGTGAAGTTGCTTTTAACCAGGGAATATGAGACAAGACCACCACCCAGCAACTGTTATTAAGACTATTTCCTCCCCTACATAATCATTTAAGATACAAAGGGCATGGTAATGTCACCTTAGCAAACATTTTTAACTGTGAGGCATACTATTATTTTAGCGGTGAACCATAGCATTATGGCATTAACCCTTTAGCAGTGAACCAGCAGGTACTCGCTTCCTTCCATATCCATTTTGATAAATTAATAATCTGGAGCCTTGAAAATTCTAGATCCACATTGCTGCCTGAAGTTGCATCCATGCAATGATTATAATAGTCTAATCTAGGGTGGAAATATAAAATAACAGAGAATATGTGCTTGTACTAAATACTAATGTGGTAATGTGCTAGTACTAATTACTCATCATTACTTCTTATACAAAGGAACAAAATTATCAAACCCACTTGTAAACTAGTTCTTCCCCAGTCTCTCTAGTGCCACACACAGGTGACAATCCTGTATCAATGTCCATCCCATGAAATACCCTTGAAATTGGTTTATCAGTTCAGCCTGGGCCACCCGTCTGTAGACAGCAATGTTTTGGAGTTGTGGCTCCTCGGCAGTACAGAATAGAACTCTGGTTGGTTGTGTGGGATGCTTGGGTGCACTGCCTCTCACAGATTGATTTTTTTTTTCTGCAGGTTTTAAGAATTGCCCTAAAGTTTAATTACCTTTTTCTGGATATCCTCAAGGATTAGACTCACCTATCACAAATGCAAAAAAAGGTAACTGCCCCCTTGGTTAGTCAACCAACCTGTTGCCAAAAACTGGGTACAGTTGATGGAAACACAATAGAGATGAGCGAATCATTCAAAATTTTATTCGCCGAATATTCACCGAATTTCTGACAAGATTCGTATTTAAACGAACGTATTAGTCGAATCTACATAAAAAATTATTGTTTTGAGAACATTCCTGTGTAAATTACGTACGTACAGTCAGCATAGTTAAAAGTACGTAATACGTAAGCATTAGCGTACAAAAGTGCGTATGAATACTTAGCGTACCATTGACGCGCGAATGCGTCATACGTACGAAGCTAGGCCGTGGCCTACAGTCTTTAGAGGCAGACAATATGAACTAGAAAAATAGGGTGCTCACTGCTGCTAGCTTTCAATAAGTTAATAATTTACTAAAAACACCGTACAATAAGTGCATTAATAAGACACATTGCAGTACCAGAAAAAGAATACACACAATGTGCTAAAGTGCTGTACCATTAAAAACAGTGTAGCTAAAATACAGCAAAGACATAAGTATGCAAACATTTTAGTGCAATCAATTTCACATTTGCAAGCATAAAAGGCTCAGATATACATTTGAGTCTCTCTCTTTATGAATCCTAGTTGGCTTGGCAATGGTAAAACAGTATGTCTGGAAGACATATTCCAAAATTCAATTGTAATCCACGTGAGGTAAAATTGTAATCCAAACAGGTAATGTGTGATCCACATGGATAATAGAGAATAGCAGCAAATAGAGAACCCTTTTTGCAAAAGGGGCTCCCAAATAACCTGAGAAGGGGGGAAAAAGGAGAATAGGCGCACTTCGGCGCAACAGGGAATTTTCTGCAAAATGGGGGGAGTCCTGACAGCCATGTCCATCTGGGTGAGAGTCAAATGGGAGCAATACAAACAAACACAAAAACATAAAAGTGCCAACTAGCTCTCTCAGGTGCAGTCCATGGTGTGGCTCCCATAGGTCCTCCTGCAGTCCTTGACAGCAGCCAGTAGTAGGTTCCTCAGATGAGGGACCTGAAGTCCTCCTCGCTTGAGCTGCTGCTGAAGCTCATCAGAGGACGCTCCTGCCTCTTGAAGGCCACGCTCGCTGCGGTGGTGGGACTCCAGCCTCTTCTTCCTTCAGTTGGACTTGTCCGGGTCCGGGTGGTGGTCACGCTGGTGAGCGCTGCAGCCACTTGCGCTTTTCCAGATCCTCCTGCTGGAACAGCAGGGGTGAGGACTTCTGGCTGCAGCGGTGGAGGCAAGGTTGCATTCAGGGAAGAAGGCCCAGCTTCCCCGGCTGCTGCTGGCTTCACCTTCCACGGCAGCTGGTAATGGTGGATGACCGTTGATTGGAAGGTGAATGATGATGTAGTGAGCTGACCTAGCTGAAAGGACTGTGGTGGTGGTGGTTCTGGCAGTCCAGGAATCAGAGGCTCCGGCTGAGGCTGTGCCTTTTCCCTGAACCGGAGGACGCCATCTGGGAACTCCTGCAGGCAGCACAAGCCTGGAACAATTGGGTTCTGGTGTATGGAAGGGGTGGATCTCCTCCTGGGCGGAGAAGTGGACGCTCCAGCCACCTCTGCCGTATGAGACATAGCGGACACTCCAGCCACACTAGATGCTACAGCCGCCTCACGAGTCGCAGGCGCAGCAACTTCAGCAGGTGGTAAGGACACAGGCACTGAAGCTTGGTTTGTCTGGTAGAGTTGAACTTGTGACATCCTGATGTCTGGAGCACGCGGTGGTACAGGGAACTTGAACCCAAAGCACATTTCATCCCAATTTGGGCGCAGCTGTTTCTTAGCCATGATGCTTGCTCTAAAGTCAGCGCTGGTCTAAACTGGTTCAGAGTGGCTTCAGAGGAGGGTGGAGTACTGAGGGAGGAGTCTTCACTTCCTATACGTGCAAAATAGTTAAATCCTGGTGGGCTGTTTTTTTCCAGTTCGGAGGGGGGTGTATCTTCACTTTCCCGCTCTTGCGTGGGAGTACTGTCATTCTTCCGCCTCACGCATAATGCCTACGTTTCGTACGTTTCATACGTATCGTACGTATAGTTAGCATGTAAAATTGTGCGTACGTTTACGAATAATACGAAGCGAATCCAAGGGAAATTCGTATTCGCTTCGCAGCTGAAAATTTCCAAACACAGGTTTGATTTCAGACAGGCATGTTGAGAGTGAAACAGACATCAGAATGTTTCATCAAGAATACTCTGCCATGATCAAAGGTGTTACAATGTAATTTCTAGGCCTCTACTGTAAGAGTTTATAGAACAACAATTGGACTGGCATGCCAAGTAGAGAGTCTCCAGTGGGCTCAGCTTTGACATCTAAAAGGTTCTAAAGGTTAAGCAGAAGACAACCTTAGTTGGAGCTGGGTCAATCACTTGCTTCTAGGGTTTATATCTTATGGGGCGATTTACAAATAACCTATTAGAACTTATTCATGATACATCCTGGGTGCAATGAGAAAAAGTACATAGCAATATTTTGTAGGTGTAACCTAGAATCATCCCCTCTGGTAGGCCCAAAAAGCCCCTATTCAACACTAAATGGAATGACAACTATTAAGAACATTAGAGTCAATACCTTCGAATTTATGTCATGTCATAATGGCATAGGAGAAACTTTCCTTGGTGGGAATTTGGGTATTGTGCCCCATACCAATTGTTAGAATGAAGGGTTGTGGTGCTCTTAAGAGTGCTGTGCCCATTTGCTGCTGTTGGTCTCCCTCAGTTTTACTCTGAAGGGACAAATAATGCCATAATATGCTGATATCATCCATCTTCAACTCTCTTGAATAAAGGTTGATAGCAGTCAATGCACATACATACATACAGTTAGCCAGTAAATAAGCACATTATTTTTTTCGTTCTGCCCCAATCATTATATATACAGGTCAAGATATTGAGATTGAAATGTCATGATTGATGTGCACATACAGTGGGGGAAAAAAGTATTTAGTCAGCCACCAATTGTGCAAGTTCTCCCACTTAAAAAGATGAGAGAGGCCTGTAATTGACATCACAGGTAGACCTCAACTATGAGAAACAAAATGAGAAAACAAATCCAGAAAATCACATTGTCTGATTTTTTAAAGAATTTATTTGCAAATTATGGTGGAAAATAAGTCTTTGGTCACCTACAAACAAGCAAGATTTCTGGCTCTCACAGACCTGTAACTTCTTCTTTAAGAGGCTCCTCTGTCCTCCACTCATTACCTGTAGTAATGGCACCTGTTTGAACTTGTTATCAGTATAAAAGACACCTGCCAACAAGCTCAAACAGTCAAACTCCAAACTCCACTATGGTGAAGACCAAAGAGCTGCCGAAGGAAACCAGAAACAAAATTGTAGACCTGCACCAGCCAAGATTTCCCAAGCTTTAAACATCCCAAGGAGCACTGTGCAAACGATCATACTGAAATGGAAGGAGTATCAGACCACTGCAAATCTACCAAGACCCGGCCGTCCCTCTAAACTTTCATCTCAAACAAGGAGAAGACTGATCAGAGATTCAGCCAAGAGGCCCATGATCACTCTGGATGAACTGCAGAGATCTACAGCTGAGGTGGGAGAGTCTGTCCATAGGACAACAATCAGTCGAACACTTCACAAATCTGGCCTTTATGGAAGAGTGGCAAGAAGAAAGCCATTTCTCAAAGATATCCATAAAAAGTCTTGTTTACAGTTTGCCACAAGCCACCTGGGAGACACACCAAACATGTGGAAGAAGGTGCTCTGGTCAGATGAAACCAAAATCCAACTTTTTGGAAACAATGCAAAACGATATGTTTGGCTTAAAAGCAACACAGCTCATCACCCTGAACACACCATCCCCACTGTCAAACATGGTGGTGGCAGCATCATGGTTTGGGCCTGCTTTTCATCAGCATGGACAGGGAAGATGGTTAAAATTGATGGGAAGATGGATGGAGCCAAATACGGGACCATTCTGGATGAAAACCTGTTGGAGTCTGCAAAAGACCTGAGACTAGGACGGAGATTTATCTTCCAACAAGACAATGATCCCAAATGTAAAGCAAAGTCTACAATGGAATGGTTCAAAAATAAATGTAGGTCTTAGAATGGCCAAGTCAAAGTCCAGACCTGAATCCAATTGAGAATATGTGGAAAGAGCTGAAAACTGCTGTTCACAAACGCTCTCCATCCAACCTCAAAGATCTCGAGCTGTTTTGCAAGGAAGAACAGGCAAGAATTTCAGTCTCTAAATGTGCAAAACTGATAGAGACTTACCCCAAGCAACTTGCAGCTGTAATCGCAGCAAAAGGTGGCGCAACAAAGTATTAATGCAAGGGGGCCAAATAATTTTGCACGCCCCTCTTTTCAGTTTTATTATTACAAAAAAAGTTTAAATGATCCAATAAATTTCATTCCACTTCACAACTGTCACCCACTGTGTTTATCCCCAAAAATTTAAAATGTTATATTTTTTGTTTGAAGCCTGAAATGTGGCAAAAGGTTGAAAAGTTCCAGGGGGCCGAATACTTTCGCAAGGCACTGTACTTTTTACCCCACTGTACTATTTCTGTAGATTGCAATTTAATAAAGTTTTGCCAAAGGTTTGCCATTGAGTGTCATGTGGTTATTAAAGGGGTTTTCCAGACTCCTTATATTGATGACTTGTCTTCAGGATAGGTCATTAATATCTGATTGGTGATGGCCTGACACTCTACACCCACACCAATCAGCTGCTCTCTGCAGCTTTGAATGGACCAGGAACCACAGCTCTGATCAAAGTGCAGCGGCCGTGATGCGTTACTGCAGCTCAGCTCCCATTCCCAGATGCTGCAGAGAACAGGTAATCATGGGGGTGCGGGGTGTCAGACCCTCACCAATCAGAGATTAATTACCTATCCTGAGGATTAGTCATGAATATTAGGAGCCTGAAAATGCCTTTAAGAAGCAACCATAAAAAGTTAGAGCATACTTGATCAGTTTTTTTAGAGGACACATATACACAATGTGCTTCATGGCTTGAGTTCTCCAAAAACTGTTTATGAAACTGACACTGTGGTATTTTATTATCCACTTGAGGAATAAATGTGATCCATATCAATCATTTTTGTAAGGAAATATCTGCAAATAATATAAAGAAAACTTTACAAATGTCTATATGTAACCAATCAGTGTCTACAAAGTAATGTCCATGGGCTTGTGAAAGGGTTGGAAATCAGTATATTACACCTCTTTCAAAGAAGACCATATCCTTTACAGCAGGGGTGCACAACCTTTCCTGGTTGGGGGCCACATTGTCAGCATGAATCAATTCCAAGTGCCAAAAGTAAAACTTAAAGGGGTGTTACCAATTGAAATACTATATTCATGGCATATTGAACATACAGTATATATTATTAATGTCTAGTTACACTTCTAGTACTCCCATCTAATGGGAGAATACATGAAAGATACATGTGAGCAGCCACAAGACATAGGCATACATGTTTGTTACCAGATCGTTGGAAGCCGCAGAGAATGGTATCAAGGGCCGTATGTGGTCCCTGGGCCACAAGTTGTGCACCCCTGCTTTACCGTAACTGGTGCTGTGGGTTAACGTTTGACCCTGTTCTGGTGGCAATACCACCTATGACTGTTGGACTGGTATGTGACTTGCTAGGATATGCCACTATTCCTAATATATTGTATTTATGCATGCAATATATTTCCCAGCACTTGCACCAACATGATATGCCATGCTGTGTGATATATTATTTACCATGTACTGTGCCTCTAACCACTGTGAGACATCAGCAAGGGAATAGTTAATGTGTACGCTGTACTGTGTGTGGAACACCCTGTAGGCGACTGAGTCCATGGCAGAAAAGTATAGTGCAGATTGCAGCCTCATACTGACAATCTGGGGAAGGATATGATGGACATTGCAAAAACTGTACTGAATACAAGGGACACACCTTATAACTATATATATATATATATATATATATATATATATATATATTATATCTTGCGAAGAAGATACAAAATATATAATGCTGTATAATGGAAAAGGAATCACTGAAAGTATCTGTGAGTAGAACACCACTCGGGTTTGCTACCATCTATTGAGCAATTGAATATCAGAGATATCAGAGATACATAATACATGGGATGAAGCACAACCTTCTGATCATCTGACCTAATTAGCAAAGGTCCTGTGCTGAAGTTAAATATTTACTGGTACGTCCTTTAGCTTGTACAGAACCTCACTGATGAGATTATAAATACACAAGAGATGCATGCCATATGCACAGTTAGTGTGTGTGTTACAGGACATGGAAGAGTGAGTTGGTGGCTGCTGCTGGAGGCAGAACCAGTGTTATTCCTGTGGGTACTTACAGAGGTAGTTGCCACGGTAAAGAATGGTACAATACCTCAGGAAATTAATAGGGAAATAGGAGTTGAATATCATAGAGGGTTTGGAAATAAAGCTGAAAAGTTGCTATGTGATGCCTGTTAGACTGTATTTAAAGGACTGAGGTAAGGAATTTCATTCTCAGGCATCTGCGGATGGCTAGAGAGGCACTGAGGGGCTCTATAGTGAGTTGTCTGAGAGCAAAGGGCCCCTTTGCTGGTCTTGCACAGGGGCCCTCTCCTGTCTGTGTCTACCCTTGAGTGAACAGTGGATCTGAAGAGAGATACAGTATTGCAACCTGGGACTGTGTGTGTGTGTTGCAAAGCAGAGATACCGTGACAGCTAAGTGAGCGCAGTTTTTTGAAGTCAGATATTGCAACCTGTGAGCACCTGTCAGAGACTGGTGCAAATTATTACTTAAAGAGACAGTGCACCAATTCATCCTGTTCTCTGTAACTAGGCCTGTGCCCTCATTGAGAGACTGTGACCACTAAGCCTGTCAAACACTGTTGTAGCCATCAGCTATTTGCCCCACGTGAGTGAAGTAAACACAATTTTAAGTAAAAATGGTGTCAATCTGATTCCTTTCATCATCCTAAGCCACACATACCATTCAGGGCCACAAATTTCCTCCAATTTTTTGTAAGGGGACCTGACCACCATGACACACTATGACAACATCCCACCTTATATGCGGTGCATATTCCCCAACCTTAGCACATATGCCTGAACCCTTGAAGGTCTTACATGTTGCCCACATGTTTTAGTAAATAACCTATTTGCAGTTTGGTATATTTTTTACCACACTTGATTCATCAGTGGTAGGAAGGAGATGGCTTATGGACCCTCAGTACACCCATCACATCACACACCATTTGCATAGCATTTTGTCATTCACTATTGTTGGCACCAGCTTGGTCCCATCAGAACTGATTACACAAACACAAGGCTAGTTATTACTATTTATTTCACATGCAGTGTTACATAGAGTATATATAATGTTAGCCAGATAGATGCAAAGAGAAATATTAATTCATATGCAGTACATGCAATACATCACCATCACAATCCGCCAGGAGACAGCCGTAATGGAATAAACCCTCAGTAGCTATACTGCTGTACTTCCATATTAGGGGCTGTTCACACCTCGCTTTTAAGTGGGGGAGTAAAGGGGTTGTGCCATAAACAACTTTTTATTCTTTAGTGTATTTTTATCAATAAATGAAGTGCCCATTCCTCCTTGGGTTGTTGTTGTTTTTTTTCCAACTGTTCCTCATTTGCAGTTTTCTCTTATCCCCCATGCTTGAATCCTGCTTCCTGGTTCATCATGTGTCTGCTGTCCCATCATGCCTGAGGGCAGTCAGCTTGTGCATCATACAGTAAAAGCCTCAAATGTAGGACATAACCTACAACTGCTGAATATCAAACCAGATTTGCCACAGGGTGTAACGGTAGGCCAGTAACTGATTCAGTTTTGATAAATGGTGGAATTTGGGGAAAGTGATATAATAGCGATATCTGCTGGATTGGATACATTTATATTAGGGGCACAATCCCTTTAAAGTACATTTAACATATGCTAGATGTTCCGTACATGAAAAAAGGTAGACAAACATACAATTTCATGGTTATTGATTTATTTATTTTTGTTTAATGCATACGTTTACAGATATACATACATAGTGTTTCAAATGAAGATTTGAAGGCATCATCTAAAAAAAAATGGTGTGGAAACGAAATGTCTTACATTTCCATCCGAGATGTGAACAGCCCCTTAGTTATATTGGTCTCACTATTAATTAGTATATATTTGCCAGCAAATGTTAGTTTAGTTTTTATTTTTGGGAACAAAATGTATATCTTTTGATCTCAGTTGGGTCACATTGTATTTTAAACAAACTACAGACAGCAATTTCATTTCTTCTTCTATAAGGGTTCATGCACATGGCAGAGATGTGTATGGGGCGGTCTGTAGTTCCAAGAGCCACAGAGCCAAAGGCAACCTATGTGATTTTTATGGCGTAATGCTTTTAGGCTGAGATGTATATGGGATGGAGAAAACACCTGTAATATACCATGTGATGGAGCTTACCACCACAAGAAACCTGTACAGAGATATAGTATGGCACTATAAAATTCTATAGGTGCCATATTACAGCTCTGTCCAACCCGCAATTACAATACAGCCATGTGCATGCGCCCTAATTGTAATACCTGACCTGAACTGGGACTATGAAATAAGCATTACAAGGAAAGCCAAGGAAGATACTTTGGAGGAAGAATGTATGCTCCTCCTTTTAGAGTCTCTGCGACTGCCTAGTAACTAGAAAACATAACACGGCTGTAATTTAAGTTCATCAATGTCTTTCTGATTCCTCTCTGTGACCTTTTTAGGTATGCTTATAGAGACAGATATTTTGAGGAGAACATTTTGTTATCTGGGAAATAACCTGGCAGGATTTCTAACCGAGAAGTGATGCTGCAGAGCAGAAACATGCTCGTCTCTGGCTATTACAACGCAGTTACTTACCGCACGTCATTGCAGTGTTTATAACCTCTTCTACTTCTATCCAAGTACCTCCGAGGGACACATGCATCAACTTGTAAAATAATGCGAGATGGTTTATCTGTGTCCAAATGATAAAGGGAGTCTGCACATGATAGACTTTAATGACCCACAGTGGGGAGGTTGAAACAAGGTTGATCTACTCCCTGGAGTGCGGGTGCCTAACATTTTACTGCTGGCGCCTAATTTTATTTATTTATTACCATAGATCACTGAGTGTCTCTCTTCCCTGGTTAATGAGCAAACAGGTTGACTCGGAAATCGTTGCTTCAAAATGTCAAGCGCTGTATGCTCCCCCTATGACTTCAGAGATGTGCAACACTAGAAATCTATGGAATGACTGATAGACAGAGAGCCAGACACGTGTAACCTGCAGCTTTTTTGCTGCTTGAATCAGCTGGAAGATAAATTGAACACGTTAAGTAGAATGTGATATATCGTCACACTGATCTGATCAAATATATGCATCCCATCATCAGTAGTGAAAGCCGGAGGTGACATAATGCCCAGTTGTATGACAAAAATGTAGAGTAATTTTTTTTTTTTAAAGCATTGATAGCATTCCCTCTGCCAGTTGTTCACATAATGACGTGCAGCTAATGATCCACTCAAGAAGTATTATAAGAGGCCATTGTTTCCGTCAGTCTTGGTGATGTAATCAATAAAGTCATTACAAGAATGTTTGCAAGCACGTCATTATCGCCATGCAAGTGCAGATAATGTATAGCGAGGTGAAAGAGCAGCTATTATATATATATTAATATGTAGGAGACACCATTTCAGCTTTCTCTGCAAGTCCTTGTACCAGTAGAAATAAAATCAGCGTCCTGCTACTGACTATTCCAGAATAGGTATTTAAGGTAATGTCCATAGTCTATGAGCCACAGTCAAGGAATGCTTGGCATGTGTAAAATACTGTATGCATAGGAGCATCTGTGTATTGCTCCTATGCATCCAGGAGTCTCCATGGTTACAGACTACAAAGTGTAGTCATGTCCTGCAGTCATGTGTTACCCTACTACCTGTCGATGTAGATGCATTGGAGCAATGAAACATTTGAATGTGTGTTTAAAGAAGACATTGCCATAGTGATCTTTACCAGTGTATGACCAACAGATTTCATAATGGCTGAAAAAACATAGGAATGTACTTAGAGTCCACATTAATGACACTGATCTTATGCCGTCAATTTATTGTAAATCCATAAACATTACATGGATTGGTAATTATTGGTCATGGTAGACCTTCACTAAACTTTGTAATATGGGCTAGGTAGGAGGAACAGTTTAGGACACCATTGTAATTTTTTAGAAAAGAGTTTGAAATAGATGATCTTTGTGAACCATTTCATCTAATAGAAGGATGTGACATTTAGAGTGTAACTGTCATTCTTTTTTATTTTTGTAATGTGTAGGGGCAGTGATACTGACCATACTTTAATTACTGAAATCGTACATTTCTATTCGAAAAATAGCTCTAAAGTGGCCCATTTTGAGCCTTAGCAACGCTCCTCTGTCTTCTGTTTACATAACTGTGGAGACTTGCTCAACACTGACTGTGTTATGTAAACAGAAGACAGAGGAGCGTTGCTAAGGCTCAAAATGGGCTACTTCAGAGCTATATTTCTAATAGAAATGTAAGATTTCAGTAGTTAAAGTATATTACAAAATTAGTCAGTATCACTGCCCCTATACATTACAAAAATAAAAAAGAATGAAAATTACACTTTAAGCTGTCCCAGTTGTCCCATTAGGTGGAAACTAACCTCCTAACTGCACCATAGCCCTAAACACCCCTCCTAGCATTCTGCCTAGCAGTGTGCTAGTCACCAGTCACTAGCACTTGGCATATTCTCTAGTCAATCTCTAGTAATCATTTTTACTATCTGTGACAGGTGTCTCATATTGGCTGACATGAGAGTAATCCTATCCATTCACCCATTTCCATAGCTCAACCATTCTATATCTCTTATAACTAGGGTTCTTATATCAGGACAGTCTACAGACCAAATAATACCCAACCATTCAATAAAAAGTGCTTTACTCTTTTTTTTGGACTTTTTTGGATTATTTTTGTATGGTACAGGAACCTTGGTCCTCAGATATATATCTGTTAAGTATAACGGCTTGTACAGAACATTAGACTGGCATTTCTCCTACAAAGCAAGAATACAGCATATAACATATTGAAAAAATAACCACGGTAGAAAACACTGTCTCAATTTGCAGGTTACTGAGCTGTGCAGAACTCCCATAAAAAGATAACAAGCAAAAAGCGTTAAAATATTGGTATTATTTTCTGTTATTGCCAAGGTGTCCTGCTTTATATTACAAGTAGCTGACTGGCTCAAATTGCCATTGAATTCAATGGGATATGACCCTTTTGTAGACACATGTTACCTATAAAGATATATTCACACAGGGCAGATTTGTTGCAGAAATTTCTGTGACTGACAATTAGTTTCGGAATGGAACTCATTTGCTAGAAAGCACATGATCTTCTCCAAGCCCCATGCAGAATAATGGGATAGCTGCAGAAAATTCTGCAGCAAATCTGCTGCATGTGAATAGTAGATACTTGAATGTGTTCTTTTAGTTTATGTATATTAAACTGTTACACACCGCCTTATATGACACTATGCATCTTAGCTTTATGAAAGTTTTCTCTCTTATCTTGCTTGCTTTTTAATATGCTTAATGCAAATTTATCATGCTTCCTGCTGGCTGACTAGATAGTTCGTAACATTTAAAGACTATGTACACCTTTGGGGGCAATTTTTTTTATTATTGCATTGTACTAATTTTTCAATTAGTCTTTATTAAAAAATATGGCATCCTTTTTTCTGTACTGAGCTGAGATGCTCTAGTAGAAGCCTCTGGATTTTCTCTACTTTCTGTCAGTTGGGGAGCTGACAGGCTCCTTATCTCTGCTCTCTGGCCTTATAAACACTCATTAAAGCTCAATCTTTATCTCACTGATAAGAATGTGGCTTAAATAAGTGTATATGACCTCTTAGTAATTTATAGATAAGGGTTATTAGATGACCGGCACAAAGTGAAAGTGAAAATAGGATTCACACAGCTTGAAAAACAGTTAACCCCTTGTGACAGAACGGCTCAATATTTTTTTTAATAAAGACCAATTGAAAAAAAGATTTTTAGCCCAAAATGAGTAAAATGTAATAATATAAAATGCACACAAAGGTGTACATAGCCTTTAAATTAAGTTTGTGTAATATGGATATGGAGTTTCCTGTAGACAAAACAAAATCCAAATCGAATATTTCATAACTATTGGAAACAAACAACGACACGTACTCTAATGGTGGTTGCCCGGTTAGGAAGACAAGTGGTTTCTAGGCAACATGAACTGATAAAAAAAATCAGTAAAACCACAAGACCAAGGATAACTCTATTCACATCATGATTAGCGCTTTCATTTGGGTTATATGCCAGGAAAAACTCCAAGCATGTCACAGCCTTTTGTCATGTACCTTAATGTATAGCTGCAATGTAGGCTTTAAGCATGATGTGAACAGAGGCTAAGCTTTCTACTGGCTGTAACCTATTGTCTACAATTAGACTGTTGTTAACTAGAAGCAGTATAGACAACCTGTGGACCAATATTAAAGGGGGTTGTCCTGGATTTGACAAACAAGGCAGCTTTTTTTCCAAAAACACCACAATGTCCATGGGTTGTATCTGGTATTGCAGCTCAGCTCCTTTGGAGTCAATGATACAGAGATGCAATACTGCACACAACCTGTGGACGGGGGCTATGTGGATTTTTTAAGAAAGCAGCCATCTTTTTCTAGTTCTGGACATGCCCTTTAATTAGCAACCTATCCATTCACTGAGGGCAAGTCAGAGACCACTAATAGACTCTCCAATTGGCTACCTACACTGTATACATGGGATTGAAGCTCTTATGAGAGAAAGATTTCATGCTAGCTATGATATGATGCAATTTTTAAGAGACCAAAGTCATATGTGCCTTCCTACTGAACCAGTCCTAGCAGAGAACACTTATAACATCTAAAGGGAATGCATGCCTTTGCTTTTATCCACCTCTACAGGATGATGATCTGAGCGGTGTTTCCATAGTTTCCATATAAAGTACTGTCCTAGGTTAATGTAAAACAATTATTCAGCCCACGTGCCTGCCTTACAGAAAGGATCCCTCATGTACAGGCTGCTCTTTGTGTAAACTTAACCAGGTTTAACACTTAACAGGACCTGGTACAACTGAGTTCAATGATTCAGGAGATGACACTACTTATGGAGTTGGCAACTCTGACCAATCAAACCACTCCCACCAGGACAGAGATAGAGGTGCCTATGGGAAAATGTGATGATTGCCTCAGGTTCCTGGACCAAATGATCTTTAGGTGGCCATACACATTAGATAGAAGTTGGTTGAGGGTGGAACAAAAGTTAAACAAACAAACATCTGGTGAACATTTGGTTAGCAGATATGGCCATGCACATTTTAGTCCATATTGGCCATGACAGTTGATCAAATTGAACGTACACTGACCAGTTGACGAAAGGACCATTCTAGGAACGTTCTTTCAAAGAAAAATCTTTAGTCAACTATGAACAACTAACAAACAAAACGAGACAAGTCTGACTTCTTATCAAATGATAATGGTCTGTCATCAGTTGGCTAAAATGATTGTTCATTGTTAAATTTTAAGCAAAGAACATTTAGCTTTGGTTGAAAATTGTCCATTTTGATCAGGTTTATACTAATGTGTATGGTCATCTTTACACCTCAACAGAAAACAAACTGTTTCATGTATTATTAGCTTTAGCAATACCTTAGCTTATTCTTTTTGGGCCTACTTCTTACATATACACATCAAATTAGGGATACGTCCTGCTCACACTCAAGGCTAGGAGACCATATGGTCATGTGCACTATAATTTTACTTATGAGAGAGAAATTAGGTGCTAAATAGAATAGTAAACTTCATTATCTAGGGATTACTTACTTCTAAAAAGTGATAATGTACTCTCTAAACAATTAGTTACAGTCCCATTAGTTACAAGTGTTACAGTCCCAGATGTAAAAATTCATACTGACCCGCATGGAATAGCCATCCCTCTAACCTCATTTATATTCCCTGGAACGTTCAGTGCCACCTTACCCCGTAAGGCCCTGTGACCATTACTGAGCTCTCATCTCCATATGAAATTATTTAGGTTCCCCTGTACTTCTGAAACGATCCTTTATCATACCTTTCTGTAAGCTTTTCACCCCATTCCCGGAACCTTACAACATGTCTCCTTCACAAATACTTATTCTGGGGCTGGGACTCCCATCCTACAGGGTAAGTATTGCCTTCAGAAAATAACTTACTGTGACCGTCTCTGCAGGTCACTAGGACGCGTGCATGCAGTGTGAATGCATTTTTCAGAAGCTGTGTTAATAGGTCTACTGTAATATGTCAATGTCATATTATAGGGAAGCATTACTATGCCTTTAGTGTTTGGAAACTTGAAGCATTCCTTATGGTCAGCAGTCTTGACTCAAAAATTAGCAGGGAATGTGTCTATGTATGTTAATAGGTTAATATAGGTTACTTTTCAATGGCATCCAGCTCAGAACTTCCGTTCCTCCGGTTTTACTAGGGAGGTCTACACAGAAGTTCTTTGAGATGACTTTAAGGTGTACTCACCATGAATCATGTCAGCATGAAGAGGGCATTCATTTGGAACGCTCTACTCCTATGCAGATCAAGGCCTTGGTGAGTTAGCATTAACCTTGGCTCTAATCCAGTAGTTGTTTTGTGATATTTTTCCGCTAATTTAGTTGTGTGGTAGATATCAATTTTTGCTCTGACTAAAAATACCACCCTCCCTAGACATATTACATATGGATTCTTTTACTAATCCATGATCTGTTGTTCAAAGTACTGTCTCAAAACCACAAGGGGCAGGTAGGGCAATAAATGGAACGGACCAAGCCACCGCAATGACTGCATTCCATATGTTCTTCTACTACTACTCACATCATCAAGAACGTGTTAAATGAATTAAATGGGATACCTTTTTATTATTTTTTTTGTACTATTTATAACTAGCAGAAGTTGTGCAGGCTCTCTTTACTCTGTGAAATAATGGACAGATTGGCAACAACAGTCAATTGAAAGGGCCCATTAGAAAAAGCAACTGCAGAAACAACAGACCAGCAAACCAGAG
This sequence comes from Rhinella marina, assembly GCA_900303285.1. Taxonomy (NCBI): domain Eukaryota; kingdom Metazoa; phylum Chordata; class Amphibia; order Anura; family Bufonidae; genus Rhinella; species Rhinella marina. The sequence goes on along the minus strand of ONZH01012969.1, from coordinate 44,325 downwards.
GGTGAAAGTCAAGGTGTGCTGGGGGTGCCCTGCACAGCTCCATCACACCGCTACTTCACTAGCTCCTGATAGATGTCTGAGCGGATAAATCTGGGCAGAGAGTCTTTCTCCATTAGAGCGAAGATCTTCTTCTGGGCCAGGTCAAAACTTGAGGGTGACGGTTCCACCAAGTTCTTCATGGTCACAGCTTTGGTGAAGTGATCAATGTTGACCTGCCCAAAAAAAATAATACAATAATTAAAAATGTCGCCTACAAGGACATGATCATGGATTTACCAAGGACTAATTAGTCCTTACCAAGGACTAATATATATATATATATATATATATATTATATATATATATATATATATATATATGTTAACCTCAACAAATTAATATTTAAATGTCCAAATTATATCTTTATATCTTTAATACAAGTGACGTGAAACATGAATCCCTACTAGAAAGGTTCTCTCTAACATCCAGGCACCAATATCTTGCATTCTGGCTGTGACGGGCATCACTGTTACCTTGATGCCATGTGGTGCTCAGGTTGTGTCTCTGTATTTATTATACCCACAAAGAATGTCCATAATCTATCTATCTATCTATCTATCTATCTATCTATCTATCTATCTATCTATCTATCTATCTATCAAGGCAGCACTCTGAAAAAGTATAAAAAATGCAAAAAGTTTATTCACCCATGTGGATACGCTACGTTTTGGCTTAAGTCTTGAGAAAGGCTCTAAGATTGAGCTGAAACGTCACGTATCCACATGGGTGAATTCTAAGACTTCTGTCATACATATTTCTGTTGAATGACTGTAAAATAGGGGTTGAAGTATATCCAACAACAATCTGGACAAAGTGCGAACTCTTTTACCGGATGATGAGGTAAATGGAGGCTGGCAAAATGGCAAATAATGGCACTTTTGGTATGTATCTTGTCTCTCTCACTCTGGCTGGTGACTGTAATCTGGCAATTGTGGCTGTAGTGTCCACTACCAGACACAGGTCTTAGAGGCACATCTGGTCACGACGTGGTTAAGTTAGGTCTTAATTGTAAATTCCCTCACAAGCAGCAAAGTCTGGTTAGCTATAGTCACATGTTATCTTGCTGACTCTTATGCTTGCCATTTAGATATTAAGTTCTCCTTTCTTTCTACCTTTCTTTAGCAGAAGCAGTAACTTTTCCAGAGATCGGTTAGTCTCTGGTTTCTGAGGCTTAAGGAGAAGGAGCACATCGACTTGCTTCCTCCTTCATTACACATTCACTCTAGTCTACGCTCTCTCTAGTCAGGAAGTAGGAACAGTTAACTGCTGCCCCTTCTGAAAGAGATGGAACAAGTTATTTAACCCTGTCCCTGTCAACTATACCAGGCCATGCTGGGTGCATATTATATTACTTAACATAACATTACAAAACACCCCCTGTACTGGGGTACTGCATATGTCACACAGCTATGGCATGAAAATATAGAAAATGGCTACACTCATATCTCACATCACTGCCAATCACAGACCGTAAATATCATGATGACAACGGCAAATACAGAGCATGATACTAGTCCATATAAATACCAGTATAACCACACATGCAAATACATAATATAATACTAGTATAAGTAGACCACACTACCTATAATCTATAAGAGATAAATCCTATCACAGCACTGCTGCTATCATAGGCATTGGAGCAATGTATATAATACATCGTCAGGAGAATCTACTGTTCTTTCAATAGTACATCATTTAATAGGAGATATACATCCCTGGACATACATTAAGTGCACTATAGTGACAATGATGCCTGCCCCTTGACGCACATTCCATTTTTTTCAGAAGCTTTGTAATTAGGCAAACCTGCTGTCACAAAAATCAGCTCGGCTACAACAGACACACTCATATTTGTTATTTTTGTACATATAGAATATAGGGAGATAAAGAGATTACACTGTACAGTAAGTATAATAATACCATATATATAACATATATACAATATAACAATATATAAATACTATATATATAACACTCTATAATAGCATCCTAAGGTAAATATGTAGAACATTTTAGATCTGCATATTATACATTGATTTTATACCCCCAACGCTTCTTACAGAAAGGTCAATCCTTTAAAAAAGAAAAAAAAAGGGAACAGACTCTATGACCCAGTCCTGGATTGGTGTATACAAGTCATATTTTTATGGGTAATCTTTGTGGTTTTCATGGTAACAGGGGCAAGTGTCATATTCTTTGTATGTATTTTATTATCCTTCGGGAGGGAATAGACTGGAACTGATGTGTAAGTGCAACATTTTCCCACAAGATGATCCCTATTTTTCATGAACAGCACAGCCTGGGAGATATTCTGCATAATATTCAAGAAATGAATTAAACACCAATTGCTTGGGATATAGGTATTAGAATGACTGTAATTATCTCCAGCAGAGATCTATAGAATAAAAAGGGGAATGAGGTTCCTACTTTTTTGTCTCAGAAGATTACAGACTACTGTATTTGATTCTAGATTCTCATCCCAATATAAAAGTGGTTATTATTAGAGATGAGTGAGCACTAAAATGCTCGGGTGCTCGTTATTCGAGTCGAACTTTTCCCTATGCTCGGGTGCTCGTTTCGAATAACGAACCCCATTGAAGTGAATGGCAGACTCGAGCATTTTTTGCAGGGGACCAAAGCTCTGCACAGGGAAGGTTGCGTGAAAACCTGGAAACCTCAGAAAATGATGGAAACACCACCGAAATGGACAGGAAACAGCAGGGGCAGCATGCATGGATGCCTCTGAGGCTGCCTAATCGTACCATTACGCCAAATTCTGGGCAACAGCCTGGTGGTGACCCTCAAGACAATTTTGGCCGACAGTGTAGTGGCGAGCCTCCAAAAAATCATGGGTGAGAGCCTGGAGGTGACCCTCAGAAACAAATGGTTTAAAAAAGCATGGTGGTGCACCCCTGAATGACAGTCTGTGACTGAGATTACAGGTGAACCCGCTAAAATTGTAGTCTAGCACACCTTGGTGGTGAACCCCTAAATTACAAAGTTTGACTGAGATTGCAGTTTACAGCATGGGGGTGAAACCCAGAATGACTTGTTAAGACTGAGATTGCAGTTTACAGCTTGGCGGTGAACCCCAGAGTTAGACTAACATAGCAGCTGAACCACCCAAAAATTTAGCCTGACACAGCATGGCGGTGACTACAGTCCAGTGAAAAATTCTGTGGTGTGCGATACACTAGCCGCAGTCTAGAGAATATGTTTTTTCTCTGAGATACATTTAATACAGTCCAGTGAAAAATTGTGTGGTGTGCGGTACAGTAGCCGCAGTCTAGAGAATACGTTTTTTTTTTTTTTTTTTAATTATATGCGCTACAGTCCAGTGAAAAATTGTGTGGTGTGCGGTACACTAGCCGCAGTCTAGAGAATACGTTTTTGGCCTCAGATAGTAATTCTACAGTTTAGTGAATACACAAAATGTTGAACCCCAGGGCTAAGGGTCGAGGACAAGGACGTTGGCGTCCAAGTGATGTAGGGGGCAGAGGCCGTGGTCCTGGGCAGGATGACACAGTACCTGCTGATGAGGGAGCAGTGGAACGCCGCAGAGGTTCGCTCCCTAGCTTCATCTCGCAACTTACAGGGTCACGTGGTACACCACTATTGAAACCACAACAGTGCGAACAGGTGATGACGTAGATAGCGGATAATGTGTCCAGTAATTTATCCACCACCCAGTCTTCCACGCAGTCCACCCACGCTAGCCAAGGGAGTAGACCTCTGGCTCCTCCAGCTCAACCTCCTTCCCCCCAGCCTGGCCCACCCATGGAAAATATGGATTCAGATCCGGCATACTCCCAGGAACTCTTTTCAGGACCCTTCCCAGAGTCACAAACCACTGCTCAGCAGCAACCGGAAAAGTTGCTCTGTCCCAATGCCCAAAATTTCAAACTTTCGCAGTCTGTGGGTGATGAGAGTGTGGACTTAGTGCAAGTAGTGTGTCAAGAGGTGTTGGATGATGATGATGATGATGAGACACAGTTGTCAGACAGTGATGTTGTCAGGGCAGTAAGTCCGAGGGGGGAGCAGAGTGAGGAATCGGAGGAAGAGCTGGTGGATGATGAGGTGACTGACCCGAGCTGGGTTGGTGAGGCTAGTCAAGACAGTGCTTCTGAGGGGGAGGCAAGTGCAGCACCAGAACAGGTTGGAGGAGGCAGTGGGGTGGCCAAAGGGAGAAGCAGGGCCAGAGCAAGTAGATCAGCAACTGTTTCACGGAGTGAAGCTCCCGTGCCGAGGCCTAGATGTTCACAAGTCTGGAGGTTCTTTAAAGAAAGTGAGGATGACCGACGGACTGTGGAGTGCAACCTGTGCCACACCAGGATCAGCAGGGGAGCCACCACTACCAGCCTAACCACCACCAGCATGCGCAGGCACATGAGTGCTAAACACACGACTCAATGGAACCAAGGCCGTTCACCTCCTGCGGGTCACACCACTGCTCCTTCCCCTGTGTCACATGCTGGCTCGGCGAGTCAACTCCCCGCCCAGGACCCCGGCATGACCGCCTCCCGCCCTACAACCACCCCTTCACCTCCACGATCCTCCACACCCTACACCAATGTGTCCCAGTGCAGCGTCCAGCTGTCTTTGCATCAGACATTGGAGCGCAAGTGCAAACGCAAATACAATTCCACCCACCCACATGCACAAGCCCTAAACGTCCACATTTTCAAACTGCTGAGCCTGGAGATGTTGCGCTATAGAATGGTAGAGACTGAGGCTTTCCGCAACCTGATGGCGGTGGCTGTCCCTCCGTACTTGGTCCCCAGCTGCCACTATTTTTCCCGATGTGCCATCCCAGCCCTACACCAGCACGAGTCAGAGAACATCATCCGTGCCCTGACCAACGCGGTTACTGACAAGGTCCACCTAACCACGGACACGTGGACAAGTGCTGGCGGGCAGGGACACTATATCTCCCTGACGGCACATTGGGTTAACTTGGTGGAGGCTGGGACCGAGTCTGACCCTGGGGCCGCTCATGTACTGCCCACACCGAGGATTGTGGGGCCTACCTCGGTTACGGTTTCTCAGACTTATTATGCCTCTTCCTCCAACTCCTCCTCCTACTCTCAATTACTTCAGTCGGTAGCTCTAGGCGCAGCAGCACTGCCTTGGGTAAGCGCGGACAGGCGGTGCTGAAACTGCTGAGCTTAGGTGACAAGAGGCACACCGCCCAAGAGCTGTTTACAGGGCATCACGGCGCAGACCGATCTTTTGCTGGCGCCGCTGAACCTCAAACCAGGCATGGTTGTGTGTGACCGGCGTAACCTGGTGGTGGCTCTGCAACTCGGCAGACTCACACATGTGCCATTATACACCAATACTATTTCCCAAATCAACAACAACAATAAACACTGCATATAAAACATGCCTGGCCCACGTGTTCAATCTTGTGGTTCAGTGGTTCCTCAAGTGGTTCCCCAATTTGTCTGATTTGCTCACCAAGGTGCGACGCATCTGTGCGCATTTCCGCAAGTCAACCACAGATGCTGCCACTCTCAGGGCAGTGCAACGGCGCTTACAACTGACAGCTCACCGACTGTTGTGCGACGTGCCCACACGATGGAATTCCACATTACACATGTTAGCCAGGGTTTACCAGCAGCGCAGAGCGATTGTAGACTGCCAGATGATAACTTCCATGAGAACTGGTAGTCAGGTTAGTCATCTTCCTCAAGTCTACAATGAGGAGTGGACGTGGATGTCTGATATCTGTCAGGTGTTAAGCAACTTTGAGGAGTCAACACAGATGGTCAGCGGCAATGCCGCCATTATCAGCGTCACCATCCCGCTGCTTTGTCTGCTGAAAAACTCACTGCTCAGCATGAAGTCAGAGGCTTTGCCCTTGTCACAGGAGATGGGGAGGAAGATACGTTGCTTGATAGCCAGACCACCCTCAGGTCTGTTTCTCAGCGCATATTGGAGGAGGGGGAGGATGAGGAGGAAGAGGAGGAGACTGTTGGTGAGACTGAAGAGGGTACCTATGCTTATTCCTTCTTATCTGCTGAGCGTGTATGGGCTGAAGAGGAGGAGTTGGGGGAGGAGGAAATGGAGAGTCAGCCTATTGAGGAGAGGGAATTCTTGCATGTTGGGACTCTGGAACACATGGCTGACTTCATGTTAGGCTGCCTTTTCCGTGACCCTCACGTTAGAAGCATTTTTGCCAACACCGATTACTGGGTGTTCACCCTCCTGGACCCCCGGTACAAGCAGAACTTTTCCACTCTCATTCCTGTAGAGGAAAGGAGTATGAGAGTGAATCAATATCAACATGCCCTGGTGCACAAGCTGAAACTATCCTTCCCATCTGACACCGCTACCGGCAGAGGACGTAGTTCTGTGGGCCAACTAGCAGGGGAGAGTAGGCGAGCAGGCAGCTTGTCAAGCACTGGCAGGGGAACACTCTCCAAGGCCTTTGCCAGTTTTATGGCACCCCAGCAAGACTATGTCACCCGTCCCCAGTCTAGGCAGAGTAGGGGGGAGCTGTTCAGAAAGATGGTGAGGGAGTACCTAGCTGACCATACCAACGTCCTGCGTGATCACTCTGCTCCATACAACTACTGGGTTGCAAAGCTGGACACGTGGCCTGAACCGGCGCTGTATGCCTTGGAGGTGCTGGCCTGCCCTGCCGCTAGCGTGTTGTCAGAGCGGGTCTTCAGTGCAGCTGGTGGCATCATCACTGATAAGCGTACACGCCTGTCAACTGACAGCGCTGACAGGCTGACGATTATTGAAATGAATAAAGCCTGGATTTCACCGGAATTCAAATCTCCACCAGGGAAAGCAGCTCAACATGAAGATTTTTTATGTATCCTCTCCTCCTCCTTCTCTTCGCACACAAACGCTGAGCCAACAGGCAATTTTTCTGACGGCCAACTGGCGCTCTTTACAAACAATGTTTATGGAGGGCCACCTGCAGGCCCTCTCTCCAATAATTTTTTAGGAGCGTCAACTACAGACACTCAAAAACAATTTTTTAGGAGGGTCAACTACAGACACTCAAAAAAATTTTTCTGGAGGGTCAACTTCAGACACTCCAAAACAAATTTTTGGGAGGCTCACCTACAGCCATATGACTGCAATCTCAGTCTGACCAAGTCATTGGTGGTGTCACCGCCATGCTGTGTCAGGATAAATTTTTGGGTGGCTCACCTGCTACCTCAAGTAACTTGGTCAATTGGGGGTGTCACCGCCATGCTGTGTCAGGGTAAAATTTTATGTGCTTCACCTGCTACCTCAGTCTAACTTGGTCACTCTGGGTTCACCGCCATGCTGTGTCAGGGTACATTATTGGGTGGCTCACCTGCTACCTCAAGTAACTTGGTCAATTGGGGGTGTCATCACCATGCTGTGTCAGGGTAAAATTTTATGTGCTTCACCTGCTACCTCAGTGTAACTTGGTCACTCTGAGTTCACCGCCATGCTGTGTCAGGGTAAAATTTTATGTGCTTCACCTGCTACCTCAGTGTAACTTGGTCACTCTGGGTTCACCGCCATGCTGTGTCAGGGTAAATTTTTGGGTGGCTCACCTGCTACCTCAACTAACTTGGTCACTTGTTGGTGTCACCACTAGACTGCGGCTACTATGCCGCACACCACATAATTGTTCACTGGACTGTAGTATATATAACTGAGAGAAAAAACATATTTTCTAGATTCTGGCTACTGTACAGCACACAACAGAATTGGTCACTGCACTGTAGTGTATATATATAACTGAGAGAAAAAAACGTAGTCTTTAAATGGCGGCTATTGTACCGCAAACCACTCAATTTTTCACTGGACTGTAGTATATATAACTGAGAGAAAAAACGTATTTTCTAGACTCATGCTACTGTACAGCACACAACAGAATTGTTCACTGCACTGTAGTGTATATATATAACTGAGAGAAAAAAACGTAGTCTTTAAATGGCGGCTATTGTACCGCAAACAACTCAATTTTTCACTGGACTGTAGTATATATAACTGAGAGAAAAAACGTATTTTCTAGACTCCGGCTAGTGTACCGCACATGACAGAATTGTTCACTGCACTGTAGTATATATAACTGAGAGAAAAAACGTAGTCTTTAGATTGCGGCTATTTTACCGCAAACCACTCAATTTTTCACTGGACTGTAGTACATATAACTGAGAGAAAAAACGTATTTTCCAGACTCCGGCTAGTGTACCGCACACGACAGAATTGTTCACTGCACTGTAGTGTATATATAACTGACAGAAAAAACGTAGTCTTTAAATGGCGACTATTTTACCGCAAACCACTCAATTTTTCACTGGACTGTAGTATATATAACTGAGAGAAAAAACGTATTCCCTAGACTGCACTACAGATCCCAGCAAGCCAAGGTACAGCAGCAGCAGCAGCAAAAATGAGTACTGAGATGAGTACTGAGAGAATATGGTCTTTAAATGGCGGCTATTGTACCGCAAACCACTCAATTTTTCACTGGACTGTAGTATATATAACTGAGAGAAAAAATGTATTTTCTAGACTCCGGCTAGTGTACCGCACACAACAGAATTGTTCACTGCACTGTAGTGTATATAACTGAGAGAAAAAAACGTATTCCCTAGACTGCACTACAGATCCCAGCAAGCCAAGGTACAGCAGCAGTAGCAAAAATGAGTACTGAGAGGACTTTGGGCAATTTCTTTGGGGTCTGTGTGGACCACGTGCTGTCCCCTATCTGCCACCAGTCGCAATTTCTTTGGGGTCTGTGTGGCTATTTTACCGCAAACCACTCAATTTTTCACTGGACTGTAGTATATATAACTGAGAGAAAAAAAGTGTTTTCTAGATTGACGCTACTGTACAGCACACGACAGAATTTTTCACTGCACTGTAGTGTATATATAACTGAGAGAAAAACGTAGTCTTTAAATGGCGGCTATTGTACCGCAAACCACTCAATTTTTCACTGGACTGTAGTATATATAACTGAGAGAAAAAACGTATTCCCTAGACTGACGCTACTGTACAGCACACAACAGAATTGTTCACTGGACTGTAGTATATATAAAAGAGAGAAAAAAACGTATTCCCTAGACTGCACTACAGATCCCAGCAAGCCAAGGTACAGCAGCAGTAGCAAAAATGAGTACTGAGAGGACTTTGGGCAATTTCTTTGGGGTCTGTGTGGACCACGTGCTGTCCCCTATCTGCCACCAGTCGCTGTGCACAGTGTGCAGCCAAAATGGCGGTAGCTGCACTACAAGTCCCAGCCAGCAGGCAGGAGGAGACCAAAAAAAAGGTGCTTGTAGCCCTAGGGCTGTTGGGTTCTTTGAGGATAATTCCTGCCTAACCAACATCTAAATTGAGGCCCTAGCATTCTCCCTGACAGACAGCAGCTCTATCCCTAATCTCATGCAGGCGGCGTCTGAGGCCAGCAGCGCGGGACCAGATTCTTATATTCCCAGGTCATCTAATCTGGCCAGCTAATCCCTGCTATCGACTTGTAGGGGTCCCACATGATGCTAGGAGGTACCAAAGACTCTCCTGCATGTTGATTGGCTGAGAAAAGGAAGAGGAAGATGCCATTTCCTCGAATATCACGATATGCTCGTCCAAATATCGAGCATGTACGAATACTCTAATGCTCGAATGAGCACCAAGCTCGGACAAGCATGTTCGCTCATCTCTAATTATTATGATTAATGTATTAAATGAAAATCAGACATCATATAGTACATGACAATCTCTACCAAAGCTAGAACCAGCCCTGTACCTCACATGGATCCAGAGTTCTCCCTATTCGTTGCTCTTCTAGATTTATTTCAAGCTGGGAGTTTGGGAGTGTCCATTCCCAGGGGATGTATCCTTTGTGCAGTAGGTTTCTTCCTATCACAATTCAGGGAGTGCTTCCTTTCTGCTGAAGCTCCCTGTGACTGTCACAGCTTCTAACAGTTGGTGTCAGTAGAAAGATGGAACTGAGCAAGTGCGACCACCTCAGCGAGGGGGACAAAGAAATAAATGTGGCGCTACAGATATAGTTTATTAAGTAACTCAATGGCTATACTAAATGTTTAAGTAAATTAAAAGGCAAAAATATTCAGATAGATACAGGCATGGGTTTGAAATATTGTAGACTGTTTTTCGTGGGAGAATCGTTTTAAGAACTGAAACAGAAATGATAGTCTAAATTGCCCTGGGTGGACTCTTCTGATTCAGCCTATTGCTAATGGGAGCAGTGGTGTGGATACAGGGGTCGCAGTCACCATAGTTGTATCTGGGCCCTGAACCTTAGTGGTCATACAAGTGCCCCATCAGATAAGGTACCACTGACTGTAAGATCTGACACTGAGCACTCTGTGTAGGTGGCTTCTCTAGCTAACACACTCCTGACCTTTCCAAACTCAGACTGACCAAAGTCAGGTAGAAGAACCTTATGCATTATTCAGCATGGAGCCACCTGCACCTCTAGACTAGACCGCCTCCATTTATGTTTGAAACAGGTTAGAAAATGCACAATTTATTCTAACTTACTTTTGAATTATTGGCAATTATGAGAAAAATACAAAAAAATCAAAAACAGAGAACTTATTTCCAATGTACTGTTTCCAATTACTTTCTACTCAGTTTTGGACAACATGTTGTTATGGTTACCCCGGCTGCAGCATCTGGTTGCTGGGGGAACCAGATCAGCTGGGCAGCCCACTCTAACATCAGAGCCCCAGGCCAATAATGAGGAGTGCCGGGGCTCCAGAGCGTCAGGACGCTCAGTCAGCAGCGGAGATGCCGGTGTGTACCTGTTCCCTTCCTCACTACAAGGAAGCTGAGATGCAGTTCCCCAGCATGGCCACTACTTAATGTATGGAGCCTCTGCTTCCAGCTCTGTCCACTGTCTGGGAGGTGTCGGGTGTTGGACCTCCACTGATCTGATATTGATGACCTAGCATACAGTAGGTATTTGTCATCATACTTACATGGGAAACCCCTTTTAGGGTATGACCACATGGTCAGGTTTCCTGAAACAGTTTTGGAAGCCAAAACCAGGAGTGAACCAAAAAAGAGGAGACCTTGTATTTTTCCTTTATAATTTTTTTCTTTTTATTATTCACTCTCGATTTTGGCTTCCAAAACTGCATGCAGAAACCTGACCATGTATCCGTACAACTGAATGATGGACACAGAATATGCAGTGTTTTACAGCAGCAACCATGTGGATAGGATTTGAACAAATCTCATCCAGACACTACATAAAAACTCCAATTGACCTGTGGTGCAGGTTTTAAATTTGCAGCCTGACAATTTGTGTGGTGGATTGTCACCACGGATATCACCTCCTGTAATGCATAGGGTGAAATATCATGTAAATTATGTCGCAGATTTTTACTTCAGATATCTTCACAGCAATTTACGGCTTGGGTGGCCGACCCAGGGATGGTAGCGAGAGTGCATCAATCAAAAGGAGAGCAGCTGCCTCTAGCAGGAGGGCTTACAGAGACATCCAATAATTAATTTGGCCGGTTGTTTTCTCATGTGGTTTCTGAATTCTATTCTTCTTTTTCTTTGCCATAAAATTGCTGCAGCCCTTATGTCAATGTCCATTTACAGAACAGTGTACGCAGGGATATATATTTACAATGCGTTTTAATGGCGTGGAAAAAAACGCCTCCTGTTCCTTTCACATCTGCTGAAATACACAATGAGGCTTTAATGCCAACATAAAAGGACAGTAAGAATTCTTCATATTATAGGTACTGACGGATTCCTGCTATTAGCATGAGATGGGAGCTCAAGAGTGCAGGAGCTATCATACTGATGTACTAAGATGGCCTGCTGATAAATGACAAGTTTTTCTCAATAACTACAAGTGAAAAATTCTGCAGAAGTTTTTTTCTATACTGCCATACCAAAGGGATCATGTTCACCTCACCTCATGCACATGACCGTATCTGTTTTGTGGTCCACAAAGCAATGATACAGGCCATGTGCGTCCCGCGTGTCCAACACTATTGTAAAAATGACCATTGTTGTCCAGACAAGGATTGGACATGTTCTATCTTTTTTGCGGGACGGTGGAACAGACATATGGATGTGGACAGGACATGGCCTAGCCGCAGAGATCACATGAATGACGCATGTGCTGGAACTTTTTATACTGTTTTTTATGCTTAAAGGGGTTATCCAACACCTATAATGACCCCCAAAATGCACCCGCCTTGCTCCTGATGCATGCACGACCACCGCTGCATCTCCTAGCATCGATGATCACGCCAGGGAGGCTCATTCCTATCGTGGCCTGCTATAGGCTGTCCCCCCGTCACCAGATGTTTTGATCCACGCAACGGGGAGATGCAGCTGCAGCCATGGGGGCATCAGGAGCAATGAGGGTGCCGGGGAGCAGTATAAGAATAACCTGTATGAGGGGTCCGGACATTTTGGGGTGCATTGTATGTGTTTGATAACCCCTTTAAGACTAGTGTTGAGTGACTACAACTCGAGAAAGTGGAATTCGATCCGAATTTCAGGGAAAATTCTATTCATCTTGAAGCTGAATTTTATCGTGCTTCATGGTAGCTGAACGATTTTCCCTGAATGGCAGTAAAAATTTTTTAAAAAATACTTTCCTCATCTGTTTGAATGCGAAGAGCTGGCTGTTGCCATCTTGATCTCACACGAAATCCCACGCGCGGTGACGTATGACATCACCAAGGGCTGCATGAGATATAGAGCTAGATCTTCAACCAAGATCAAATGGATGAGGTTTAGTATGATTTTATACATTTTAAAAATTTTTTACACTGTATTATTGCAATCAGATTACATGATCAGCTCTGAACGCACCATCTGAGGGGTACAATGATGGGGGGGGGGCGCTCCCTGTCATTGCACCCACTACTTACAAAGAAATGTGGTTCCTGACTAGGTAATATGTCACAAAGCAAATTTTTTTGTAAAGTTCAGTGAAGAAGCTGAATCAAATTTTTCAATACTTCGCTCATCGCTACTTAAGACAATTTCTTAAAATCCCAAACAGCCCCTTTAAACAATAGATACCCACTGGCATTTTACTGTAATAGATTTTACAAGATGCAAAGGATCTACCCCCCCCCCTTTACTACCCGTTCTCCAACAAGATTGAATTCTGTAATGGAAACTATCTAAACCTTTTTTTTCAATAACTTGAGACCCTTATTATCTAATTTTGAAAATCTACATTTCCTTCCGTCATATCCTAATTTCTGAGAAAATACAATAATTAGCCTGAGGTCATACGTCCGGAACTGGAGCTTGTTCTCTATAATCCTTACTTCAGGCAAATCATGTGGGACACGGATGTGAATATGTTCAGCACAACGACTTTCTATGAAGATGTCATGCCTTTACTGTGATTTGCCATAAACATACTTTATAATACCCAGGTCAATCCTAAACCTGCTACCAGTAGTCCCTGAAGTCATAATATTAATTTGTGATCATTGGAAGCTGAATATATTGTAACTTTAAAGCACAACTTTCTGGAAAACTAAGAAACAGTTCAGAAGCTCTAAAATATCAACTGAAAAAAATGGTAAAGATAAAAAAAAATAAGCATATAAGTAGGACATATAAAAGTCAGAACGAGGTGATGTAAATCAATTTCTATATTGTTTAGGATGGGCTTCTTCAGGGTAAACTACACACAGTTTACCAAAAAATGAAAACAGACCCACCCTAACTTGGTTTTCAAAGGAGCAGTTCATCCAGACACAGGTAAGGAACAGTAGATGTACATGTAGTACCGTACAGTAGTGAGACACTACTAAGCAGCCAATAAGCACACGCACTTCAGAAATACAAGTATTTTACCATGCCCACGCTGATTGGCTGAATCTTCCATCCAATCACATGTGGTTCAGATCTGTACGTGTAGAACCCCAGACCTGGGGGTATCTGCAATTGTTTTATTAGTATATATTGTAAGTAATGTATTTTATGTTTTGGACAAAAGAGGTATGGATGGCAAATGGTTGGCAGGAAAAGGGCTGACCACCCTGTTTCTCCACTCTTGGAAGGAGTGGGCTGGTCCTACTTCCTGCCAGGAGGGGGAGTTGCTGTGCCGCTAATGACAGGAGAGGAAGCACACTCCAGAGCTCCTACTTCTAGAAACAATATTTGATTCTCCAGAGAGATCAAGACGTTTTAAATTCAAGAAAGCACTTGATAGACAAGACAAAAGACTGAACAGTCACAGACACCAGGGGAACACCAGGGGAACACTAGCCATAGACCCTACAGGGAAATTTTGTGGTAGGCTTAGGGGGCTGCCCTAGCCCTCTAGTCAGGTACATAATGATCTGAATATCTCCTATGCATCTGGCCAGTGGCCACAGGTGCCCTCCTGAATTCCACTGTATTGCAATCCTCAGGACAGCAATGCAGTTGAATACTATGGCGCAGGTGGCAATATTATGTGCTACACTGTGATATTTGGTTCTGATGGGGTGGTACATTGTCCTGAACTATAGTATTGCTGGAACTGCCTACTTTTGTTGTCCCTTTTGTTGTCCCTGTCTACATATGTTGGCCCTTTCTACTTGTCTTGCCCTGCCTTAGGTCAGTTTAGACCCACCTACAACATGGGGCCACTTTTAGGTTTTTTCCAGGGCCACTTTAAGTTCCCCGTCTGTCCCTGGGAAAATTAGATAGTGACTCGCAACAGTTGATGTCACATCATTACATATTGTTATCCACAAAAAACTGGGAATTCAAGCCGTAAGGAGAGAATTAGAAAATGACCCTTCTATTGCAGAAGAACAGTGTTTATTCATTATTAAGTATCTCGATTTCTGTCTTAGTCACAACTACTTTTGGTTTAGAGATGTTTTTTATCTGCAAGAGACTGGGACGGCGATGGGGGCGAAATTCGCCCCCAGTTTCGCTAATATTTTCATGTGAATGTGGGAGGAGGAAAATATACAACCATTGCTGGGTTAAATGCAGGAAGGGGGAAAATTAACATTATGGAAACGTTATATAGATGATTGCCTATTAACGTGGAAAGGTAGTCGGGAGGGATTGGAGAATTTCATTTCTAACATTAATAATAACTATTGGAATTTACAATTCACAGGAGAAAAGAATCAATAAGTAAAGAATCAATAGATTTTTTGGATTTGACGTTATATGTAGAAAAGGGGCAGGTGAAGACTAAAACCTTTAAAAAAACAGACGTCAACACCTACATTGACATGAACAGCTGTCACTACAGTCCGTGGTTAAAAAATATCCCAAAATGGCAATTACAAAGGATACTCCGTAATTGCTCTGACATAAAAATATACAGAGAACAAAGCAAAGAAATCCAAAACAGGTTTATAGAAAAAGGTTATGACGAAAAGACAAGTGAGCAATGAGGTAGAAAAAAAGAGTGTTGGTGAGAAAAATGTTCCCAGACAGGAAAAAGGGAAAGAACAATTCAAATTCGCATTTTTTGACTGAATATAATATGAGTGCGGAGGCGATCAAAAATGCATTGAGAAAAAAATTGGATAACACTTAAAAATGATCCAGTCTTGGGGCCATTGATCCCAGATAAGCCGGGGGTTGTGTTCAGAAAGGCGCCAAATTTGAATAATCAACTAGTGCATAGCTATATCCCAAGTAAAGTTGAAAAAGCAAAAAGAAACAGGTTCACTTGGTGCGGATTTTGTTTGCCCTGTAAAAATCGGGAAAAAAACAAAAAATCATATGTACAAGAAATAATAAAAAAATGTTCAAAGTAAAGGGAGAGATGACCTGTGTACATTCGGGGGTCATCTACATGTTGGAGTGCCCTTGTGGCCTCCAATATGTAGGTCGAACCTTGAGAAAATTGAAAACCAGAATACAAGAGCACATTAGAAATATAAAGAAGGGATTAGAAACACATAGCGTTTCAGCACACTTTTTGAGGGAACACAATAAAAATCCAAAAGGCCTTAAATTTATAGGAATTGAGAACGTGAATCAGATCTGGAGAGGAGGGGACCCAGTGGCAAGAATTAATAGAAGGGAGGTGGAGTGGATATATAAATTAGATACATTACAACCACAGGGGCTCAACATAGAGTTTGATCTCAAACCTTGCTTGGTAGATTAAATGTGATTAAATATTGCAATGTGGAATCCAGAATGGGGTAGTCTATATAAGAGTGCACCTTAAATGGGAGTTCCACAAAGCAGAGTTACAGTTGGATGCTAAAGTAAGTACAGGACTGTATGAGTCCGGTAAAGGACGGTAGAAAGTAATTTATTCTACTTTAGTCCTGGAACATGAGTTCTAAATAACCTGCTAGGTGCCATGTAGGCACTGAGAATCCTGGTTGATGGTAAAGAGCGGAGATAGGGCAACATTTTTTGAATGAAAACCATAGTAAAAAAAACCATAAAAGATGATTGGTGGCCCTGGGTCATGTGATCAGAGCTTTCATGAATGAACTTCAGTAGTGATTGCTCAATGGCCAGTTTAGAGCACGTGACCGGAGGAAAGCCATGACCGGGAAGTTTGAAGTGAATGTATTGATATAAGGGACTATACTGCACTTATTGAAAAGCTCATATGGTGTTCAGATAAGGCTAGAAATTAAATGGTTTAACTTAGTCTGAGCACTGCAAAGTTTGGGAGTAAGGGCTTTTTACGAGTGGAGCCCTGTCCCTGTTGTAAGGATGTGGAAATGCTGTCTACTATTGTTTTTGTTACGTCTTGTTTTTTAATAATTGACTTTTTAAATTGATTTTTATGATTGTAAATTATGTCAATTTCTGTAAAAGAATGTGAAAGAAATGTGTAAAACAAAAAAGAATGTGTACGCAGCAATTCCCTCCCCCGGATGGAGAGAGGTATAAAGATGCATCCAGTAATTAGGGAAATTAGAACCCCTGACGAAGCGAAGAGCGAAACCCGGGTCGGGTTACGCACAAGGCAGAGGCGCCGAGTGTGAGGGACGACTACTTTGATCTGTTGTGCCTGTAATGAACTTGCGTTTGTGAGTATAATAAACTATTAAAAGTACTCCGGTGTTGAAGGTCCTTCACCATTGGTGTTTCCTATTCAAATTCAGATAGGAACATCGTGGAAGTTTCGGCTATGCCTAAGGTGTTGTGGCTATAACCCCTATTTGAATCCTGGTGGTCTGGATTTGATCCTGGTGCAAAGCAGCGCGGTCCTCAATTTTTTATTCCTTGTACATTTGCGGTGTTAATTGAACCCACTACACCGGGAGACCTGCGGCACAAGAAGTGTGGACTATACCTGGGGAGTATATTAATATATTTATTTGACTGCTGCAGGGTGAGAGACTACAGCTCAGACACATATCACCCAAACTACCACTAGGCCAGATAAAGTTCAAGCCTGAATGTTACAGTTTTTGGAATGACCATATTTATGTATAATTTATTTTAATGCTTAAATTGGAGAAACTCTCTACAGAATGTGTGATCCTCTTTCTATTAAAGGGGATTTCCAGGACTTAGATATTGATAAACTATCTTCAGAATAGGTCATCAATATCAGATCGGCAGGGTTCCGACACCTGGCAACCCTACAATCCGTTATCTCGGGCAACCAACAGCACCAGAAACTAAATAGTGGATGGAGCCTGAAGCAGAAGGAAGCTGAGATGCAGTACCCCAGCATGGCTACTACTTAATGTATGGAGCCCTCTGCTTCCAGCTCTGTCCACTGTACACTGATCGGCCGAGTGTTGGACCTCCACTGATTTGATATTGATGACCTAGCATACACTAGGTATTTGTCATCATACTTACGTGGTTAACCCCCTTAAGAGTACAGCCACATGGTCAGGGTTCCTGAAACAGTTTTGGAAGCCATAACCAGGAGTGAATTAAAAAAGATATCCCAACACACTAGGCTTAGAACACTTTTCTGCTTATTATTTACTGACCCTTACTCACTTCTACTCATATACTTTTAAGGTCTTTTTTTTTTCAGACACGTGTCTGATATAAGACTACTGTACTTCATAATAACATTAAAAACATAACTTCCATTGTTGTTGTTTTATAAAACATTCATTTTTGGAATGACCATATTTATGTCTAATTTATTTTAATGCTTAAATTCGAGAAACTCTCTACCAAAGTCGTACACTCCCTGTGCTTGGATTTGTTATTTGAATCCTTTGATATACTGTATATTTGGTGGGTTTACATCTGTACACCTTTTAATTGACTGTATAGAAAAACGTATTTACATCTGAACACCTTTGATTTGACCTTATAGGATATGATGCTTTTCAAAGTAACACAAAAAGTATACATTAATGTATGCTTGGTTTTGACATGGGAAGTAAGTGACAGACTTATCCAAATGTATAGATTTCTACAGTATGACTTTGTAAAAAGAATCCCAGCGCTCCAGATGGCGACCAAAACGGTCGCCAATGCGCTTTAAAATTTGCAGATGGTGACATGACTTTTTAGTCTTGTAGCCATTTGCGACTGGGCCGGCAAAAAAATCTGGTCATGTGACCACAGAGCGCGAGTGAAGTGAGAGCAATCACTCACCGCTCCGTGGTCTCCAGTCCGCACCGCGCTCCACTGTCTTGGCTTGTCTTGACGTCGTCAGTGTACGCTGTGTGACGTCAGGTCCCAGTGCATGTTGGGAGGAAGAAGACGCTGCGGTCCTTCTCTTGCGGACTCTATATCGGCCAGCCGCGCACCCTGCCAGGAGAGGTAAGTATTACAATTGGGGGGATGGGGCGCAAGGAGCGGCAGATGGCACTGGGGGACATGGCATGAAGGGGCTGCTGGCACTGGGGGACATGGCATGAAAGGGCTGCTGACACTGGGGGACATGGCATGAAGGGACTGCTGGCACTGGGGGACAAGGCATGAAGGGACTGCTGGCACTGGAGGACATTGCATGAAGGGGCTGTTGGCACTGGGGGACATTGCATGAAGGGGCTGCTGGCACTGGGGGACATGGCATGGAGGGGCTGATGGCACTGGGGCACATGGCATGGTTGGTGGCACTTGGGCACATGGCATGGTTGATGGCACTGAGGGACATGGCATGGTTGATGGCACGGAGAGGCTGATGGCACTGGGGGACATGGCATGGTTGATGGCACGGAGAAGCTGATGACACTGAGGGACATGGGGCAGGGGGGCTGATGGCACTGGGAGACATGGCATGGAGGGGCTGCTGGCACTGGGTGACATGGCATGGAGGGGCTGCTTGCACTGAGGGACATGGCATGGTTGGCACTGGGGGACATGGCATGGTTGATGGCACTGGGGGTCATGGCACGGAGGGGCTGATGGCACAGAGGGGCTGATGGCACAGAGGGGCTGATGACATGTGGGGAGCTGATGGCACAGTGGAGCTGATGGCAAGCGCGGGGGGGGTCCTGCACAGTGGGACATAATCACGAAGGTAGAACGTATTATAAATCAGTCGGAGTGTCCTTAGATACATATGAGTCTATATGGATTCATCACCTCATGTATATGTCTATAGGGGAGAAGCTGCAGGGCTGATAGTCTGGTATCCAGTGGATGATGCCGAACTATCAGATTATGGAGCCATCCCTGATCATAGGGCCATTCATGTGCCAAAATCCACATCAGAAAATGCAGACCATGAGTGTTCCTGTGATGTTAAAGGGGTTGTCTCACTTCACTAAATGGCATTTATCATGTAGAGAAAGTTAATACAAGGTACTTACTAATTTGGGGGACATTAGTAGTCGGAAAGGTGGCACTGTTGGACATTACTGGCCAGAAGGGGGGACCTAGAGGACAGTGTGGGGGGAAATTATAACTGTGGGGCATATTACTACTGTGGATGCAGTGTGGGAGAAAATTACTATGTGTGGGCTTTGGGGGGGCATATTACTACTGTGGGGGCAGTGTGGGGGGAAATTACTATTGGGGAGGCACTGTAGGGACATTTCTCTTACACGGACATTATTTTTGTGGACACTATACAGGCATTATTACCTGGAGCACAATCTAGGGTTTTATTATTATTACTGGGGGCACTCTAGGGGGCATTTATAATTGCTGTAGAAACTATAGGGGCATTTTTTTCTACTGGGGCCAATATTTTTTCAGCAGTATAGTGCCTGGGGCTTTGGGGAGCGCCACAGGTAAAGTATTGAGAGAGGCAGCAGGATGACATTGTCAGGACATCAGGATGGGGAGGTTGATGGAAAAATTGAGAAATCTAACGTGTCTGTAACAAACTCTGTAGAGATGAGATGCGGCTGAAAGAATCTGTCATGGCGGTCTGGGTCAGCCGCAGGAGAAGAGTAAAAAGGTCTACATGACAGTAGATGTCACTGGATGTAAGAGGCATGTGGTGCTTTATTCTCCTATATGTAGTGCTTGGCTTACTACTATATGCATTTTAAATTTGGCGACTAAAAATTTAATTTGGCTCCTAAATTTTTCAGCTTAGGAGCCAATGGCTCCTGGTTATATTTTTTAGTCTGGAGCACTGAATCCATTGGGCAGATGAGATAGAAGATATCGGGTTGAATTCCTTTTTATAGTTTGTTTTTAAAAATATTTAGGCTTACCTCTTATGTAATGCCAATGAATAGTCAGTGGTAGACTGGCCATAGATCCTGAAGGGAATTTTCCCAGTGGGCAGATGGTCATAGGGCCACCGTAGCCCTCCTTACTGCTGTTGGCCAGGTACAGACTACTGGGGGATCCATATGTGTCATTATTAGAGGAAGTCCAGACAGCATCCTGAAGGTAGGGCTGGCTTGGTGGTGTGCCCACATCTCACCTCCTAAGCCTCCTGTTCTATATCCATATTAGAGACAACTGGTGGAGGAGGAGAAGAACAGAACATGGCAGCAATTGATGGCCACCACAGAGGGATAGCTTCTAGGTAGGTATTTTGTGCTACACTGTGGTATTTGGTCCTGGGAGATGGTATTCTGTGATGTACTATGGTATTGCTGACCTTCTGTCAATTTGGATCCACCTACATCATTGGGGCCAATTTTAGTTTTTTGCCAGGTCCACTTTAAGTTCCAAGTCCACCCATGTGCATGGTATGAGCCTTGCCTGATGTAAACTAAAAATCACTTTCACAGACAAAGATCTGCTTTTTAAGAAGCTTTGTATAAACATGCATGATAGCCAGAGTATACATATACATTCAGTTTTGCTAACATCATTCCATTCAACACAGTGGTCATTTCGAGGAAGAGAAGGTATACTCTCTTGAAGATAGCCTGCTGCCAACATTTGGCTATGCTCCAGCTAGACTCATCACGCCATTTTTCACAGTACCACAGGTCACGAGCTGCAGCACTAAATATTTACACAAGTGTCTGAGCACAGGCAGGGTCACCATGACTCCCCATGGGAGACTCTACATCCGCAGAATGTGGCAGGATCAGCTGTACTGGGATAAAACATCTGTGTCTTGCTTGGGTAGATCACCATGGGAAGCAAAGTCTTTGACATTCACTACGTGCAGTATTTAATCTGTGAAAGGACTCAACTGCCTAAGGGCTAGATGTTCAGACGGGGATACGTCTACGACGTATTGAATGCCAAGTGCTCATATAAAATTAGCCAGAAATTTCTCTTCATTCACCACTGATTGGGCTTTGTATTCTTGTAATATGCTTCTGGCAATCTTTTTAAATATGGACAATTTAAAGAGAATAGATGATCAGAAAATTACTATTTCATTTGAGTTTGTATTTTAATTTCTGAGCATAAAAATACTTGTTATTGTATATATAACTCTTTATATAAAATGACAGTGAATTATCTAGTTTTACACAAAGGCCACTAGACATTTACTGTTTTCGCCAGATTAGTTTTCAGCTTTCCTATGTAGGTTTGAACAGAGACAGCAGAGTCATCTAATCAGGCTGTGGGATTTTATGACAGC
The DNA here is from genome assembly GCA_900303285.1 of Rhinella marina. Lineage (NCBI taxonomy): Eukaryota > Metazoa > Chordata > Amphibia > Anura > Bufonidae > Rhinella > Rhinella marina. The sequence goes on along the minus strand of ONZH01012969.1, from coordinate 22,412 downwards.
TCTATTTTATTTACAGCTCCACTGTACTGCTGGAAGCCTAGATATGGTAGATTAGTAGCACTATGCACACAAATTAGGCTCTGTATGCATCTCACCTGTCACTCCATGGTCTCTGCCAGAGGAGCAGTTCTCCATTACTCCCTAGAGACAGTACTGTATCAGCCTACTAATACTGTCTGACTAATAAAAGGATGTTTCTACCATAGAAATAATTTTTACAATTCATTTAATAACACAAATATCTGGAAGATGTGGATCCCACCTCTGTGATGCACTCTTCCTTAAAGCATGGATCCTCTATACCCCAGGCCACCACATTGAGGAGGAGAATGAATGAAGATGAGGTATGTCCCTTTCTGGAGATAAATCTATTGGAACTATTTCCACTGAGTCTTCTTCTTCTTTCTGGATCCAGGAGCTACTACTGACATATGAGGGATGGGGGTGATGGGTATCAGACCCCACCAACCTAATATCCATGACCTATTTTGAAGGTCTTGTCAAGCATTGCATGCCATAATGACTTAATACATTGAACTATCAATTACCAAGGCCCTTCTTCAGGACTAGTGCACTGATATGCCACAGATGACATTTCATAAGAAGGATATCATTCATATCATTATTATTTATATTATAAATTAGATCAGAAATGCAGATTTCATAGTAGAATTTGATCTCATTTCTATGTATTTGATAAGCAAATATTTTTGTTGAATTAGGGCACTTTACTATCATACATCAACTAATATACAGTGGGGAAAAAAAGTATTTAGTCAGCCACCAATTGTTCAAGTTCTCCCACTTAAAAAGATGAGAGAGGTCTGTAATTGACATCATAGGTAGACCTCAACTATGGGAGACAAAATGAGAAAACAAATCCAGAAAATCACATTGTCTGATTTTTTAAAGAATTTATTTGCAAATTATGGTGGAAAATAAGTATTTGGTCACCTACAAACAAGCAAGATTTCTGGCTCTCACAGACCTGTAACTTCTTCTTCAAGAGGCTCCTCTGTCCTCCACTCATTACCTGTAGTAATGGCACCTGTTTGAACTTGTTATCAGTATAAAAGACACCTGTCCACAACCTCAAACAGTCACACTCCAAACTCCACTATGGTGAAGACCAAAGAGCTGCCTCGATCAGGGGCTGCACGCAAGATCTCACCCCCTGGGGTCAAAATGATCACAAAAACTGTGAGCAAAAATCCCAGAACCACACGGGGGGACCTAGCGAATGACCTGCAGAAAACTGGGACCAACGTAACAAAGGCTACCGTCAGTAACACACTACGCCGCCAGGGACTCAGAACCTGCAGTGCCAGACGTGTCCCCCTTCTTAAGCCAGTACATATACAGGCCTGTCTGAAGTTTTCTAGAGAGCATTTGGATGTTCCAGAAGAGTATTGGGAGAATGTCATATGGTCAGATGAAACCAAAGTAGAACTGTTTAGTAGAAACACAACTCGTCGTGTGAATGCTGAGTTGCATCCAAAGAACACCATATTTACTGTGAAGCATGGGGGTGACAACATCGACTGATCTGTGTACATGAAAGAATCAATGGGGCCATGTATCGTGAGATTTTGAGTGCAAACCTCCTTCGATCAGCAAGGGCATTGAAGATGAAACGTGGCTGGGTCTTTCAGCATGACAATGATCCCAAGCACACCACCAGGGCAACAAACAAGTGGCTTTGTAAGAAGCATTTCAAAGTCCTGGAGTGGCCTAGCCAGTCTCCAGATCTCAACCCCATAGAAAACCTTTGGAGGGAGTTGAAAGTCCGTGTTGCCCAGCGACAGCCCCAAAACATCACTGCTCTAGAGGAGATTGGCATGGAGGAATGGGCAACAGTGTGTGCCAACCTTGTGAAGACTTACAGAAAACGTTTGACCTCTGTCATTGCCAACAAAGGATATATAACAAAGTATTGAGATGAACTTTTGTTATTGACTACATACTTATTTTCCACCATAATTTGCAAATAAATTCTTTAAAAATCAGACAATTGTGATTTTCTGGATTTGTTTTCTCATTTTGTCTCTCATAGTTGAGGTCTACCTATGATGTCAATTACAGGCCTCTCTCATCTTTTTAAGTGGGAGAACTTGCACAATTGTGCTACTGGTGGCTGACTAAATACTTTTTTTCCCCACTGTATATAATATTGTTTGTTTCTCACAATCAAGCCATGAGAAATGTTGATATTAATTCACATTCTACATTATTATAAGGCTCTATTTACTCCATGGGGGCTAAAAAGTGCCTTTTGGCCTCTGTCTGGGAGGACATACCATTTTTTAAAACTGTACAACATTCAGAACTTTTCCTATACACTCTGGCTGACATATGCCAATCTACTCAATGTATACCACTGAACCCTCCCCAATGGTACCCCCTCCCCCAAATCCTGAGTTCGGCCTCTCACCCAGTTAAGCCAGTATTCTCTGATCTGCACTAATGAGGGGCAATCACCCTGAAACAGCTGTCTGCAGATGAAGTGCTGGCTTATTTAATATCCAAGTCATGTCTCAAGGCCTAATTAAAGGGTTGAACATTGACTTATAGTATAGCTGCCTTACATCTGGTGGCATTAGAGGCAGACCTTCCTAAGAGCTCATTTGCATCCCTTTCTTCCCAGAATTCTAGATGAGCATGTATGGCCTATAATTCTCCTCACACGGATTAAGACACCCTAAAAGATAAGTACAACATTGGCCATGATTACCTCTGTCTTCGACTCAAATCTTGTAAATTCATGTATGCATTGAGGTAGAGTTCTAGACATATGGAATATTGGTAAAGTGTACGAAATAGGACTTGACCTATCACCCAGTGGTTCTGGTTCTATTTTACCACTGTTTTCCAACCTGGTGTAAATAGAAAAACCTTGTCAGGTAAGTGTCTATTCCATGTCTGCTGGAGGTTAGAGGAGTTCACTAAGAAGGGCTGATCTGAAGCTTAATTTTGGCATGGCTACTAGAGTATATGTTATTTATGAAGGCTCTTTAACAGGACTTCAAAACTGGCCAGTTTCTGGAAATCATCTTAAGAACTGAGAAACACAATCAAACATAGAAAATAAGCCAAGAAGCACACGCTTATATCAAGATTTTGCCCATACATGGAGTGACTTGACATGGCCAGCGTAGTTTTCTGCTACACAGGAAAAACTCCAGTAATATTTAAACAGAAGAGAAATAATGAACAATCAAATAAATCTTCTTTTTAACATGGATCTGTCATCAGACTGTCCTATGTAAGTCCACACGAGACTGTGGCACTGCAGATTTGTTTGTGTGGATTTGTGTGTGGCAAACCAGCAGCATTTGACAGTACAAGCAAAGTGGACGAGATTTGAAGAAATCTTGTCTGAATGCTGTGAAAAAATCCACAATGTAAATTGACCCGTGGGGCAACTTGTACATTCTAAGTAAGTCTATTTATGCTGTGCATTTCCACTGCCCTTTCCAATGAACAGGGTGACATCCACAACGAATCCTCAAGAAATCCACATCTAATTCATGTGGGATTTTGCCACTGATCCACAGCAGATTTTTTTTGTTGTGAATTGTGTCCCATTTAGGCATACCCTAAGTATAAGTTCATGTATGCTCTTTTGTTATTCCAAATAGTCCACAAATATTGGGATGTTTAATAGGAATAATCTTGTCAGCAAGCTATAATGAAGTGGATGTGGATCAGATGTGTCACGTGAACAGGTTTCACTTGGGACTATTCCAAAGGCTACTCTTCACCCTTTAACCCTGGTACATGAATCTTGACTCCACTGCAGAGGAACCATCAGGCCCCTACCTCTTGGAGCAGTTTCTGTTCAAGTTACTGCTGACCAATGGGGGTCAATGAGGAAGGACATACTCCCTGAGAAAGTGGACTTGGAGCAATGAATGGGGAGATCTCTGGATCCATGTGAGATACAGGGCTGGTTCTAAGTTTGTTGGAAAGACTATCATATACTATACGATGTCCGATTTTCATTGTTTACATTACTCATAGAATAACCCCTTTAACTGGAACGTTGGGTTAATTCCCGATAATGCCTGAAGAATCATCCAGTGTAAAAGTACCATATAGATGTGTCACATTTATCACAGTGCCTCAGGCCCGATCATAAATTTGGTGCATGGCTAGATGCTTTTTTTTAACTTTATACCAGCTAGTGGTTAGACCTAGTTAACTTAAAGGGGTTTTCATCATCTCAGACAATGGTGGCATATTGCTAGGATATGCCACCAATGTCAGATAGATGCGAGTCCCACTTCTGGTACCCACACTTATCTCCAGAACAGGCCCCTGAAAGTGAAGGAGAGAGCGCTGCGCAAGTGGCCACTGAGCCGAGCTCAGGAATTTTCAGAACTCTCACAGAAATTCATGGAGAGTATCTGTGAATGCACTGCAGCTCTCGGTTCGCTTCAGGGGTCCTGTTCTGGAAATAGGAGCGGGGGGTACCAGAGGTGGGACCCTCACCTATGTGACATACCGTAGGTGGCATATCCTAGCGACATGCCACCAATGTCTGATGGGAGACAACCACTTTAAGGGCTTTTCAGGCCTGGTCATTAAAGGGTTCAAATACAACAGATAGCATTGCTACTGGCATCAGTTTTACAGCTATGGCTACGATTTAGCTAGATGAATGCCGCGCATGTCCTCTTCGGTAGCTGCACATCGTAGGAACAAACCACTGCTTCTTAATTATACGCCTTTGGATCGTGATTTAACTTTGCTTCTGACCTTTGAAGCTTCTCCATAGAAACCAGTGCAGCAGCCATTAATGTTCATGGTTAAATTCACATTTCCTTGCAGTGCACCTGGCACGAGGAGGCAAGTGCTATTAACCAGTCCATTGCCAAGCATTTTTTCACAAAGAGTTTTATTAATGCAAATATATCCTATGAAGAGTGTTAGACCAGGGCTCCATGGCGCGCTATACTGCACATGCGATATGTTGCAACTTCTTGCAAAATACATCTGGTTGGGATATGTCGCAATCCTGCGGCCTCAACTTTAGGGCTCATCCACATGGCCTTTGCCCGGCCGTGCCGGTCGGGTCGGGCACCGGCCATTTGTGCACCGCACTATGGATGTGGACACATTCACTTGAATGGGTCCGCAATACAGAAGTTGCATGAACTACTTTTTTGCAGTGCAGACCATCGGATGCGGATCGCGGACCTCATTCAAGTCTGCATACGGCGGTCCTACAGGTGATGGCCATTCATGTGCATGAGCCATTACTGAACAACTTGTATATCAAAAACAGTTTACAGTGCAGCATATGGCAGACCTATGCTACCAATTAGGCCTCAGATCAAATGGTGTGAATATGGTGTAAATTCAGCCTAAGACCTCATGCACATAACAGTATTTTTTCATCCGTGTGATATCCCCATTTTTTGCAAACAGTACTCTGACCCATTCATTTCTATAGGGCCATGTACTCATCTGTATTTTTGGGGGATCAGGTTGATGTTAACCTTTAGTTAAATGAGTTTTCTGAGAGTTTTTTTTTTCTATCCTCTAGATAGGTCATCATTATCTGATCATGGGGTCCATCAACCGAGACCCCCACCAATCAACTGATTGAAAAGGCAGTGGCGCTTGCAGCTTTCTCCATCTTTTTTTAGGCCATGTGACATCATGTTCATTGGTCACGTGGGCTAGGCGCAGCTCAGCCCCATTGAAGTGAATAGGGCTGAGCTGTGATATCAAGCACAGCCACTACCAACTGGACGGGCTATGCTTGGTGAGCACAGAGAAGGACGCGGTGCTACTGTGACCGCTGGTTTCTTCTCAAACAGCTGATTGGAGGGAGTCCAGGTGTCAGACCCCCACAGATCAGATGCTGATAACCTATCCTGAGGATAGGTCATCAGTAAAAACACTCTTGGAAAACCCCTTTAAGCATCTGTTCATGCAGTCAGCTAATTATAGTGAATTATTAATACTGTATATCTTTTATTACCCCTCATTACACTTGATCCAGACAACATTCGGACAATAAAGTCACTATGTTACGTTCCGGCTCACTGCAAGTCACCTGTATAAGCAGCAGATGTTTAATTACATATATACAAGTTTTTCCTGCTTTTATTACATCTGGTTATCATGACTGATGTTTGGGTTATCATGGAAGCTCAATGGTTAGCATTGTTTCCTTACAACACCGATATCCTAGGATCAAGTCCGAGTAAGGGCTTCCAGCTTCTCAATCTCTACTTCCTCCTGCCTCTCATCAAACAGGAAACAGCTGCTCAGCCAATCACTGGTGGTAGTGGTGACCCATATCAGACTGTGATTGGCTAAGAAGTCATTTCCTCTAGTCAGGAGAGAGCAGGAAGCTTCGAAATGGGAATGGTAGGGCAAGGACTTACTATATTCTAAAGTTCTGAACCATTAGGAAAACATTTTCTCCAGCTGGACCAACCATTTATCCTTGTGAATCAAGTCTTATTTGCAGCTCTGACCTTTTTTAGCTAACTCTTTGGTCTTTATCACCCATCACTCCAAAATTCTGGCTTCAAAAAGTAGCAAAATGAGGATTTTGCAACTTTTTGGGCTCACTTATGCAAACATGATGTTACTTTTTGCATTTTTATACCACACCAGTTTTGAAACATGGGTGGGAAAATGGAATTACACTCCAGATTTATCACTTTTTATTAAAAAGTCACAAAAAAAAGATGAAATCCCAGTCCAGTATGAGGGTGGAGTAGGAAAAGTAGAGTAGATTTTCTAGACAAAAGTGTTAGGTTTAAGCATAAGCAACATGTGACATTTGATAAATGTGGCATAAAGTAAAAAACACAGACTCAAAGAAAACGGACTTAAAATATTCCCCTCATCATAAATTCCCCTTTTTGTCTGGGTCCCTAATAGTAGTAACCTGTGGTTTCCTGACAGTATACTGGATTATTGGAGTGGTGGAGTCAAGTAGTTTACACATTGAAAAAACACATGTCCAACTCCTGGACATCAAGCAAATCAAGCAGTTTCTTAAAGGAAGTCTATCACCAGGAAATTCACTGTTACACCAGGCACAATGCCTTGTAGGGCTAGCTCAGATGAATGTTATAATACCTATCACTTAGCCATCTGTTGATTCATTGTGGAGAAAATATGCTTTTAATCCATATTCAAGTGAGCAGTTAAGTGCACTGAGGGTGGGCCCAAGTCACTATGTGCACCCTTGCTCCTCCTGCTTCCTCTACCAGCCCCTCGCTTTACTTCTTGATGGACATGGCCAGGTTCTTGCATAGTCATCTCACCAGACTCTTTCAATCAAAAAGGAGAGGGAGGGGTCAGCAGAGGAAGCAGGAGGAGCAAGGGTGCACACCTTGACTTGGGACCGCCCTCAGTGCACTTAACTGCTCATAGGGATCAAAAGTACGTTTTCTCCTGACTGACGCAACGGTTGGCTAAATGAAAGTTATTACAGTATTACTTTCAGCTCAGCTAGCCCTACAAAGCATCGTGCCTAGTGTAACTGTGAATTTCCTGGCGAGACCCTTTAAGGAAGTAAATAGGAAAGCATTGCGTAGTCTATGTTATCCCGACCCTTTGAAGACTTTGTTTGTGGTACACTAAGTAGCATTCTTTCTCTGCTGATGATAGGGAACGACGAAGTCTGATAAATGTTAGATGTTGGTTTGAAGCCATCTCCTACTTGTTTATAACACTTTACGCCTTGTTAACTGCTTGACAAGGAACAATGAAGGTATCCAATGTTCTGGCCATATTTGTTCTGGTTTTATTCTTTTTGGAGGCTGTGATTTGCACTGACTTAAGAAGAATTAACCCAGCTGTTTGGCAGGCTTGGTTTGGCTATATTTCACATGTCTGCATGCGACAGAGCAGCAGGAAGCCAAAAACAATCTAACTATAAAAAACATAGTTATTACGATAAATATCTTTGAGCACTAGTTTGGTGACATCTTTCTATGTGCCACCAAGATGTGGACTACTGCAAAGCATGTGCAATAAATAGCATTTAAGGGAACATTTTCAAAGAGGAACTTTAATGTTATCTGATCTGGTAAATCTACTAAAAAAGTAGCGTTTAAAAGCGAGAAAATTTATTCGTTACCATGTTACACGAAATTCGGATGAAAGTCCACTTTGTAAACTGATTCGCTCAATACTAGTGACCAACCACCACAATTTATCTTCATTTACGCCAGTTTTCTGGCGCAAATTAAACCAGACGTCTACTGTAGCTCAGAGCTGCCAAAGATTTCTTTTAAGGCACGCGGGATGCCGAAGGATGTGTCTCATTTATGATGAGGCGTGTGCTTTGTCATAAATGAGAAGCAGAAGGCGTCGGTCTTAATAAATCTCCCCCTTTGTCCCTCAATTTGATTACAAAATCTGGAAGAGCATACAAAAAACACAATTATTATAAAATGCCTCTTAAGCCTCATTCACATGTCAGTGTTCCATGGATGTGTGCTGTACATGTTCTCCACGGACAGCACGAGTCACCATTCATTTTAATGTGTATATTTTATAGTGTTTTAGCACGGTCCGTTGGTCCGTTTTTTTGGCATGGATGCTTGCTTTATTTTGTCCGTGTTCACGAATCCATCACGCCCATTATAGTCTATGGGTCTGTGAAAACAACAGATGCAACATGGATGTCATCCGTGTTTCATCAGTGTTTCATGGATCATTAGAAGGAGATGCTTTGAAAATTATTTTTCAGCTGTTCAGTGTCAGTGAAACACGGATGACACACAGACAGCAAAAATCATACACACGGTCCCAACACAGATCAATCACGGATATCTTCACAGAGGCATCACTGAACACCTTTTTACGGATTTAAGCACGGACGTGTAAATGAGGCTTTATACATATTTAATAAAACAAAAACAGAAAGACCTAGTAAATAGGCATTCAAGTAACCATCACAACCTAATGATCTCATTTAATCACACATAGTATGAAATGTAAATGGTATAAAAAAAAAAAGGCAGCCCCCTCCACGATTAGATATTGATGTCCTATCCTGATGACAGATCATCAATATATGAATCCAGGAAAAACCGCTTGGTCATTAAGGGGTTAAAAACGAATGAAAAATGAAATTCCCTTTCCTCCATCGCATGAACACTTTGTGCTCTGGTCATTTGTTTTGCTGCATGACAGTAAATGCGCACTCTCCCCGCGCGAATACTCATCCTGTCTCCGTAGACAACGTCTCTTAGCTCATATTTTAAAGCAAACCTTTAATCAGAGGATGTGACTTGCGTAAATGTGTCACCTATGCCCTCAGAGTCCTTGAAGTCTGAAAGCTAAAACGCGGCAGGAGCTATATTAATGTATTTCTACTGATAATAGAACAGTTAGAGTGATGTTCAGAGGAGGCCTTCGTCTGTGTGAAAGCTAATAGTGTGAATGAAACCTTACAGCAAAATGATGAGCACTAAAAAAAAAAAGCATTGTATGAAGCGGCAGCAGACACATTCGACCATAACTGTATTCAAACAGGGGCACACCAGACCCAGGTTCTCATGACTGGTGGAAGGCCCAGTGGTTGGACTCCCACCAGTCAGACACATTCCCTATCCAGTTGTGTTCTTTGTGGGAAAATCCCTTTAAGGGTATCACTGATCAAATATTGACTTTAAATATGATCCTCCTGTGAGTGCGAAAATATTACAGACTATTTATCAAGGGACATCACACACATTGATTGCATACAGGAAGCTTCAGGCATTTCAAGTTTCTCAGCCATTATGCTCCCTTGTACACATCGCCATGGTCAAAGAAGAGGTAGTTCCATCCTTGAAAAGACTATACTGTGCCAGAAACACTATGCACAATGATGAATTTCCTCCCATTGTATGGTTTACATTCATCTGAAATTAAGTGTTTCTGAGTTTAAAGAAACCCTCTGTTCTCCAGTTAATCAGATTTTTTTTCTTGAACCAAACAGAACACTTGCATTGCGCCGTCCATTTAATTTTTTTTAGCTTCAGATTCGCTAATTCTCAGGCTGCTCTTCTGTCATCCAAGATGGTCACAACTCTTCTGAGACTATCTGATGTACACTGTGCATCAGTAGCCAAAGACCCTTCCTATTTATCCTGTCCTGCATTTGGATTGGCCAGCACTGTTCATGTGGACAGCACTGGCCAATCCAAGGACAGCAGGAACTGTGCATCAGGTAGTCTAAGAAGGGTTGTGGCCATCTTGGTTGGGAGAAGAAGAGCCCAGAATTGATGGATCTGCAGATACAAAACTGGTCAGGTGACCGCTTACAGTGCCACCGGGCAGATGTGTATCTAGTTGGCTGGTCTGAATGCGTTCTGCAACGTGAATGGGGCGGCTGGGCAGTGCGCGCTATGCGCCGTTCTTTTAAACCCAGCGTTCACCACTCCCTAATAGGATTCCTTCCTGTAAGTGGAACGCAAGCCAGAAAGCGTTCCACACGGCCACAAGGGCTCGCTTCCGGTCACGTGGCAGATCCCCGTCACGTGACCCGATGCCGGCAAATTACAGTGTCCAGTTAGATCATAAGGTGACGATAGGTATTCACAAAGGGGGGACAAGGTACAAGAAGGGTAGAGTGATAGTACTCAGATGATAAATGTTATATAATTATATATATTTATATAACCACAATGCTATTAAGCAAATGATATTGCTAAAGTTCAATTCTCTACCTATTATAATATATAGCACTAAGTATCTGAATAACCATAAATGACTGGAGCACAAAACGTATGTATCTAGAAGATATCTATATGAAAGGAAGGATCCCTCTAGTGAAAGGGAGTGGGACACACTATTATTAATAACAAAACAAAAAGGGGGCAAGAATCCAAAGAGTGAAGGGAACGAGTGGAAACCTGATATTTATGTCCACTCGATAAAGAAAGATATGTGATATTCTCAAAGTAACCATCCAGATTCGATGCTTCACGCATCGATACATTTAGGCTGGTCCTGAATGGTTGAGGCATACTTAAAGGTACAGAGATGCCTTCCTTGGTTATAAAAAGCAAGAGAAAGTTAATCGTTCATTAAGACCCACTGGGATTTATAACGATATATCCATTCGCATTCTTTCTGAAGAATGTGTTTATCCCAATCACCTTTTCGTTGGGATTCGTGTACAACTTCAAGTGCCGAAAACCTCAGTACCTCAGGTCTGCCGCCATGAACATCAATGATGTGGTCCGCAATAGGTGTGCTTCGTTTATTTATAACATCACCTATATGTTCAAGGATCCTACGCCTTAGCTCTCTAAATGTCTTACCCACGTAATCACGTGGGCAAGGGCATTGACAAACATAGATAACACCCTTTGTACGACAGTTTACAAAATCCCGAATCAGGAAGGTTTGGCCCGTTGCTGAGCATGTATTGCTCTTAGTAGTTAAGATGAACCTACAGGCTCTGCAATTGCCACATCGAAACATCCCGATGGGCTTTCTGTCCAACCACGTCCCAGATTTTCTAGGGCTAATATAGTGGCTGTGAACCAGTCTGTCACGTAGGCTACGGCCCTTACGGAATGTGATACTAGGATACATTTTGATGGCATCTGACAGGTCTGGATCCATTGTTAAAATCGGCCAGTATCTGTTCAAAATCTCCCTGATTTTTGTGCTAGCATCATCATAGGTAGAGATAATACGAATCGGACCAGATTATTCAATGTTGGTTTGGGGAATCAAGAGGGAATTTCTGTCCTTATCTTTAGCAAATTTGAAAGCCTCAGTCAAAACTGTGTTTGGATAACCCCGCTGTTTAAACCTAGATTGCAGGTTCTTAGATTCCTGGTAAAATGCTTCCATATCAGTACAGTTCCTTCTGACCCATAGATATTAGCCTTTAGGTATCCCTCTTTTTTGGGAAAGGGGATGATGGCTTGACCAATGGAGGAGACTGTTTGTGGCGGTAGGTTTCCGATACACAGTAGTCACTAATCTTTCTCCCTGTTTGGTCACACAGACATCTAGAAAGGTAATTGTATTAGGGCTTAATTCATAAGTAAAGGAGACCAATATTGTTAGTATTCAGTGTAGTCACAAATTCCCTAAATTGATCTTGATCACCATTCCACACAATGAATATATTGTCTATAAATCTAGACCAAAAGATAATTTTGTCTGACCACCAGGATGTCTCATCCGGGAACACAACAAGGTCCTCCCACCAGCCCAGGAGGAGATTGGCATATGAGGGGGCACAAGGACTCCCCATAGCCGCCCCCCTGAGCTGGTGGTAGACACGCCCATCAAACAAGAAATAATTATGGCTTAACACGTAGTCAAGTAAGTCGAGAATAAATTGATTATGGTTGTTAAATTGGATTCCCCTAGATTTAAGGAAATGAGAAACAGCCAATAGACCCTTGGTGTGGGGAATACTACTGTATAATGATTCGACATCAATGCTTGCCAAAATGCATGTGGAATCAAATGTGAGTGTTACTATTTTACGCAAGAAGTCCATAGTGTCCCTTGTGTGGGATGGTAAAGATAAAACATATGGGCTGAGAACACAATCAATATAGATGCCACAGTTTTGAGTGAGCAAGTCCACCCCAGATACAATGGGTCTACCCTTCAGGGGAGATATCCCCTTATGGATCTTTGGTAGCCCATAGAATGTAGCGATCCGGGGTGGACCCGGTAGTATAAGGTTGTATTCATCCTTGCTGATACACCCCATATCTAAAGCATGTTGCAAAAGATTCTGAACAGCAGACAAAATGACTGGCGTAGGATCTGATGGTAATACTCGATAACAATCCTTATCTGAAAGGAGGTTAATACACATTTGTCGATAGTCATAATTATTTATAATCACAATATTTCCTCCTTTGTCAGCAGGTTTTATTACCACTGAATCATCTTTTTCAAGTCTGATCAAAGCATCAAGTTCATTTCTGGTTAAATTACGTGATGGGTGTGCTGGTTTATCCAATTTTTCAATATCCCGAATGGTCATCTCAAGAAAGATGTCAATATGGTCAGAATTTATTGGTGGTGGTGATTTCTTAGTTTTTAGTTTTAGTTGGGTAGAAGGGCCAAACCTGGTTCTCTCGACCCTTCATTAAGTAATTCTAAAAGGATATTCAGATCAGGAAGGTCGCTAGGTGAAATACCCAGTTTTTGACAAGTCTCCTTGTCAATGCTCTTGGAATATTATTCTTTTTTAAACTGTTATTTATTTTCAGTATCATACCTAACACTATATATTCATCTTGATCCTCTTATTCCAACCAAACCAAAACATAACTGCACTGCTTAAACGTACCTTAAAAGAGGGAGTACCTGGTATCAAGGCTTCTTTCACTGCCCGGGACATAGGCTGCATCAGTATGCTGAAATAAATATCTCTCCCACTTTAGAGGAGAAATAATTATTTAGGCCAGTAGGTGGCAGCATCCATGACATAGTGATTCTGTATGCTATCACTTGGGCTGACACCTGCAGACCATGCTGCTACAAAGTGAAGAAAGAAGTGGTGATCCTTCTCTATACTCCGTCCCTTCCTACAAGAATACTATGACTATGGACTGACTGATTGCAGCATTTACACTAAACTATGGATTGACTGACCACATCATTTACTATGGACTATAGACTGACCTCAACATTTACACTGGACTATAGATTTACTGACTGCAGCATTTACACTAGCCTATGGACTTACCTCAGCATTTACACTAGACCAGAGATGCTCAACCTACGGCCCTTCAGCTGTTGTAAAACTCCCACCATGCCCTGATGTAGGCTGATAGCTGTAGGCTGTCTGGGCATGCTGGGAGTTATAGTTTTGCAACAGCTGGAGGGCCGCAAGTTGAGCATCCCTGCACTAGACTATGTAGACTGTGTACTGACTGAGCTCAGCATTTACAATAGACTATGTAGAATATGGATTGACGTCAGCATTTACACTAGACTATGGACTGACTGACCACAGACTATAGACTGACAGTTCTCAGCATTTACACTAGACTGTGGACTGACTGATCTCAGCATTCACACTAGATATGTAGACCATGGTCTGACTGACCTCAGCATGTACTCTACACTAAGGACTAATTGACCTCAGCATTTACACTGGACTATGGACTTACCTCAGAATTTATGTAGACTATGTACTGACTAAGCTCAGCACTTACACTAAACTATGGACAGACTGATCTCAATAATTAAACTAGACTTTAAACTATAAAAGATGGATGACATTAAATAAGATACAGGGCAGCTAAAGAGTGTATAAAAACAAAAAAAACTCCAGCTCCACAGGTCCCATCTTCTCATCTGCTGCAGTCACATACCATTCATACACACATCACCACTGAGGCCATTGACTGGCTGGTAGCAGTTAGATACATGTATATGCCACATTATCATTTCTGGTCTGGTGGAGACAGACACTTTGGTGCTTAAACCAGGACACTCTGAAAAGGTGAGCCCTGTTTTTTTGGCTTTTAAACACAAATAAACTTATGGGGCCCCCACCAGATTTTTATGTCCAGGGGCCTCCACCAGCAATTCCCTAATCTAATCTCATTATTATACAAGTCACTCTTTGCAAATCTTTAATATGTGTACATTCTTCTAGGTTGATGTTAACGTACAAACATTCAGGATGTTCTTCTCATGAGCATTTAGCATATGCCATCAAGGTCAGATAGGTGCAGGTCTCACCTCCTGCTCCCAAAGTGAAGAAGAGTGCACTCGCATGTGCAGCGTGCTCCCCATTAATCTCTAGGAGAGTTCCAAAATTAGCCTGGTGAACACTCTTGGCTGTTTTTGGAAGTAGAGAGTGTACTGCGCAAGTGGAGCCACCACTCCATCCACCACTATGGGACTGCCAGAAATAGTTGAGCTGGCACTTGGCTATTATCAGAACTCCCATGCTGGTGAATGAAGGGTGCCTGTGCATGCACAGATGCTCTATGTTCACTGCAAGAGGGTCCCATTCTGGAGATAGGAGCGGGTCCTAGAGGTGGGACCCACACCTATCTGACATTGATGGCATATCCTAGCGTTCATTGCTGATCACGGCATCTGAGATAAAAAATTAAAGCTTTCAGGGGATAATCGGTGAAAAAAAATAATACTCACCTTATCCATTTAAGCGTGAAGAGGCCACGGCGGCCATCTTGATTGAAGATCCCACACAAAATCTTGCACGGCGCATGCTGATGTCAAACATCACCGCACACAATATTTTGTGCGGGATCTTCAATCAAGATGGCCATGGCGGCCTCTTCATGCTTAAATGGATGAGGTGACTATGATTTTTTTATTTTACCGTCATTTCAAGCACAAGGAGATTCAGCTTCATGACGAATTTAATTTTCCCTGACATTTGGATCGAAGTCCACTTCGGATACTTCGATTCACTGAACACTAATCGTGACCTAAGTTAGTAGTTTAGCTCAAGGTGAGGGCTTGTTCATATCTGCGTTCTCTATTCCATTATGGCTTTCCGTTATAACATCGTTATAACGGAAAATAATGGAAACCCGGAAGCCTTTAAGAAGCATTCAGTTTTGATCTGTCATAATAGAAGTCTATGGGAAAGCCTAACGGATCCGTCTGGTTTCCGTTATGCAGGACGGAAAAGAAGGTTCTGTCAACAGGACCTTGTTTTTCGCCCTACATAACGGAAACAAGAAGGATCCGTTATGCAGTCCCATAGACTTCTATTATGACGGATCAAAACGGAATGCCTCTTAAAGGCTTCCGTTTGGATTTCCATCTTATGGTTTCCGTTATTTTCCGTTATAAAGATGTTATAACAGAAAGCCATAACGGAATAGAGAACGCACATATGAACAAGCCCTTATACTGGCACTGTTCTGATAGAAGAAGTCATAAAAGCAGCCTGGCAGAATTATATAGGTACATGTAGAACCTGTGAGCGTAAAATAACATTTTGTCACTCCTATTTTATGTATTTACCTCTCTGGGAGCCTCTGTTTGGATGAATTCTTCATAGATTTTCTTAGCCTTTGCTGCCAGCTTGGTTGGGGCCTTGGTCTTTTTGTAATCCTCACAAGCCATCCAGAACTCAATGTTCTCCTCGCTGAATTCCATCTTCAGAAAGTTCTGGAAGGCAGAAAGTCCATCTGGACAGTGGGTAAAAAGAAATATTTAAGGTCATAAAACCTGAAAATTATTTATAGGTACTCATATACATCACCCATAATGTGTCACCTGCTATATTGACCTCATAAGATGGTGCTGACTTCTACATGCATTTCATCAAAGTGATCATTAGCTGCCAAATCGAGAAACCATTGGGATTCATTGTTTACATTAAAATTATATTCAAGTAGTTGTTCCAGTATTTCAGATACCACTTCCTTTTACACATGTCATCAAAAGGGGTGGCATCATCGACTATAGCAAGATCACTCATAGACTCAGATATATTTATAGGCTCAGATATGTTAATGATTAGGGTCTCCTGATATATGTGCCGTTTGAACAAAAGAATATGACTTACAAAATTAAAAATAATTCATTAAGGTACAGTAGGATAAATTCTTTAAAACAATACTATATATATATAGAACAGCTCTATCTCAAATTGTAGTCCCCCAAGACCAGCAGTTTAAGGGTCCCTTTGATAGAAGCTCCAAACCAGTCTTTCTAATAGTGAGACCTGCAATTCAAATTACACTGACATTGAAATTAATGCTGGAGGTCCCCTTGGACTTCAGCACATCCAAAGGTGTCGCTAGATAAGTAGTTAGAAGAAGACCACTTATCCCACTCTAGGGGAAAAAGCTCTTGGCTTTTTTATTATTTGTTCACGTCCAGCTTTGCTTGATCCTGGATGAGATGTTATTATGGATGATGGCAGGTCTGCTTTTGAAGAGATGTTCTGAGGATGTATCTATAATGTTTGTCACTGATGCATTTATTAAAGGGACTCAAGTAGATATAATTATCAAAACTGTTGCCCAGAAACCTGCTTCTCAATGTTCAGAGTGCAGTTAACTGTTTTACGTGTTAGAATAACATAGTCAACTAAAATCTTTAACATGGCCTTAGTCTTCACAAAAACGGTAATGCTAGTGTGTTCAGTAGCTCAGAATAGGTCAATATTGGTGGGCGCTCAACTCCCAATACCCCCAGAGCACAGCAGTCTCTTCAGACAGCTGATCGGCACTGATGCTGGGAGGCAGACTCCGACCAATCTGATATTGATAACCTATACTCAGAATAGACCATCAAGATCAAAATCTCGGACAACTCCTTAAGTTTGCAGGATTTTTTAGAAGCATTACAAACATGTAGGATTATCCCAGATGCCTCTAGTGTAAGCTCAATTTCTTTCTTCGAACTCAAGTTTTGATCTTTATGAAGGTTAAGTTTGGTTGATGTGTTTTTTACAAATGCTTTCATGTCCACTGTGATAGCAATCACAACATTAGGCTTTCTTCAAAGGCAAAGATACAAGGAACTTGTCGGCATATGCAACGATTTATTTGATGACGTGTGCCCTCTTTGACTTCTGGTGTTAGACTCATTACATGCTCTATGTTTTCTTAGAATCTTTTTTTTGCTGTTTTCAGCTAAAGGATGTTTGTATGTATTGTAGAAATGAATGTCCTGTACGAGTATTTTTTCCTAGAAGGCAACTCTTGGAAATACGTGATAAATGGGATACAAAGTGACAAGACTTATCTTCACCGCTCTATTTCCTGGTGCAAAGAGGAAGTTACATCATTCCTTTGAGTTTTCTCCTACTTGCCCACGCTTTTATTTGATTAACATCTTAATGTTTACAATAAAGATAAACAGCTCATTTGTAAAAGCATCTAAGAACATGACCTTGTTATAAGGCTACTTCCGCACTAGCGTTAGTACTGAATAATACAACCTTGTGGATCCGTAATTCCGGATCCGATTGTATTATCTTTAGCATCTTTTAAACGGATCCGGAATAACCTCTATTGAAAGTCATTGGAGGACGGATCCGTTTACAAGTGTGTCCACACCAAACGGATCCGTCCTCATTGACTTGCATTGGGGGTCATTCCGGATCCGTTTAGGTGCGGATAACTAGTACGGAGAGCAAACCGCAGCTTGTTGCGGTTTGCTTTCCGGTCTGAAGACAGAACGAAATGCTTTCAGGAGCATTCCGTTGTCTTCAGTTCAGTTTTGTCCCCATTGACAATGAATGGGGACAAGACTGAAGCGTTTTATTCCGGTATTGAGCCCCTATGACGGAGCTCAATACTGGAATTCCATAACGCTAGTGTGAAAGTAGCCTAAGCCTTCATTTATTCCGCAAGTAAATTAGTCTAAAGGGGGGCTGTAGTAAAGATGTTTGAAAAAAGCAGAGAAATAGAAGGCAAGATGCACTCAAGAATGTTGTCCTAAAATGCGGTAGCATCCATCATCTATAGGGCCCATTAAAGGTATACATTATTTAATGGATATGTTATTCCATCCTTTTTTACTAGTATACTGATATATATTGGTCAGAAGAAGGCAGATAGGACAAACGTTTGGCCTTCATCGGGCTAATGCATGCACATAGTACAACGCAAGCATACAGTACCTTGCAAAAGTATTCAGACCCCTGGAACTTTTCAACCTTTTGCCACATTTCAGGCTTCAAACAAAAAAATATAACATTTTAAATGGGGTCACAGTGGGTGACAGTTGTGAAGTGGAATGAAATTTATTGTATCATTTAAACTTTTTTTGTAATAATAAAACTGAAAAGAGGGGCGTGCAAAATTATTTGGCCCCCTTGCATTAATACTTTGTTGCGCCACCTTTTGCTGCGATTACAGCTGCAAGTTGCTTGGGGTAAGTCTCTATCAGTTTTGCACATTTAGAGACTGAAATTCTTGCCCATTCTTCCTTGCAAAACAGCTCGAGCTCTTTGAGGTTGGATGGAGAGCGTTTGTGAACAGCAGTTTTCAGCTCTTTCCACATATTCTCAATTGGATTCAGGTCTGGACTTTGACTTGGCCATTCTAAGACCTGGATACGTTTATTTTTGAACCATTCCATTGTAGATTTTGCTTTATGTTTTGGGATCATTGTCTTGTTGGAAGATAAATCTCCGTCCTAGTCTCAGGTCTTTTGCAGACTCCAACAGGTTTTCATCCAGAATGGTCCTGTATTTGGCTCCATCCATCTTCCCATCAATTTTAACCATCTTCCCTGTCCCTGCTGATGAAAAGCAGGCCCAAACCATGATGCTGCCACCACCATGTTTGACAGTGGGGATGGTGTGTTCAGGGTGATGAGCTGTGTTGCTTTTACACCAAACATATCATTTTGCATTGTTTCCAAAAAGTTGGATTTTGGTTTCATCTGACCAGAGCACCTTCTTCCACATGTTTGGTGTGTCTCCCAGGTGGCTTGTGGCAAACTATAAAAAAGACTTTTTATGGATATCTTTGAGAAATGGCTTTCTTCTTGCCACTCTTCCATAAAGGCCAGATTTGTGAAGTGTTTGACTGATTGTTGTCCTATGGACAGACCTCCCACCTCAGCTGTAGATCTCTGCAGTTCATCCACAGTGATCATGGGCCTCTTGGCTGCATCTCTGATCAGTCTTCTCCTTGTTTGAGATGAAAGTTTAGAGGGACGGCCAGGTCTTGGTAGATTTTCAGTGGTCTGATACTCCTTCCATTTCAATATGATCGCTTGCACAGTGCTCCTTGGGATGTTTAAAGCTTGGGAAATCTTTTGGTATCCAAATCCGGCTTTAAACTTCTCCACAACAGTATCACGGACCTGCCTGGTGTGTTCCTTGGTCTTCATGATGCTCTCTATGCTTTAGGCCCCATTCACACGAACGTATATTTGCGGGTCCGCAATAAATTGACAGACATTGTGTTACCATTCCCCATGTCAAAGTGTCCCTTCACAGTCTTGCACTATCAGCACAGATTGGACAATGTCAGCCTGTCAATTGTCAATTTATTCATACATTTCTAGTACAAATAACAGAGGGACGTCATAGTGAAGAGTTCCAAGAAAAGATGCCCCAAATTTGTTATTTCACAGTCAATACAAGTAGTAAAAAAGAAAAAAAACAAGTCGGGTGGTGACTAGTGCTGAGCAAATCGAAGTGTCATAAGTGAACTTCGATCCGAATTGCAGGGAAAAATCTCATCATGCTTCATGGTAACTAATTGATTTTACCTGAAATGGGGTATAAATGTGCTCATCTGTTTGAGCACAAAGAACCTGCCGCAGCCATCTTTATTGAGGATAACCACACTGGACGATGGGTTATGGGACAATGGAACTTAATAATAATGTCGGATGCTGCGATAAGCAATGAACATGGCATCTGAGGAGCACAATGGCGGGACATGGCGCGATAGCCACTCCCTGTCATTATTGCACCCACTACTTACAATAGAAAAGACATCTATCCATCCAGTTCAGCCTATCTCCTGCAAAGTTGGTCCAGAGCAGTGGTGTACCACCAATAGCGGCAGACCACGCCATCGCTATGGGGCCCGTGAGGTTGGGGGGCCCGGCAGGGCTGAATGGGGTCGCCCTCTCACTTTCTAGTCTTATAAGCCAGTTTACACAGCAGCAGAGGAAGGAAACATCATCCTATCTGATGCTCCCTCCTCCTCAACTCCCCCCCTCCCCCGCCCCTCCTCCTGTAGGTCCGCTCACTCCTGCAGTCCTGGGATAGATCATGCTGTGGGCTAAAGGACCTTCCTGATGTCATCCACCCATGAGACCAGTGGAGGAGGAGCCAGAGGAGCAGAGAGCTGTGATCCTGTACGGAGAGGAGCCAGGCTGAATTTTGGTAAGGTCTAGCTGTGTGTGTCTGTCCATGTGTGTCTGTCTGTCCCTGTGTGTTTGTTTGTCCCCCTGTGTGTGTGTGTGTCCGTGTGTCTGTCCCTGTGTATCTGTCTGTCCCTATGTGTCTATCTGTCCCTGTGTGTGTCTGTCTGTCCCTGTGTTTCCTTGTCCCTGTGTGTGTCTCTATCCCTGTGTGTGTCCCTATCTCTGTCCCTGTGTGTGTGTGTCCCTCTGTGTCCCTGTGTGTGTCTCTATCCCTGTGTGTGCCTGTCCCTGTGTGTGTTTGTTTGTCCCTTTGTGTCCCTGTCCCTGTGTGTGTTGGTCCCTGTCTATGTGTGTCTGTCCCCCTGTGTGTGTCTGCCCCCTGTGTGTTTGTCCCCCTGTGTGTCTGTCCCTGTCTGTGTCAACATCACCATGCCCACAGTGCTCCTATGTCTTGACGCAGCTGCATCAGGACGTTCTGCGCGGGGCAAGAAGAAGAGAAGATGGAAGAGGAGGCAGTGCCACCAGCATGGAGTCCCGTGGGAGAGGCACAGGGAGGCACACTAAGGACGCAGGTAACACTACCACATGATCTACACTAGTGTTATCTGTGGTTTTACATAGGACTGCAGGTAACACTACCACATGATCCACACTAGTGTTATCTGTGGTTTTACATAGGACTGCAGGTAACACTACCACATGATCCACACTAGTGTTATCTGTGGTTTTACATAGGACTGCAGGTAACACTACCACATGATCTACACTAGTGTTATCTGTGGTTTTACATAGGACTGCAGGTAACACTTCCACATGATCTACACTAGTGTTATCTGTGGTTTTACATAGGACTGCAGGTAATACTATTATATATATATCCCTGTGTGTGTGTGTATATATATATATATATGTACACAATATACAGTTACAATAATTGTACTTTATATTTGGGTGGGAGCCCAGTTCTCAGATTCGCTATGGGGCCCCTCGATTTCTATGTACGCCCCTGGTAGAAGCCAATTTTCCTCATTTTAGGGGAAAAATTCTTTCTGACTGCAATCAGGCAATCAGAATAACTTCCTCGATCAACGACCCTAGAATAATCAAAAAGCAATCCATCTGCTGCGTTGTTTTGTTTGGTAGGGTTAGGAACAAGAGAGTAATTTCCATAAGTGTGACATATGTGTTTATTTTAAATAGTTATTAATTGCACTAGTAATCTTGCATATTGGTCCATCATTATTCAAAACCTACCACACTGCCATCGGCAAGAACGTGAGGAGATTAAAACTGATGTCTACATACACCTAGAATATGAATACGCTGTTGGGAGGCAGAGCTAGAGCTCTCCCTCTGTTGACACAAGGACCACACATACGTCTGGGAAATAAATGACACTTAAAACTGATCCAGAGCAAACATCATGACATATTGGTTAATTCCAGATGTAGGATTTCTGCGCCCATGTATTTTTAACTTAGTAATTGGAAATCTAGATACTTAATATTTCTAAAATCAGCAGGCGATGAAAGCAATGAATTCCTGTAATACAAGGAAGCATACATCGTGAATGCTGCTCCCTTGAAATGGCTATTTCTGTGAATATATGGGAAGATCAGTCTAAT
>ONZH01012968.1:0-57867 GCA_900303285.1 Rhinella marina | reverse complement strand
TACTTGGACAGCACCCTGCCACCCCACATTGAAGATCCGCTGGACTACTGGGCAGCCAAACTAGATTTGTGGCGGCAACTGGCCGAGTTTGCACTGGAGAAGCTGTCCTGCCCGGCTAGTAGTGTGGCATCAGAGCGGGTGTTCAGTGCGGCGGGGCCATAGTTACCCCAAGGAGAACTCGCCTGTCCTTCCAAAATGTGGAAAGACTCACTATTGTCAAGATGAGTCAGGCATGGATCAGCCAGGATTTCCACAAACCAACGCCTGATGCATCAGATTAGATCAGCCATGATGCGTCACCCAAACCTTGACAAATGAGACTGGATTCTTCAGGCTACCTGCCTCAGCTACTCTTATGATGCTGCCACCCGCCTGATGCCACACATCTGCCAGCTGCTCCTTCTACCACCCAGCATCTTTACCAGTGACTGGTATTGCCACCCACCTCTCCACTCTGTCACTGACCCAATATGTAGCCTTCTGATGCTGCTGCCACCTCAACAATCAGGTATCCTCATGCTGCTACTGCTGTCACCTCCAGGCTACGTCACCATGCCACTCTGTGGCCTGATGCTGCTGTTGCCGCCTCCACACGCTGTGTCCTAGCTGCCGCTACTTCCAAATTATGTAATTGTGCCACTCTACGGTATGCTAATGCTGCTGCCGCCTCCACACGCTGTGTCCTAGCTGCTGCTGCCTCCAAATTATGCGATTGTGCCACTCTGTGGCCTGCTCATGCTGCTTCTGCCTCCACACTCTGTGTCCTAGCTACCGCTACCTCCAAATTATGTAATTGTGCCACTCTGTGGCCTACTCATGCTGCTGCCGCCGCCTCCCCGCGCTGTGTTCTAGCTGCTGCTACCTCCAAATTATGTGATTGTGCCACTCCGTGGCCTACTCATGCTGCTGCCGCCTCCACACGCTGTGTTCTAGCTGCTGCTACCTCCAAATTATGTAGTTGTACCACTCTGTGGCCTACTCATGCTGCTGCCGTCGCCTCCACACGCTGTGTCCTAGTTGCCGCTACCTCCAAATTATGTAATTGTGCCACTCTGTGGCCTACTCATGCTGCTGCCACCTCCACATGCTGTCTCCTAGGTGCCGCTACCTCCAAATTATGGAGGTATGTTGCATTTAAATTTTTATGACTGCTGCTGCCTCTGCCAGGGTATGTCACTGTGCCAGTCTGTCTCATTAAAATTAGTACGACTCCTGCTGCCTCTCCCACTCTGTGGCCTTGAAATGTATTCGACTGCTGCCTCTTGCAGATGCTGTTACAGTGCCACTCTGTGGCCTTGAAATGTATTCGACTGCTGCCTCTTGCAGATGCTGTTACTGTCCCACTCTGTGGCCTTGAAATATATTCAACTGCTGCCTCTTGCAGATGCTGTTACTGTGCCACTCTGTGGCCTTGAAATGTATTCGACTGCTGCCTCTTGCAGATGCTGTTACTGTGCCACTCTGTTAACTTGAAATGTATTCGACTGCTGCTGCCTCTTGCAGCTGCTGTTACGGTGCCACTCGTTGGCCTAGTAAATTTGTCCGACTGCTGCTGCCTCTTGCAGCTGCTGTTACTGTGCCACTCGTTGGCCTAGTAAATTTGTCCGACTGCTGCTGCCTCTTGCAGCTGTAGTTACGGTGCGACTCGTTGGCCTAGTAAATTTGTCCGACTGCTGCTACCTCTTGCAGCTGCTGTTACGGTGCCACTCGTTGGCCTAGTAAATTTGTCTGACTGCTGCTGTCTCTTTCAGCTGCTGTTATGGTGCCACTCGTCGGCCTAGTAAATTGATTAGAATCTTTCGGACCTTCTGCTCGGCAGCAGTATGTCACTCGTAAATTTTTGGTACCTTCTGTAGTCCTATTCCATTTTTCATAGCTCAAGTATACAGGAAACCCTATTTGTTTTGAACACTCGAATTTTTAAAAGTAATCGATTCCGGCCCCCGTGACACTCAGCGATGAGCATGAGGGATGTGAGAGGCAGGGGCTCCCACAGGTGGTAGCTCAGCTCCCTGCAGACCGCCAGCTCGATCTCAAAATGGAACTCCGAGCTTTCTTGGCATACTGTGTCAATACTGACATTTTACCACAGTTGAGGCAAAGCTGGAGCCTTCACTGCACCTCCTCTGTCTTACATTCCCGTCCGCTGGCATAACCAGCCCCGATACTGATAAGAACATATACTACAGTTGATCTATGCAAAAGGCTGAGAATTCTTTTTTACGGTCTGCTCTTCAGGGTATGTCACCATGCCACTCTCCTGCCTGATGCTGCTGCCGCCGCCGACTCCACATGCCGTCTCCTAGCTGCCGCTATGTCAAAATTAGGTAATTGTGCCACTCTGTGGCCTCCAAATTGTACTACTACTTCCACTGCTGCTGCCACTTCCAGGGTCTGTCATTCTGCCACTCTTTGGCCTACTCATGCTGCTGCCACCTGGCCACTCTGTCGTTGTGCCACTTTATAGTCTGCTGATGCTGCCGCCACTGCCATCTCCACAGTGTCTGGGGGGGCTCTGCTTGTATTGTTAGGGCAGATATACATTGTTCTATAAATTGGTAATGAAGAAATACTGAGTTTCCCATGTTCAGACATCTGGACATATATCTTGGCTGTCATGGTACAGACAGTGTCTTATTGTATTCTCCTTAAGCTATGCAATTTTAAGATGGTCTCTATATCCTGGATTCGTGTGCAAAGATATACTCTGAGTGCAAAATTCTACACTATGACAGAAAGTAGCCAATGGGACATCTCCACAAGTGTGAAGAGGAACAAAGGACTTTATGTTGATTGGACTGTTACTATACGACCACCCCTACTTGTCTTGTTTAAAGTATCTTGTGTAAAATAAACAGCCCGGCAGTCTCAGGCAGCACAGCATGAGAGAGGGTCTTTAAAACTGACTCTGTGTCCGTGCACGCATGCTATATATTTAATCAGAAACAGGCAGTTGAACCCGAAGAGAGGACCCCTTGTGTCCCCCTTAACAGTATAAGCGTGTAATAGAACAGGTTCTGTCGAAATGTATGTGGAATCAGTGAATTGGTGTAAAAGGCGTGCGCTTTTGGTGCTCTAGTAGGATCTTGGGCCTCTGCACGATTCTTTAAAGCTGGCGCTAACTTTGACCTGTGAGGCTGAGTTCAGACTTGAGTTATTTGGTGAGTTTTGGCCCCTTAACTGCCCAAATAGAGTACAGACCAAACGTTTGGACACACCTTCTCATTCAAAGAGTTTTCTGTATTTTCATGACTATGAAAAATGTAGATTCACACTGAAGGCATCAAAACTATGAATTAACACATGTGGAATTATATACTTAACAAAAAATTGTGAAACAACTGTAAATATGTCTTATATTCTAGGTTCTTCAAAGTAGCCACCTTTTGCTTTGATTACTGCTTTGCACACTCTTGGCATTCTCTTGATGAGCTTCAAGAGGTAGTCACCTGAAATGGTGGCTAGTTTGAAGAACCTAGAATATAAGACATATTTCCAGTTGTTTCACACTTTTTTGTTAAGTATATAATTCCACATGTGTTAATTCATAGTTTTGATGCCTTCAGTGTGAATCTACAATTTTCATAGTCATGAAAATACAGAAAACTCTTTGAATGAGAAGGTGTGTCCAAACTTTTGGTCTGTACTGTAGATAAAAGTGTGCAGCGATTTTAAGAGCAACGCCTGTTATGTGTGTGTCACATTGGCTCACAGTATTCTTTCACTACCACAGTAGACTCCCTATGTGTTTTACTGCAAGGCACAGTGTTCTACACCACTATCCAGGCTCTCTGCAGCCCGGAAGTAGCCGTTTTTTAACGCGGTTCGCCACAAATTTATTCGGATCGAAGTGAATCTTCTCAGAAAATTCGGCGAACCAGCCGAATCGAATTTTTGAAAAATTCGCTCATCTCTAGTAATTGCAATCCGTCCCATTCACTTCTATGGGACGGCTTCCTCCTATTCAAGTGTATAGGAACAAGCTGTCCTGACGGGGGTGTTGAGTGCTGGACCCATACAAATTTGATATTGATGACCGATCCTGAGGAAGGCACAGATTGTGCCGAAAGGCATCACTAATATGTGGCAATAAACTAAGTATTCCAAAAGAAACTAACAGTGAGTGCTGGGCCTCCTTCATAGCTACTTTCATGGGACGGCTGCCCTAGGACG
This sequence comes from Rhinella marina, assembly GCA_900303285.1. Classification (NCBI taxonomy): domain Eukaryota; kingdom Metazoa; phylum Chordata; class Amphibia; order Anura; family Bufonidae; genus Rhinella; species Rhinella marina. The sequence continues at coordinate 53,694 of ONZH01012968.1, read as the reverse complement.
TGTGCACCACCTCGCTACCTCCATAGTGCTGATTGACCTATTTCACATACTATCCTGAGGATAGGTCAATAAAAATAAGTTGGACAACCCCTTTAAGCTACGTTCACACGATCATATCTATTTTGCAGTCTGCAAATCTTGGATCTGCAAAATATGGATGTGGCCAGTGTGCATCTCATAGGTTCCATGGGCCCCACAGAAAAAATTACTTTTCAATTTTTGTCTGCAAAATGGACAAGAAAAGGACATGTTGATGTGGAAATAGAAATACATTTTTTGTGGATCACACATGGACCGAAAATAGGGTCATGTGAATGTAGCCTAAAGCTAATTTAATGTTTTCACTAATACTGATGTTTTTGGAACTGGTTTGAAAAGATTGTTAATAGTGATAGTCAGTGGATGAAAACGTCATTTCTGACTGACAAGTATTTGTTACAGAAATGTAAGACATTTTTTACTAGTTATAATCATTATGACCAGGACAAGGACAGTTTAAAATATCTAAAGTTATTAATAAACATTTTTTGGCTGTTGTGCAGGTGCTGGGTGTAACTTTCCTAAAGCCACCATCCCGACACTGGGAAACATCCAGGTTATGACTTGTTCACACGGCCTTTGGCAGGCTGTGCCCGCAATGCATGGGCACTGACCTTGGGCCTCACTTCAATGAGGTCCGCGATCCGCATCCGAATGTCCGCAACGCAGAAAAATAGTTCTAATTTTTTGCAGTGCGGAGGCACAGACAGAAACACCACGGAAGCAGTGCACTGCATTCAAGTGAAAAGGTCCGTGATCCATGATGCAGGAAGCACGCGGTCGGTGCCCGTGTATGCGGGCCGCAATAGGGCCACAGCCGGGCAACGGCCATGAGAACTAGCACTCATGGAGTCAATAATAACCTAATTAGGCACAGAGGAGTGGTATCTGTTTAGCTTAAAAAGGTTCCCCAATATGTTACAGAGAACAAATATGATCTATGATTTATAAAGTAGTGTAATAAGATGGGAAAAAAATCACCCCTGGGGTTATCTAAAGTCATACAGAGACAGTTGGTGGAGGAATTTGTGGTTCTCCCCTCTCCCTGCATACACTCAGTACATACCATACAGAAGCCTGTCTGCAGGAGCCATTTGTAGCAAGGACATACAGTACTCAACGTGTCCTTCAGTACTGATGTGCATCACTGCCAGGGCATATTAGATATGTTCTTTGCACAGAAAGGATTAAAGGGGCTTCCCACTGTTAAAAGTGATGGCATATAGCATAAGGCATATCCGACTGCCAGGAATAAGCCCCAGAATAACAGGGCCACAGGGCTAGTTTTCATACTGTAACCCCTTCAAAAGTTTTCAGTGGCATTCCTGGTCACCCACTGTGTACAGAACGTCAGCACAGTCCCATTCACTTGAAGTGCAGAGCAAAAGCTTAAATGGCATCTGTCAGCAGATTTGTACCTATGAAACTGGCTGACCTGTTACATGTGCACTTGGCAGCTGAAGGCATCTGTGTTAGTCTCATGTTCATATGTGCCCACATTGCTGAGAATAATGATGTCTTAACATATGCAAATGAGTCTCTTAGTGCTATGGGGACATTGCTGTTACACCTAGAGGTTCTGATCTCTCTGCAACTGCCGCCACTCTGCACTTTGATTGACATGACCAGGCAGTGAAAACATCATCAAGTCTGACACTGTCAAAAGGTGCAAAGGGTGCAGCAGTGGCAGAGAGCAGAGCCACTAGATCTAACAGCAACGCTCCCGTTCTTCCTAGAGACTCATTTGCATATATTAAAACATAATTTTTCTCAGCAATGTATTTGTATTGGTCTATATGAACATGGACCAATACATATGCCTTCAGCTAAAAAGCGCACATGCAACAGGTCAGCGAGTTTCATCAGTACAAAACTGCTGACAGATGCCCTGTAACGGAAGTCTGATTCAATAATTGGTACAGATGTGTCTGTGCATGAAACTTTCCTATTAGGTGAATATGATATAAGTAAATAAACCACATATAAAATTGCATTCAATGGAAGAGGCCACAATGAAACCACACCTTGAACATAATATAACTGAACAAAAGCTGTACATTAGTTTTACTCATTTGTCATCTAATAGTATGCACAGCTGTAAAATAAAGTAGAACAATGCTGGAATAAGGCCTCATGCACATGGCCATATTCATTTTACAGTCTTCAAAAAAAGGATCCGCAAAAATTACAAAGGGCATCTGTGTGCATTTCGTATTTTGCAAAATGGTGCAGCTGGCCCCTAATAGAACAGCACTATCCTTGTTCGTGATGCAGACAATAATAGGACTATTTTTTTGCAGAACAGAAATACGGACAGATGGAAATGCAATGCACACGAAGTAACTTCCGTTTTTTTTTTTTGTTTTTTTTGCAGACCCATTAAAATGAATGGTTCCACATACGGTCCGCGAAAAAAACGGAACAAACACGCAAAGAAAATCAGTTTGTGTGCATGAGCCCTAAACCTGGTAACAGGAACGGGACCACATTTTATACTTCAGATGCTCAGACAATGGTATTTACTATCTAATGTGCTTGACAGTAACTGGGCCAAAGGGGAAATACATTTTCATTCCTATCATATTTTCTCAGTAATGTTTAAATGTCAAGTTATATTTTAAATTGAAAACGTCATAACTGTTTTGACAGCAGTGTCACAAGTCTTGCTGAAAGGTTTAGGGATCAAAGGCATATGAATAGAAAACTAATTGAATAATGTTCTCAAAGTAAACTACCTCGGTTCACATGTTCTATAATTAATATATCCTTGCTACTCACCTGTTCAGTTCTTTCCCTGAGTTACTAAATTTCAAGAACTGTTAAGAAAAATGTCAGTAAATAGATTTTCTTTAAGGAGGTTGTCTCGTTTGTCTTTGAAAGTTCTCATATGATATATCTGTAGCCATAAGTCAGCTCAACTAGACTTGTATTTTTTCTTGAAGATGTTTCGCTAGTCATTTGCCTGGCTTTCTTAGAATGGCTTGTATACAAATTTTGTTAATTACAGGCTTGACTGACGAGAATTATACATTTACCCCAACCTCTTAAACGTCTTGCAGCTGATAATAAATAACACGCATGACAACCATCTTTGTTGGGTGAGGGTCGGTAACAGCTTTATTACCTCAGAGTATAAAGAAGCAGTATGCCCCACAAAATTTATCCGTGGGCAAGTCTGCCTTCTTCTCCATCTTAAATTGACTCAACACCGACCTTTGTTGTGACTTCTGAACAGGAGTTGATATGAAATGGAACATCATCAGTGTGAAAAACAACAATAACATAAGGGCGGGTGGGAGGGAAGCTTAATGAGGTGCCAGAGAAAGAGGCCGTCCTCAGGCCCTGCACCTCTTTTATGCCTACGGCCCCTACCATCCCATTTGGCCAACCAGGATAGAGGGGTCGGGGGAGGCAATTAACTGATGAAGATATCTCCTTTGCTTTGAACCTCCTGCCACAAACACCCCTGCGGGCTGCACCAATCTCATCGAGCTGCCAGCCTTTTTTTATTAACCCCTTCCTTGCCCTCTTCCTCTCTGCAGTCAAGGACGCCTTCATTTAATTCACCTTGGCGTCATCTAGACTGACGAGAATTATACCTTTACCCGACCTTAAACGTCTTGTAGCTGATAATAAATAACACCAGGGGCGTAGCTACAACTGACTGAGCCCCACAGCAAATTTTCTACAGGGCCCCCCCTTCCCCCCTCTGATACCTATCCTATCAGTGTCTAAATATTTGGATAGGAGTAGTAGTGCTTTAATTATATATATATATATATATATATATATATATATATATAGACAATTGCCTTCAGATGACCCCAAAGATAAAAGTCTAAGGGGGTCAGATCGGGAGACCTTGGGGGCCATTCAACTGCTACATGACATGATGATGTGTTTCCCTCTTTATGCACTGAAGCTGGCATGTTCCCTGAGTTTTTCCAGCAAGATGGTGCACCAAGGAAATACCCTCACCATGGAAATACCCTCTTTGTGCCAACTCACAGTAGTTATGCCCTCCCTGTGTCCCCTCCAGAGTAGTAATGCACTTTGTGGCCCCTTCACAGTATTAATGCCCATTGTGCCCCCTTCACAGTAGTACCGTATTTTTCGCCCTATAAGACGCACTTTTTTTCCCCCAAAAGTAGGGGGGAAAATGCTGTGCGTCTTATAGGGCGAATACAAGTGAGCGCTTCCATAAGGAAGCGCTCACTTGTACGTAGGGACCCCCATCAGACCTCAGATCAGCCCACCCAGCCACTGATAAAGACCATACTTACCTGTTCTGCGCTGCCGCTGCCGTCCGGTCCCACGCTCCGCGCTCTTCTCTCTTCCCTGCCGGCACGCACTATGACCTGACGCTGCGGCGTCAGGTCATAGTGCGTGCCGGCAGGGAAGAGAGAGGAGCGCGGAGCGTGGGACCGGACGGCAGCGCAGAACAGGTACGGTAAGTATGGTCTTTATCAGTGGCTGGGTGGGCTGATCTGAGGTCTGATAGGGGCACAAGACGCTAATCTGAGGTCTGATGGGGGCACATTCTGCTGATCTGAGGTCTGATGGGGGCATGATATGAGGTCTGATGGGGGCATGATATGAGGTCTGATGGGGGCACATTCTGCTGATGTGAGGTCTTATGGGGGCACATTCTGCTGATTTGAGGTATGATGGGGGCACATTCTGCTGATCTGAGGTATGATGGGGGCACATTCTGCTGATCTGAGGTCTGATGGGGGCACATTCTGCTGATCTGAGGTCTGATGGGGGCACATTCTGCTGATCTGAGGTCTGATGGGGGCACATTCTGCTGATCTGAGGTCTGATGGGGGCACATTCTGCTGATCTGAGGTCTGATGGGGGCACATTCTGCTGATCTGAGGTCTGATGGGGGCACATTCTGCTGATCTGAGGTCTGGTGGGGGCACAGTGAGATGGTATGGGGGCACAGGGGGCTGATATGGGGGTCTGATGTGATGTCCTTAAATTTATGGGCAGTCTGATAAGAGGATCTGATGAAAAATATTTCTTTCTTATTTTCCTACACTAAAACCTAGGTGCGTCTTATGGGCCGGTGCGTCTTATAGGGCGAAAAATACGGTAATTAGTGTTGAGCGAGCATGCTTGGCCGAACTTACTGTTCGGCCGAGCATGCCTACGCTCGGGTCCGCTCAGTGTTTGGCCAAACACCTAGTGTACTTGAGCGCAATACTCGAGTCTCTTCCTCGCACTGTAATGTTGATTTGTACGCTAATGTGTACGAATTTGTATGCTAATGCGTACGAATTTGTATGCTAATGCGAGTCGCGATTCTGACCTTTTTCTATTAACCAGTTTAACCTGGTGTAGTCCCATTGTCTAACATTATGCTCGGGTGCTTGGCCGAGCACTCGAGCAACCCCTAGTGCTCGGCCAGAGCACCTGAGCTTATGAGCACAGAGGTGCTCGCTCAACACTAGTAGTAATGCCTACTCTGTGCCCCAATAATAGTTATGCCCTCTGTGCCCCTTTATAGTAATAATGCCCTTTGTGCCCCTTTATAGTAGTAATGCCCTCTGTGCCCCTTTATGGTAGTAATGCCCACTGTGCCCACTTTGTGGTAGTAGTAATGCCCTCTGTGTCCCCTTTCTAGTAGTAATGCCCACTGTGCTGCCCTTATGGTAATAATGCCCACTGTGTGCCCTTTGTAGTAACAATGCCCTCTGTGCCCCCTTATGGTAGTAATGTCCACTGTGCCCCCATTATGGTAGTAATGCCCACTGTGTCCCCTTTGTAGTAGTAATGCACACTGTGCTCCCCTTATGGTAGTAATGCTCACTGTGCCCCCTTTGCAATAGTAATGCCCACTGTGCCCCCTTTGTCCCTTTGTAGTTTTAATGTCCTCTCCTCTGTGACCCTTTGTAGTAGACATGCCATCTGTGCCTCTCTGTGTTAAAAAAAAACAAAAAAAAAACAAAACAAAAGAAAACACACTACCTACTTACCTTGTCCTGCTCCTGAAGTGTTCTCTTCCCTGGAGACACAGATCGTTATGCAGGACTTTGTGGGCGGAGCTTATGCAGATTCTGTGCTTGCAGGCTCCGACCACACATGCTGGCAGCGCGATCCGTGCCTGCAGGCTGAACGGTGAGGCAGGGAGAAAACTCCCGGCAGTTTAAAGTTGAACACAGGCGGCATCCACCAGCAGTGTTTAACTGCTGTGTGGATGCCGCCCCTCAAAAATATGGAAAACTGCAGCCTGAGGCAAGATTCTCATCTCGCCTCATGGCAGAAGCGGCCCAGTTGCCAAGTCACCCTGGGGATGATTTCAGAGCAGACTATGACGACCTCATGAAAGAAGGAAGGGAGCCGTTCCAAGTCCTCTCTAATAAGAATAATGAGCTCTGCCAATTTTAACAGACAGAGGTCATTACCCCCCTCCATGAGTGACCAAAATAACCCGGGAGCTTTACTGAGCACAACCATTTCAGGCAGGACCTGAGACCAGCGTAAGCCCAGAACACCTCACCACATGACCTGGACATTCAGAAAGCTGAGACTGTGTCCGCTCGGCCGGTATTCCAATCGCTGGCCCACCCAGAAAATATAGAAATGGCCAAGGAAACAGATGGTGGGCTGCATTGCATCAGAAAATAGAAATCAAATTAATTGGTGGGGAGGCACGTATGAGGCAAAACACGCCGACCTCCATCTGCCAATGCGTTGCACTTCAGACTGATAAACCTGATAAAAAATTTAAAAAAAATGAAAGAAAACCCGAAACAAATTTGAGCAGCAGCTTTCTTATTGGGGTACAGATCAAACCACTGGGACATTGCGTCCTACTCACCGGAGTCTTTCGCACTAGTGGAGGCCAGGGGTTTAGAAAAGAGGGGGTTACGTGAGCAACGGACCACGGCGTGCGATCCACCGCAGACCAAACACTCATGCTTGTATTTACACAAGACAAAAAATTTACAATGTCCCTCGTTGTTAAGCCTGACGGCTCCAGGTCTGTGTACAACCACTAGCCCCTTCACATTAGAGGAGGAGCCAGCGGCCACGGAAGGAAAGGGATGTGCTTTTTGCGCCATCATAAGGTGGAGCCATATGTCTGTGGCTTTAACCCCCCAACCTATGTCTGGATGCGGTGCTAAATGCCGACGGAACTCCTCGTCATAACGCCACCATGCGGAACCTCCGTGGGACTTATATGCGCTATAGATGGAATCCGTATAGATGAAAAATTCCGCCGACCGTTCAGGGTGGCGGAGAGCCATTATATATCCCAGCACCGAAAAGGCTTGCAACCAATTACTTATCGTATGGGCGACCTTAGGTCTGCAGTCAACAAATCTATCAGAATTAGGTGTGCGCTCCTTATCTTATATTTTATTTTTCGTATCATCGTCTAGATGGGCACCTAAGGGACTAAGTCCCCAAAACAGGGATTCTTTATGGTCACTAGCTTAGGGTGGCCTAATGGGTTGAGAGGCAGGGGCGGGGGGGTGCCTCCAAGGCAGAACTAGGGTCTAACTGCGCTAACAATGCCTTAAGGGCAGGTACCAGCCCTTTTGCTACATTAGTGGCAGTGGAAGTTTCTTCCAATAGCCCCTGCAGAGAAGCAACACTAGGGACAGGAGCCTCCTCAGTAGAGGAGGAAGCAGAGGCATGATTGCCCATGTTTAATAAAGAGGGGGACACAGACTGCAGAGCTGCCAGGAGTGCTGGACGGGGGCGGGGGACCACACGGGCAGGGGGCGAGGCCACATGATGCGCGGCTGGGAGCACTGAGGCTTGCCTGGCAGGCGCGGTGGAAACTGTCTCCGTCTCCTAGAAGTGGTCGATGGACGGACAGGTGGGGCGGAGAGAAGGGCTCAAACGAGCAGGCAGGCGGGTGCACCAGGATGTTCACCTGCCATAGAGTGCTGTGCCTCATAAGAGGCAGGGGGAACATGAGGGACATGAGATGAGGGACCCTGTAATCCAGCCAGCAGGCGAGAAAGAAAGGCTGGTCCCTCACTTTGCAGGCGTGCTGTAAGAGCAGCCATAATTACACTTTCATCGGCCATACCTTCAGCAGCCAAAAGATTAATGAGGTGCCGGAGAAAGAGGCCGTCCTCAGACCCTGCACCTCTTTTATGTCTACGGCCCCTACCATCCCATTTGTCCAACCACGATAGAGGGTGGGGGGAGGCATTTAACTGATGGGGATATCGCCTTTTCTTTGAACCTCCTGCCACAAACACCCTTGTTGCCTGCCAGCCTTCTTTTATTAACCCCTTCCTTGCCCTCTTCCTCTCTGCAGTCAAGGACGCCTTCATATAATTCACCTCTGCGACATCTACAGTCAGCATAATCTGTTTATCATAATCAACACAAGGTTTTCTGGTTGATATTTTTATTGTTGCAATGGCGACCCGTGCCCTCCACTATCTCGCTTCTCTGGGCATGTACAGGCGCTATGTGACTCACCCTGCTTTCCTTTATGTCCTGGCAGCCCGGACTCACCATTGGTTAGCAGTGAAGGATAAGTATGTCAGGCTGCCAGGATAGAAGGGAAAGCACCATCAGTGTCCCATGTGTCTTCTGCAGGTCGTGGGCTGTGCTTCTCTGTAAACTCTTCCCGACCTGTCTCTAGTCTAATTTACTCCAGGCTATGGCTGGTCCCTTTAGGGTGTTTAAGGTACTTTTTCCTATGGGAGGGTGCTATTTACCAGTGAAGGCGTGCTATTCTGTTATCTGCCCATGTACTATGTGTAAAAATATAAAGACAACTATCCTCTCCAAATGTCGCTCACCAGGATTTTTATAAAAAAAATAATTGAGATTTATTTTCTTCATAAAAGTTAATTGCATAAATAATATGGTAAAGTTCATTAATATATTTTCCATGTCATTGTGAATATCCTGAAGGTATCATGTTTTAGATCAGAGAACCCTTTCTCAGACCTCTAAGTATGCCTGTCTCTTCATCTTGTTAGTGTTCTTCCAGGGGCAACCCTCAACAGAGACCACCCCTCCCCCCCGTCTGTCCCTGTTATTCATATATAGCATAGATATAGGTGTGTTTTACACATGTATGTGCTTCTGCCTTCTCATATATGGAATCTATGAAATATAGGCCTTGATGTACCCTCCACAATATAGATGATATCAGTGTATAGTGAATCTTTTGTATACCAATTATCTTATGGCTCATTACATTTACATTACATTTAACACTGACCTCTGCTAGTTTATCAACTCTGACCCTCTGCTGCCTGTCCTGACCATAGCATTGAAACCATATTGATCTTTTGCTACCTGACGTAACCTCAGTCTAGTTTCACACAAGCTGTCCCCTGAATTCAGCTTGTTTCCTGACTATGAGTATTGCCTGATCAGTCTCTGATCCCTCTGATCTCTGATCAACTGCCAATCACACAGGACTATTTAAAGATATAGCAGCCTATTGACTCCTCTGCAGCAAATTCCAAATCCCTGTACAGGGATTAAAGAATGAATACCGGGGACTGCCAGGATAACTCCCTTAGGTCTTGCCCAAATTCAAACAGGTTGGTTCCACATCCACTGCCCATAACAGTAAGGTCAGGCCATGGATAAGCCATCAATGTCAAATTCCTGGATAACCTCCTTAACAATTGAAATTAGTCAGTTACAAGTTGCGTCTTCCTGCCTCTTTGTGGAAACATAATTCATTTCATGTCTCTCTTCTCACTCCTGTAATCGTCGGTTGCTTTACCAGAGATTCAACTTCTGCTGCCTCCCTGGTCAGTTCTGAAGATGTGTATGAAGGATACCTTAAGCATGAAGAAGATCAGAGGCAAGACCTTTTTCCTAGAGGACTGGAATGGCTTTGGTCTTGACTCCTGAGGAGAGATTCTGAGGACCCCAGGAGAACATTAATGCCCCAGATCTTCTGAAGAAGTTTGCAAATATCCAGTCCAAAAAGGAGAAGGTGTAAGTTGGATGTTGGGAGGATACTCTTCAATGGTCGTTGTGCAAACCGCCATCCCACTGTTCCAGTGCCGAGCCACTTAACCTCCACTGCTCACCAACAATTGGCCCACATGTCTTCTGCAGGCTGTGGCCTGCGCATCTCTGTGAAGGCCTCCCAGCATATCTCTAGAGCATGTTCATTTTCTGGCTTTTTAAGGGCCAGAACACACTTTGGTTTCAGGTATTTAAGGAACCTTCAACTATGGGAGAGTGCCTGAGCTTTAGATTTCCTAGCTTGATAAATACCAGTAAAGGTTTTGCTATTCTGTTGTCTGCCTGTGTATTGATCTGTTCCTGTTTATCAACTCTGACCCTCAGCTGTCTGTCCTGACCGTAGACTGATAATCATATTGACCCTTTGCTGACCTCCTTGGCTTTCCTGATCTCAGTCTATTTCCTGACTATAAGTATAGTCTGATCCTTTTGTGTTTCATACCAGTGTCTTTGACACCCTGTGTCAACTGCTAATCACATCGGGACTATTCAAAGAGGTAGCAGTCTAATAGCTCCCCTGTAGTTAAATTCAAATCCCTGTATAGGGGTTAGACGGTGAATACCAGGTGTCTACCAAGATAACACTCTTAGGTCTAGCCCAAAGTAAAAAGATTTTGTTGCAGCAGTGGTTCCATAGCCATGCATTTTATTTATTTTTTTTTTATTTGGCACACATGATGGGTAGGAGTTAAGTTGGCTGCTAGGCGGGACAACTGCTTTTTATCAATTTCTTGTCTATAATTTTCGCCTCTATTTTCTCTTAAATCTATGTTGACTACTTTGACATAAACTGGCCATCTTACTGCTGGTTTGTGATGTCATTCTAGGAACTATGGAATTTGGGAGTATGTAAAAGCAATGCTCTACTAGCCAGGACATCTCCTACCAGTTGAGTATTGATATTCACAGAACTAATTGAGGCTTTACTGAGTTCTAAACTCAGAAGCATTCCATATACCCACAGCTACCATCATTGGAAGGATAGCTGTAGGAATGGGCCATAACTATTACCATCAAAGGAACTATCTCACCACGATAAGGTGCGAGGTGGTGCATTTTCTATGCTGCTCTTGTTGTAACATTGGAGCAAAGATGCAATTACTATGTAACCTCACATATATTTACTACTAGCTGAAGAACCTGGCTTCGCCCGGGTATATTTAATCTATTTCATTTAATGTTTGTGTGTGTGTCGTTAAAAGATATCGAGAGTGACCTCTACAGTGCCCGCCCCTTCAACAATGACCTCCACAGCAGCCCTCCCCTTAACAGAAACATCCACAGCACCCTCCCCTTTAACTGTGACCTCCACAGCAGCTAGGATGGCCGCTGTCTTCACCCCAGAAAGCCGGACCTCACCGGCCATTCCCCCAAACTTGAAGCAGCGCCCCCGGTCCCCATGAAGCCACACCACTAAACATGAGGCCACGCCCCTGGTTCCGTGAAGACACGGAGGAGAAGCTGTCTGAGCGTGAGCTACTGAAAGGGTGGACATCCCTGCGTCCGTCCAGGCACTGCGCCGGACGGAGAACAGGGAGACAGAAAACTGGACTGTCCAGCCTAAAGCCGGACATCTGGCCATCCTAACATCAGCCTGCCCCTAGGGTGGCCAGAGGTCCGGTTTTAGGCTAGACAGTCTGGCTTTCAGACTCCCTGTTCCGGCGCAGGGCCTGGACAGACACAGGGATGTCCACCCTTTCAGTAGCTCATGCTCAGACAGCTTCTCCTCCGTGTCTTCACGGAACCAGGGGCGTGGCCTCATGTTTAGGAGTGTAGCTTCATGGGGAACGGTGGCATGGCTTCATCTTGGGGGGAGGCTGGACAGTCTGGCTTTCAGACTCCCTGTCATCTGTCATGCGCAGGGACTGGATGGACACAGGGATGTCCTTTTGAACAGCTCACTCTCAGACAGCAGCACTGTGCAGTCTAAGCATGAGCTGCATGGAGAAAGTCACACTCTTCCCTCCCCTGCAGCTGACAGAAGTTTATTTTTACCTTCATTTTTTCAATCCCGGTCAGATGCGGAGTGGAAGGGGCATGGACTGACTTAGTGGGACCTGGGGGTGGGGCTTTTAAGTCCTTCTTTTGAGGCGTGAATTACAGGTCGATGCCATAGTAATTTAGGAGAAAACACAGTGGGTAGCAGTTGAAGAAAACATCTTTTATTACTACTGAACGGTAAATATGTGAAATTTACATGATATGAGGTAAGGATTGATGATGAATTAGTCTAAAACATAAGTTATATTTATGGTAACCAGAATACGCCTTTAACACAGGGGCGTAGCTATCGGGGAAGCAGGGGAAGCCACTGCTTCGGGGCCCGAGGGTAGAAGGGGCCCTGGAGCAGTAGCAGCATACAGCGCACAGAGGCCTGCCGATATCTTTATTACAAGCTCCTGTGCTGCGGAGCTTCAGACACGCCCCCTCTTCACTTCAGCAGAGCAGGACCTGGCTTACCAGATCAGACACGCCCCCTCTACACAGGACGTGCTGCTGGAGGAGGAGAGAGATGGCAGGGCTGGAGAAGAAATGGGAATAGATGCAAACAGTCTGAGTGAGTCTGCTGTGTGGGACAGGAGAGGGGAGGGGTTCAGGGAACTCTTTGAGCTGCTGCTGGATGCAGATCAGCAGTTTCATGCTATTGAGTTGCTTTACTCCCTCATGAAGCAGTTTGCTTACATGACTCCTGACCCCTCCCCCCATATCCTGTCCTCTTATCTCATCCTCATGTTGCCCCTTCTGACTTCTTTCCTCTCCATGTATGATGAGCTCCTGTTCTACCTTCCTATTGCTGCCCTTCACAGACCTCCTGCCCATACTTCTTGTATGAATCCCCCTCAGAGCCCCTTCCACCTACTTGCCGTGTCCACCCCTCCTACCCATCCAGGACCATGGTCACATGTCTCACTCCTCTGCCTCTTATTATGGTGGTGTCCTTCTAATGTCTCAGGGTCATGTGACTGTGCCCCCACTCTGTACTGTGCTCCTTTATACCCTGCATTGTGCCCTCTTACCATTCCCTGTACTGTGCCCTGTTATATCCTTTTATTCGGTCACTGTATGGAGGTGTTATCTAGTGTATGGCAGCGTTAGCCAGTCCCTGTATGACGGTGCTATCCGGTCACTGTATGGAGGTGTTATCCAGTAACTGTATGGTGGTGCTATCCGGTGACTGTATGGTGGTGTTATCCAGTAACTGTATGGCGGTGTTATCTGGTAACTGTGTGGAAGTATCCAGTTACTGTATGAAAGTTAACCAGTCACTGTATGGCGGTGTTATCCAGTGACTGTATGGCGGTTTTATCCGGTCACTGTATGATGGTGTTATTCAGTCATTATGTGGAAGTATCCATTCACTGTATGGCGGTTTTATCCGGTTACTGTATGAAAGTAACCAGTCACTGTATGGCAATAACTGTATCCCTTTCCCTGCCCACTCCACCTTTTTTAGACCTGGCATGAGTGAGGAAAAGTTACAGATTGTGGCGCAAAGGACCTGTGCACTATAATCTGTGTCAGAAATACGCCTAATATAGGCGTATTTCTGTTTAATAAATGACCCACTAATTGTCTTATTATGCCAGGATATAGATTCCAGTGTATTATACTGCACCCTGTATTTCCCAATAGATAAATGATCTGTGGGTAATGCAGTCCTCACCCCTGACCACCAGGACCAGGTTGTGCTCTGTCAGTACATGGCGGCCTCCCCTCTCTGCCCTGCCGCTCCGCTGTGTACTGGAGCTTATTCTGGCACTAAGGCCAGGTTCACATTACATTTTTCCCATCTGTTTAATGTATACAGTAACAGATGCCTCAGACTGATCCATACAGTGGTGTCCGCTCACCATACAGTTCCATTGTAAAAAATCATATACGTTAACGTATGCATGTTTTGTACTGGACTCTGCAGGATACAAAAACGTGGTGTGCTGCATATTTGTATACGGTACCTTTTTTCTCAATGTACACTTCGACCGGATAGGAAAAATGTGATGTGAACCCACTGATACATATGCACAAATGCGATGCCAGAAGGGTCATGGAGGGGGGGGGGCGTACAAAAATTTGCTGTGGGGCCCAGTCAGTTCTAGCTACGCCACTGCTTTAACAGTGTCATCCACAGCGCTCTGCCCAGGAGCGGACTGGGAAATAAAAGTGGCCCTGGAAAAAATACTAAAAGTGGCCCCATTTTGTAGTTGGGTCCAAACTGATGGAAGGCAGGGCCAGCAATACCATATTGTGGCACATTATACCGCCCCAACAGAGCCAAATACCACAGTCCATCACAAAATACTGCCAGCAGCACAAAGTACATCCCCAAAAACTTCCACTGGCCGCCCCTGGCTCTGCCCCTTTAATGCAGACCTACAGCAGTGACCTACAGCTAGGTTGTTATGGAAACCTGTTGTGTGTGGAGACTATCTGCCTGTGAGCTTCTATTGGCTGATAAGGGTTTTGGGAATATCTCAGGAGCGGTACGTCCTGGAGAGCTGAGACCCGTTCTAAAACCTTCCCAGACACCTGATATACCTGTGTGCCAAATTTCGTGATTGTAGCTACAACGTTGCGGATTCCTTTAGCGGACATACACACACACACACATATACATACACTCAGCTTTATATATTAGACTAGCTGAAGGACCCGGCTTCGCCCGGGTATATTTAATTTATTTCATTTACTGTTTGTGTGTATGTGTCGTTAAAAGATATCGAGAGTGACCTCTACAGTGGCCGCCTCTTCAACAATGACCTCCACAGCAGCCCGTCCCTTTAACAGTGACCTTTACAGCAGCCCGCCCCTTTAACAGTGACCTCTACAGCAGCCCGTCCCTTTAACAGTGACCTCTACAGCAGCTCGTCCCTTTAACAGTGACCTTTACAGCAGGCCGCCCCTTTAACAGTGACCTCTACAGTAGCCTGCCCCTTTAACAGTGACCTCTACAGCTGCCCGCCCCTTTAACAGTGACCTCTACAGCAGCCCGCCCCTTTAACAGTGACCTCTACAGCAGCTAGAGTGGCCACTGTCTTCACCCCAGAAAGCCAGACCTCACAGGCTATTCCCCCAAATGTGAAACAGCGCCCCCAGTTCCCATGAAGACACACCACTAAACATGAGGCCACGCCCCCTGGCTCCATGAAGACACAGAGGAGAAGCTGTCTGAGTGTGAGCTACTGAAAGGGTGGACATCCCTGTGTCTGTCCAGGCACTGCGTCGGATGGAGAACAGGGGGCCAGAAAACTGAACCGTCCAGCTTAAAGCCGGACATCTGGCAACCCTACCATCAGCCTGCCCCTAGGGTGGCCAGAGGTCTTGTTTTAGGCTGGACAGAGTGGCTTTCAGACTCCCTGTCCTCTGTCATGCACAGGGCCTGGATGGACACAGGGATGTCCTTTTGAACAGCTCACTCTCAGCAGCAGCACTGTGCAGTCTGAGCAATGAGCTGCAGGGAGAAAGTCACCCTCCCCCCCACCCCTGCAGCTGAAAGAAGGTGATTTTTACCTATATTTTTAATCCTGGTCAAATGCGGCATGGAAGGGGCGTGGCCTAACTGAGTCAGGGGCGTGACTTAGTGGGATCTAGGGGTGGGACTTTTAAGTCCTTCTTTTCACGGTGGCCTGAATTACAGGTCGATGACATAGTAATTTAGGAGGAAGGTGGGTAGCAGTGGAAGAAAACATCTTTTATTTCTACTGAATAGTAAATATGTGAAATTTACATTATATGAGGTAATGATTGATGATGAGTTAGTCTAAAACATAAGTTATATTTATGGTAACCGGAATACCTCTTTACCATTGTCATCCACAGCGCTCTGCCCCAGGGGACATTATACTAATGCAGGGGAATCTACTGTGGGCATTGGGGCACTGGAGGGGGACATTATTCTAATGCAGGAACACTATAGGGGGCATTGTCACACTGCTGGAGGCATTGGGGCACTGCGGAAGGACATTATACATATACAAGGTGCACTACTGGGTGAATTGCTGGGGGACTTTATACTAATGCAAGGGGCACTACTGGGGACATTGAAGGACATTATACTAATGTAGGGGGCATTGCTGGGGGACAGTATACTAATGCAGGGAGCACTGCTGGGGACATTGGGGCACTGCTAGGGGGCTATACTAATGCAGGGGTACAACTGAAGCAGGAGCACTACTGGTGGCATTATAATAATGCATATGGGCACTGGTGGTGGACATACTAATGAAGGGGGCACTGCTGGGAGACATACTAACGTAGGGAGCACATCTGGGGCATTATAATAATGTAGGGGACACTGCAATACAGGGGGGATTTCTGGGGCATTTTAATAATCTGTCAGCTGTATGAAGAGGCAGCAGGCTCCATGAGCTCTTAGAACTCTTCCTATGCATGTGATGTCAAGTTCATCAGTTATATGGCCTAGCCGCAGCTCAATCCCATTAAAGGCAATGGGGCTCAGCTGCAATACCAAGCACAGCTTCTATCCAATGGACATACAGTGAGCTGCAGGGGAATTATAGTAAAGAAGGTAGGAGTGGTGGCTGTGACTCTGACAGGGGTAGTAGTACTCACCATTCTTAGTGGCAATCCCCACTATTGGGATCTCTACGGTCATGAGTGAATGAAGCGTGCACCGTTTCTTTCCTCAGGGAACACCCTGTTATTGGGCCTCCTGTCTGGTAGTAGTTGTGGTGCCCTTGATGGTGATCAGCAGAGTGCAAGGGAGGAGGTCAGGTCTAAGGGCCACAGGATGGTGGGGTCAATTAACAGGTCCGTTTGTTGCAACAAATAAAATCTCTTTACTTAGTTGATGATGAGGGTTGCAGTACAAGTATCAGCAAAAGCACAATTTAGAGGTATTTCACAGGCACTATTCACCCCAATGGCTGTATGTAGGCAGTAACAATGTTGGTGAATGTAGTACTCCCAGTCTCTCTCTCTCTCTCTCTCTCTCTCTCTCACAAAAGAAATCACTCCAAATAAACATAGGTGTGCTATGCTGTTCTTATTCAGCCTTTCTGCAGTTCCTGAGTTGAGGGGTGAGGTTTTAAGATCTGGATCGCCAATCCGTAGGCCCTTGCTATAAACGGGCTGTACCTCACTAACGTTATCTTGCATGGCCTTGATGTAGTTTTAGACTTTCTAAGATGGCTTGTCTCCATTTCTCAGGAGTACTCTGGTGTTTAAGTTATTTCTTAGGCTACTTTCACACTAGCGTTATGGAATTCCGGTATTGAGTTCCGTCATAGGGGCTCAATACCGGAATAAAACGCTTCAGTTTTGTCCCCATTCATTGTCAATGGGGGCAAAACTGAACTGAAGACAACGGAATGCTCCTGAAAGCATTCCGTTCCGTCTTCAGACCGGAGAGGAAACTGCAACATTCGCGGTTTGCTCTCCGTACTAGTTATCCACACCTAAACGGATCCGGAATGACCCCCAATGCAAGTCAATGGGGACGGATACGTTTGGTGGGGACACACTTGTAAACGGATCCGTCCTCCATTGACTTTCAATAGAGGTTATTCCGGATCCGTTTAAAAGATGCTAAAGATAATACAACCGGATCCGGAATTACGGATCCACAAGGTTGTATTATTCAGTACGGATCCGGCAGGTCCCTTCACCCGCTGGATCCGTACTAACGCTAGTGTGCAAGTAGCCTTAGGCATGTGAAGCCTCAGAGATAATGGTTCATCACCCTGGCAACCTAATCAGTAAACCAATGTTAACCATGTAACTACCTGTACATTAGCCATTGGGTTCACACCATAAGTCACGGTATTTAGTGTAACTTGTTCATTTTGAATTAATTCTTTCAACAGTAATTAACCCTTTACAGTACCCCACTGGGGTTCTGCAGACGGCACTCTGTTTGTGAAGCTGTGTGGAGACCACAGTGCTCACTGGAGCTCAAGCAGCTGATTGGCACATGGTTGCCTAATGATTGTTCAGCCATCAACTATGTCTCTCAACTCACTAACTACTCCTCCATACACACACTTGGCCGAATGTTTGTGTGTATTTTGGCAGTGGTTATAACCCTGGAAAACAACAATATTGGGCAAAAATATTCATGCCACCCAATCCTTCTCTCCCCTCATTCACATGTTTATGGGGGCTTTATAACCATCTTTTTCCACGGTGAACAAGCCTGATTTTTTTAAAGGCTATGTATACCTTCAGGGGCATTTTTTTTCTAATTGCATTTTGCTCATTTTGGGCTAAAATCATTTTGTCAATTGGTCTTTATTAATAAGTATTGAGCCATTATGTCACAAAGGGTTAACTGTAGGGATGAGTGAACCCAAACTTTACAGGTTTGGTAATTAGGTGGTGTAGGAATTCCGTTATGGATTCCTTTATAACGGAGTATAACGGAATTCATAGACTAAATGTAAAACTGGAGCCTTTAAGAGGCATTACGTCTTGATCCGTCATAACAGAAGTCTATAGCCAAGCATAACGGATCTGTCTAGTTCCGTTATGCCGATAGTCCCAGGTCTGGGGTACTGCATCTATGCCGTTGCTCCAAATAGCAATACAAGCACAGAAGCTCTGCTGCTGCCACCATGTGAGCAGTGCAGATGCTGCCTGTGCATGCGCCGCTACACTTCCGGGTGTTCTAGGTGTATTAGTATCAAGTACCTCCATTACTAATGCTGCAATAAAGTGTGCCAATAAAGTGATACTCTGACATAATCCAGCAAATCCGTTTAATAGGTTATCTGTAAAAAAAATAAATAAATACTGTCAAGTAAACAATACATAGCAATAAATCTTTCATGCTCACCTGGATCCCCGTACAATTTCTCTTCTCTCCTGTTTGCATCATTATCTATTGTAGAGCAGAATTCCCGCAGAAGAAATATTGTCATGGCTGAGCAGCCTGACAGGAACGGGGAACAGAATCACGACCCTTATACCCATTCCTTTCAGGCTGCTCAGCCATTTCTGAGAATCGCATCATTACTATCTATTGTAGAGATCTACAGTAGGTAGTGCTGGAGTAATCATACATGAGGTATACTTTTAGGCTGAGTAATCAGTGTGATAGCAGTGTAACCCAAGGCCCTGTCTAACACCTCTACAATGTAGCTGTAAAAGTGCAGACAACCTATTCTAGTTAATTTCTAGGATGGATTACAGCAGTCCATATTGATACATCCGAGAAAACCCCTACAGCTGATTCCCATACCATGAGTGATCAACCAAAGAGGTTACAGAGGTGGATTAGGTCAACATCTCATTTGCCTTCTTTGCCTTACACTCTGCTGCAGTCTTGCAAATTGAGTATTGCACATAAACCAACCTGACACAATAAGCTAGCATGCTAACATGATGGGTGTTAGTTTAAAGCATGGTAGATCTGTATTGTCCCGTAGACTAACATCCATATTTACACTTGATTTCTCATGGAAACCTAGCATATTGGTTAGGCATGGTTATAAGTTATAGTTTATTCTTTGCTATATACTTTTTCAGCTCATCTCTTAAAATATCTTCATATACAGTATTTATCATACCACATATGTCAAACTTACTGGGGATAGTTACTAAGTTTTACCTTTCTTAAATATTGTTACACCAGCCGTTCTTCAGTCCTGTGACGCTGAGCCTGTTACAAGAGAGATGCCATGCTCATCTCCCTCACTATCCATGGATGAATGCCAGTTGGACCATGGCTCTATCAATATTTAATTTTGCTTCTTCTTGTGTTAAAATAGACATATTTGACAGAGAATCTTGATTACTGCCCTCCATCAATGATATCTGGTACAGGCAGTTCACTGATGAACATGGATAAAAAGTATTGGGGTCATTTATTGAGACCAGAATTTTAGATGCCGATCTTAATAACCCTTGCACCTAAATCTATGCCCGCAAGGCTACATCCAAAATTATAAATGAGAAGGGATTGCCACAGTGTTACAGTGTTATCTCGGTTATCTTGTGACAAAAGCCATTGAAATCCTTTGAAAATGTTGCTTTTAATTGCCATTCTTTACTTAATACGATATCCATCACGTTTAGCTTGGCTGCATCTGTATATCAGTCTGCTCAGCCCTCCTGCTCTATAACATGCTCCCTGCATATTATATTGTATTTTCATAATGACAGGTTACCTTTAACCCCTAGAGTCCCAGCGCCGTACATGTACGGCGCAAAAAGCCGTACATGTACGGCGCTCTGATCGGGCAGGCGCCAGATCAGCAGGGGGGGGGTCCGGCTGTGCCGAGGTGCCGGACCCCTGCTGAATGCGCCAGCATCGGTGAAAACACCGATGCCGGCGCATTAACCCTTCATGTGCCGCAGTCAGCGCTGACAGCGGCACCTGTGGTGTGCGGGAGTTCAGGATGACGAGCGGGGGGCCATTGGGTCCCCGCGCTGCTGTGACGGGGACCCGATGGCTCGGATAGCAGCCCGATGCCTTCCTTAGGCATCGTGGCTGCTATCCCTGCGTGCCTGTGCGATCCAGCCCCCTGGATCGCACAGGAAGCAGGCTGTAAGTGTATTACACTGAGTAATACACTTACAGCCAATGCATTACAATACAAAAGTATTGTAATGCATTGTAAAGGGGATCAGACCCCCAAAAGTTAAATAAAGTAAAAAAAAAAGTTAAAAAATAAATTTTCCTAAAAAAAATAATAAAAGTTTCAAGTAAAAAAAACAAAACGCCATTTTCCAAAAAAAGCTAAAAAAAAATGTAAAAAAAAGGTAAAAAAAGAAAGATAAACATATTAGGTATCGCTGAGTCCGTATCGACCGGCTCTATAAAAATATCATGTCATCCACCCCGCCAGGTGAACGCAGTAAAAAAAACAAACAAAAAAAACGTGCCAAAACAGATATTTTTTGGTCACCTTCCCTTACAAAAAGTGTAATAGCAGGCGATCAAAAAAGCGTATGTACCCCAAAATGGTACCAATCAAACCGTCATCTTGTCCCGCAAAAATTATACCCTACCTGAGACAATTGCCCGAAAAATAAAAAAGTTAGACATATTGGGTACCGCCACGTCCGTAACAACCTGCTCTATAACTATATTACATGAGATGGCCCCCCCAGGCGAATGCTGCAAAAAATAAAAAAATAAAAACTATGCCAAAACAACCATTTTTTTCCCTCTTGCCTCACAAAAAGTGTAATAGCAGGCTATCAAAAAGGCGTATTTAACCCAAAATGTTACCAATCAAACCGTCATCTCGTCCCGCAAAAAATGAGCCCCCACATAAGACAATAACTCAAAAAAATAAAAATCAATGGCTCCCGCAAACCAATCCATCAAAATCTGTGTTGTAAAATCCATATGGCGCTCCTGTTCTGAGTCCTGCCATGTGCCCCCACAGCAGTTTACCACCACATATGGGGTGTTACCGTATTCAGGAGAAAATGGGTAACACATTATGGGGTGCTTTTCTTCTGTTACCCCTTGTGAAAATGAAAAATTTGGGGCTAAAGCAACATTTTATTGGAAGAAATGAAACTTTTCATTTTCACAGCCAAGTGTTTCCAAATTCCGTAAAACGCTTAGGGGGTCAAAGTGACCAGTACCCCCCTTAATATATTCTTTGAAGGGTGTAGTTTCCAAAATGGGGTCACTTTTTGAGGGTTTCCACTGTAGGGGTACGTCAGGGTCTCTCAATTACAAAATGGTGCCTAAAAACTATTCTAGCAAAATCTGCCTCCAAAATCCGTATAGCGCTCCTTTCCTTCTGACCACTGCCACAAACCCATAGAGACGTTTACCACCACATATGGGGTATTTCTGTAAACTGCAGAATCAGAGTAATGTATATTGAGGTTTAGTTTGCTGTTAACCCTTGCTGTTTTGCAAGAAAAAAAATATTAACATGAATAATCTACCAAAAAAGTGAGATTTTGAAATTTCACCTCCATTTTCCATTAATTCTTGCGGAACACCTCAAGAGTTAACAAAGTTTGTAACAGCAGTTTTTTATAATTTGAGGGGTGTAGTTTCTAAAATGGGGTCATTTATGGGTGGTTTCCATTACGTAAGCCACTCAAAATCACTTTATATCTGAATTGGTGCTTAAAAAAATGGTTTTGGAAATTTTGTTGAAAATTTGAAAAATGGCTATTAAACTTCTAAGCCCTTTAACGTCCCAAAAAAGTAAAATGACATTTATAAAATGATGCCAACATAAAATATACATATGGGGAATGTAAAATAATAACTATTTTTGGAGGTATTACTATGTATTTTGAAAGTAGAGAAATTGAAATTTTGAAATTTGCTAATTTTTCCAAATTTTTGCTAAATTTGGTATTTTTTTATAAATAAAAATGAAATATTTTGCCACAAATTTACTACTATTGTGAAGCACAATATGTGACGAGAAAACAATCTTAGAATGGCCTGGATAAGTAAAATCGTTCCAAAGTTATTACCACATAAAGTGACACGTCAGATTTGCAAAAATCGGCCTGGGATTTAAGGTGAAAAGTGGCTCGGTACTGAAAGGGTTAATATCTCTGCCTTTCTTTTCCTGTGATTACCTTTAACCCTTTCAGTACCGGAGGTTTTTTCGGTCATGCATTTTCGTTTTGCGCTCCCTGCCTTCCAACAGCCATAACTCTTTTATTTTTCTGTTCACATAGCTGTATGAGGGCTTGTTTTTTGCGGGACAAGTTGTACTTTCCAACGCCACCATTTAATATTGCATATGGTGTAGTGGGAAGCGGGAAAAAAATTCCAAATCAGGTGAAATTGCAAAAAAACCGCTATTCCGCTACAGTTCTACGGGTTTCTTATTTACAGCGTTCGATGTGCATTAAAACTGACCCGTTATTTTCATTCTACTGGTCAGTACGAATCCGGCAATACCTAATATGTATAGTTTTTCCTGCGTTTTGATAGTGAAAAAAAATTAGAAAGTTGCCCTTTTTTTTTTTTTTTTTTTCCTTGTCATATCTTGACCCCTATAACTTTTTGGTACTTATGTGTACAGAGCTGTATGGGGGCTCATTTTTTGCGGGACAATCTGAAGATTTTATTAATACCATTCTGGGGTGTGTATGACTTTTTGATCACTTTTTATTTAATTTTTTTTAGAAAAAAAAAGCGACAAAAAACGGCAAATCGCCATTTGGACGCTTTTTTCCGCCACACAATTCGCCGTATTGGATTTTTTTTTTATATTTTAAAAGTACGGGCGTTTTCGGTCACGGTGATACCCATGATGTCTATATTTAGTGTTATTTAGGTATTTATTTTTTACTTATACGGAAAGGGGGGTGATTTGAACTTTTATATCTTTTTTATTTTTTATATATTTTTTAACATTTTTTTTTAATTTTTTTTTTACTATTTGAATGCTCAAATATGAGCTTATATATTGTGGCTTTTTAATTTTCTTTATGAGCAATTATGGATTTACTAGAGGCAGTTAAATCCATCAATTGCTCATTTCTTATCCTGGCCTGCCATCTAGTGGCCAGAATAAGAATTGCACTTTGAAAACTGTAATCCTCACCAGCGAGGATTACAGTTTTCATATGGTGTACAGACACCCCGATTGGCCACACGGGGTGTCTGTACACCACCCGGAAGCGAACGCTTCCGGGTTTAGACGCAACTAGATGCCGTGATCACGTGTGATCACGGCATCTAGTCACCCCGGAAGACGCCGCCGATCGGGTAAGTAGCGGCAAGTCTCTGCTGTTAGAAACAGCAGAGACTTGCCGGCCATGACGCCCGCCGCACCCGCGAGCGGGCGCCATGTGCCCGCATCGTACCAGCGCCGTACATGTACGGCGCCGGTACTGTAAGGGTTAAGAGGCACAGTATTATTATATTTCCTTCTTTTGGTATTTATATATTTATACATTTTTTTTGTGTTTACTTTATAAGACTTGTTTTTCTGTGACTAATTTGGCTTTGTTTACCTTCTCCATATTGTGTTTAGCTCTTTGTAAGCCTTGAATGCTTTTTCTGAACCCCTGGCCTTGTCCAGCTTTTTGGACTTTTTTAACTGAGCACTGCTGCATGGTCCCTGCTGTTCCATTCAAGCTCCCTGGCTCCCTTGTAAACTTCCAGACAGACAGGGTAATGTCTACAGCTGCAACCAATGTCTGGCCACAGTGGTGACGTCCCCAATCAACATGTCACTACTGGGTCATGAACCACTTGGGAACATATTACAGCTGAGGTGAGCAACAGTGATATGACTCCATCTGTCAGGGAGTTGACAAAATGGGGACCAAAAGACTGCTGAAGGAGGCCAGGGAGACAGAATTGAGAGGTGGGAAGCAGGTGAGTATGAGTTTTTCAACAGGGAAAACACACTTCAGGGGTCTGTTAAAAAAAAAAATCCAAAATCCCTTTAATGTTTTAAATGTATTTTAGTTTCTGTATTATCAGACATATTATTAGATACCTTTTTAGCCCCATTGGTTTCCTTTTACTCTTGGACATTTTGTTACCAGTGGGTATAAACTTAATACAGGATTTATGTGATATATCTTTAAAAACTACAAGTTTAACTTCAATATCCTAGTTTACCAGAACATGATCCCCTTATAAGACTGAGGTCTTTCCTTAGTTGACGACTGAATTTAGTTTTTCTAAGCAAAAATTCTGCTTACATGCTGTCTAAACAGCACTCTGCTGCTGGCAAACAATGATTCTGTATGGAAGCAAGCAATGGGAAGAATATCGCTGCATGTAAATCATCACTGATGATCATCATTGATCATTGATGATTTACTGTAAGTATAGTACCCCAGACTTGGTGGTACTACAGTTTTGTAACTAGTTTGGAATTGTTTTATATTGTTATGTATTTTTATGTATTTTTATGTAGTTTATATGTTATGGCCATATCTACCAGTAAGGGAAAGAATGGCAAGGGTTAACAAAGAACAGGGCTAACCGCTCTGTTCCTCTCCACATGGTAGCAACTACATCAACATTTACAGACGCTACTGTGAAGTGAGGGACTACGACTAAAACACCCATCACCAAATTACCACTAGTCCAGTAGTACATTGTGCTGTCCCAGCATTTATTTTCTCCATTATCATTATTGCCTATTTGTGTTGTTGTATAATTATTATGTTATTAAATGCAGTTATGCAATACACATATGCCTTTGCTCTCTGCTTTCTCCTCCCTTTTCTGTGACATCAGCTCCTGTTTTCTCAGTTCCTCAGTTGCCTTCTCCTGCAACAGACACAGAGCTGGTGAGAGCATTAGTTTTTGACCTCTAATGTCCCCTAAGGTCTTCTAATATCCTGTTATATCCTCTAATGTCCTCCATATGTAAATCTTCAATAAACTGCCAAAGCATCTTCATCTGTATCCTGCTCACTGGATCTTCACATGCAACTGGTACCACGATTTATGGGAAATTAGTGAGTTCAGCTATCTACCATTGCTTGTACAGGTATTACTACTCACAACCAGTCAGAGACTTCTCTAACGTACATCTGTGGCAGAATAGTCAAAAACGAGGTTTATATCTTCAGTCTTTGCATGTCTACATGCAGTCTGCAAGTAAGCTTGGAACTGGCCGCCATCTTACCTGCACGTGGCTTCATAAGCACAGTGAGTAAGCAGAAATCCTTTCTTAAAGTGACAGTACCACTTAATCAGAAACAACATGTCCACAAGAGGCTCAGCGGATTTCTCGGTCACTGAACGTAGGGAAACTCAGCCTGCTCCCAAAAACTAAGATATGCAGGAAGCAGAGTCCATGTTCACTGAGAAACAAACTGTATGATCTAAACGTGTTATTAAGCCAACACAAAAAATTAGAGAGAACTTTGAGGCAACCAAAGAAGAGTTCAGTGAGAATTTAAATGATTTATGGCAAAGAACAGAACACTATATAGCAGCTCTTTCACGCTATAACAATGACACACTAAAGTTAATCACAGCATTGAATCGTTTAACTAACGCCTATGTCCGCTATCAGCGACTGTCTGCAAAGTACATCACTTTCCTGAGGGACTCAGATTTTGATGATGCCTCAGAAGAGTTGAGAGAGAGGAAAGACCTCCTCCAAGAGAAGGATGCCTTAGTACAAGACACTAAGAGTAAAGCAGAACTCCGCATCGCACACTTGCAAGAAGTGAGATCCCATCGATCAACGTCAACCAAATATACACTTGCATCTTCCAAAACCTCTCGTTCCGGAAGGTCAGCGCTACATGACAAGCTTATAGAGATCCGGGCAGAAGCAGGGGAAGCTAGTGTTAGAAGTTCCTTTGATAAGAAGGAGGCAGAAATGGCAAAGAAGAAAGCGCAGTTGGAGGCAGAGGCAGAAGCCCAACTAAAAATTCTCCAAACAGAAAGGGAAGAAGCAGCTGCCTTAGCTAAGCTGAAGGTCCTCGAGCAAGCATTAGGCCAAGGTACTGACCTAGACTGTTTCATCCCAGGAGAAGTGGAAGACCCAGCCAACCGTACTGCCAGATATGTGTTAATGCAATCATCGCCTGTTCCTCCTGCTAAATCGCATGTAACCACAATACTTCTAAATCACCAACTGGATGAACCCACAGAGCATCAGATCTGCCATCATCTACCAATGACAAGGTAATTTCCAGCGTTGAGCCAGCTTATCCTCCAGAGACTAAACCACAGCTTAACCCTTATGCCACATCATTTTGTCCTGATCAATCTCAGCCTTACAAGCCAGAGTCACCACAATTCAATCCAGCTACAAGGAATGGGAGATCAGATATGTCGGACTTTGCCAGATACATGATGCGCAGGGAGCTGATAAACAATAGTTTATCAGCTGAAAACTACAGAGCCTGGAAATCGACCTTTGAAGCAGTAATCAGCGATCTTAACCTCACTGCCAAGGAAGAACTTGACTTGCTTGTCAACTGGTTAGGCCCAGAATCTGCAGAACGGGTAAAGACATTAAGAGCAGTTCATGCTGGCCACTCAGAGGAAGGTCTCACTGCAGCATGGAAGAGACTTGAACAAACCTATGGCAGTCCTGAAGCTATAGAGAGTGCATTATTCAAGAGACTTCAGGCCTTCCCAAAAATAAATGGCAAGGACAACCGTAAGCTCCAGGATCTGAGCGACCTACTAAAAGAATTAGAATTGGCTAAAATGGACCCACGTCTACCAGGACTGAGTTACCTTGATATGGCCCATGGTGTCAATCCAGTTGTGTTGAAACTACCACACTTCATGCAAGAAAAATGGGCAGACCAGGGCTTCAGATACAAGAGAGAACACAATGTGTCTTTTCCCCCTTTCTCTTATTTTTCCAGATTCATCAGTGACCAAGCTCGGAAGAAGAATGATCCCAGCTTTGACTTCACAGAATCCAGTCTACCTGCTTCATCCTCATGCTCAAGGTATGACAACCCAACAAGTAAACGTAGAGACTTAAGGGGAACAGTATCTGTTAGAAAGACAAACGTTCCACTTATTGCAGCCTCCACTACTAGGAAGGACACCCCTGTCCTTAAGGAAAAGCACCCTAACCGCATGTGTCCTATCCACAAAAGACCTCATCCTTTAAAAGAATGTCGTGGGCTCAGGGCAAAGATTTTGCAAGAACACAGAGAGACACTCATATGGCAAAAGACTGTAAGGCTATAATCAGATGTGCAGAATGCGACAGTGACAAGCATGTTACTGCAATGCATCCTACCTTGCCTCCAGATAATGTATCTCAAGCCACAACCAATGCCGCCCCACTCCATGGCAGGGAGCCACCGACTCAAGAGCTAGTTACAACGTCTGTCTCCTCTTCCTGTATGGAAATATGTGGCAAGGAGACTGGTTCCAAGTGCTGCGCAAAGGTGTGTTTGGTCAACTTATACCCAGAATAGCAGTCTGAAATAGCCACCAGAATGAATGCCATTATAGACGATCAAAGCAATAGGTCTCTTGCGAAGCCTAAATTCTTTGAGATCTTCAGTGTAAAGGGAGAAGCAACGCCATACACCCTCAACACTTGTTCTGGTCGTGTAGAGACTTATGGAAGAAGAGCTACTGGATACATTATCTCCTCCATTAAAGGGAACATTCATATACCCTTGCCAATGTTAATTGAATGTGACCAGATACCTGAGGAAAGAGATGAAATTCCTACTCCAGAAGCTGCATACCACCATCCCCACTTGAAACATCTAGCTAATGAGATTCTCCCTATGGACATGAATGCTGACGTCTTACTCTTGCTCGGGAGAGACATTCTGAGGGTCCATAAGGTATGGCAACAATGCAATGGTCCTGACAATGCCCCATATGCGCAGATGCTTGACTTAGGCTGGGTTATTGTGGGCAATAAATGTATTGATAAAAGCCATAAACCCATCTCAAGTGAATTCCTTCAAAACCTTTGTGAACAGCAATGGTTGTCTAACTCACTTTAAGCCATGTGTTCATCATCACGAGGTAAAGGAGAGGCTTTCTGAAGGAACCAGACATCATTTCTACCCTTTATGATGACTTAGGAAGATCAGTGTTTTGTATAACACCAGAAGGCAACAGATTAGCCTTGTCCATAGATAACAAAGAGTTTATTAAAATAATGGACAATGGATTTTTCAAAGATGTATCTAACCACTGGGTTGCACCCTTACCTTTCCGTGGTATAAGAACCAGACTTCCTAACTACCGAGAACAGGCGCTATCCAGATTCATCTCTTTGCAACGTACTTTGAAAAACAAACCTGAAATGAAAAACCATTTTGTGGCCTTCGTGGAAAGGATATTTCACAATGATCATGCAGAGCTGTCTCCACCTTTGCAAGAGCCTGAAGAATGCTGGTACCTTCCCTCTTTTGGAGTATATCACCCATGGAAACCAAATCAGATAAGAGTGGTATTTGACTCAAGTGCCAAACATCATAGCGTATCTCTGAATGACATTCTTCTCACCGGTCCAAACCTGACCAATAATCTGGTAGGAGTACTTATGAGATTCAGAAAGGAGTCAATCGCCATTACTGCTGACATTGAACAAATTTTTCATTGCTTTATCGTATGGCAAGACCACAGAAATTACCTCAGGTTTCTTTGGCACCAAGACAATGACACCAGCAAGGAAATGGTTGAATACCGCATAAAGGTTCACGTGTTCGGTAACAGTCCTTCACCTGCTGTCGCTACATATGGCCTACGTAGGGCTGCCTCTGATGGTGAGTCAGAGTTTGGGAAGGATGCCCGAAACTTCGTTGAAAGAGACTTCTACGTGGACGACGCACTCAAATCCTTGCCCACAGCGGAGGAAGCCATAGACCTACTCAAAGGGACACAAGGTATGCTTTCAAAATCTTGTCTGAGGTTACATAAAATCGCCTGAAATTGTCCCACTGTAATGAAAGCCTTCCAGCCCAGTGATCATGCCACAGAATTCAGAGACTTGAATCTAGGAATAGACAATCCACCAGTACAGAGAAGTCTGGGTTTGAGGTGGGACTTATCAAATGACTCCCTTGGTTTTCAAGTAAGCTGTGCAGATAAACCATTTTAGTAAACGGGAAGTTCTCTCAGTGGTGAACAGCCTATATGATCCCCTGGGATTTGTAGCACCTTTGACTGTACAAGGCAAATTCCTGTTAAGACAGCTCTCAGAGTCTATTGCGGACTGGGATGCTCCACTGCCCTCAGATAAACAGAAAAAGTGGGAGTTATGGAAGGAATGCTTGCATGCATTAGACAGGACGCATATACCACGATGCTTCACTCCAACTACCCTTACAACAACTCGGAGGAAAGAAGTCCACATATTCTCAGATACATCTACTGAAGCTATTGCAGCTGTAGCCTATTTGAAAGTTATAGACTATTACAATGAAGCTCATGTTGGATTTCTGTTTGGAAAGGCTAAATTAGCTCCAAAACCTGAACACACCATTCCTAGGCTTGAACTTTGTGGAACTGTACTAGCTATAGAGATTGTAGACTTTATACAGCGAGAGCTAGATATTCATGTGGATGACATTCAATTTTACACAGACAGCAAGGTTGTTCTGGGTTATATATACAACCAGTCGAAACGCTTCTATGTCTATGTAAGTAACCACATTGAAAGGATTAGAAAGTCTCTAAACCTGAACAGTGGCACTATGTTCCATCTCATCTCAATCCCACAGATTGTGCCACCAGGATCTGGTAGAGTCTCTGCATATTCTTCTTGGTTAACAGGTCTAGAGTTTTTGCTGAATCAGAGTGAAGAAACTGCTACTCAAGATGTCTTCAGTTTCCAAGACCCTCATGAAGATCCAGAGATTCGCCCTGAAGTTAGTACCCTTGCCACCAAGTCTGAAAGGATGCCTGGCTTAGGCTGCCATTGCTTGGAATGCTTCTCCAAATGGTCTAGGCTTGTTTGCACCATTGCAAGGTTCCAGTATTTCTACTGAACATTATATGGACATTCATGTTTATTATATAGTGAAATCCAAGGATTTCAGACGGGGAGTGTGCTGTCCCAGCATTTATTTTCTCCATTATCATTATTGCCTATTTGTGTTGTATAATTATTATGTTATGCAATGCTGCCACCCTGTGGTTATTCTTGTTATAGGTTCTTAATGTATAATGTAATTCCCATATGCCTTTGCTCTCTGCTTTCTCCTCCCTTTTCTGTGACATCAGCTCCTGTTTTCTCAGTTCCTCAGTTGCCTTCTCCTGCAACAGACACAGAGCTGGTGAGAGCATTAGGTTTGGACCTCTAATGTCCCCTAAGGTCCTCTAATATCCTGTTATATCATCTAATGTCCTCCATATGTAAATCTTCAATAAACTACCAAAGCATCTTCATCTGCATCCTGCTTACTGGATCTTCACATGCAACTGGTACCACGACTTATGGGAAATTAGTGAGTTCAGCTATCTACCATTGCTTGTACAGGGATTACTACTCACAACCAGTCAGAGACTTCTCTAACGTACATCTGTGGCAGAATATACATTGTGCTAAACTGTAGCCAACCTGCCTCCATATTCCTTGGTATTGGTGCAAGAGAGAAGATTGCACTTAAAATATGCTGCTACTGAATGTATTTGAAGTTCTACAGTGCCCTTAGTTGTTTAATTCTGGCCTCTTTCTTCAATACTACATTTCCACTATACTGATCCCCAGGGAGCAATGGCCTGAAAGAGTACACTGACAGAACACTTCATCAGGGTCACTAGCACTCCCATCCTCTGCACCAGCTCCTCTGGTGCTCACTGCATAAGAACAGTTAGACTATGGAATTCCCTGCCACAGGATTATGCAATGGTTGATTCATTGTACATGTTCAAAAAGGGCCTGGGCTAGATTTCTGGTGATGGGACATTGATCCAAGGATTTATTCTGCTTGCTATATTTGTAGCTGGGAAGGAAGTTTTCTCCCTTAAAATTGGGCAATTGGCAACCACTTTATAGAGGCATCATCCAGAATTCATATGAATACACTCAACTGTAATGACTGATATGTCTTGTAACAAAGTAATCTCTAGGCTGGTGATGAGAGTAAACAGTGTCGCAATGCATAAATTTGCTACTCATTAGCATCACATTTCCAGACAGTTCAATACTCACATAAATCTTACACTTACATCAAAATTGTTAAAGTTATTGCTCAAGTGTATCCACCCTATTAAGTGAGCTGTATAATAGTCAGTTGGATCTCGCCCACTCAAAAGTATCTCTCTGCTGTGCAGCGCATCCACTCTGCTTCAGCGTCAGTGTATTTCAGGCATGCGCTCTTTGATCTTTAGGACCCATATGTGAATCCCTGCATTAGATTCTGGCTCTAGTAGAGCATATATGCTTTCTTCATGAGTGTCGAGTAACAGCTTGTATAGGAATGCTGGTCCTGTGAGTCATGTGGTGTCTTTAAGGTGGGATGCTGGGTTATGGCCAGTTGGTACATAGCGCCACTGGGTAGGCTGTATAGATTTCCTAATCCTTTAGACCCTGTATTTACATAGATTTAAAATCTTCTAGTCTCATTGTAAATGTAGCCCACAGTTTCATACCTATTTTGCTATTACTAATTCTGCTAGTTCTACTGCTAGAACTACAGCACAAAACTCCAGTCTTGGTATGGTAGGTTCAGGATGTGGTGCCAGCTTTGCCTTATCCATTACAAAGACAATATAGACTTGGCGGCTCATTTATGAACTGATACGCCACTTTTTTAGCGTATATCGTTCACAGATTTTGTCACAAGCCATTTTGTGACAAAATCTGCAACTTTTCCCAGCTCAAGCAACTTTGCTAACAGGTCGAGAAAAGTTGGTGTGGTATGGGCGGAGAAGAGGCTGGGCCTCATTTATCATTTTCTATACCAGTTTTTGCAGTACAAAATAACTTAAATCTATGCCAGCAAGGAAGCTGTTGTAGATTTAAGATTGTTGCACATCCTGCTGAAAGAAGCGCCAAAGTTATGAAGAGGCCTGCACTTCCACATAAGTTTGCATCTTTCTCCAGCAGTGCAGAGACAAGTAAGACCGGCGTGTAAATCGCCGTGTAATAAATGAGCTCCATGATCTTTAATGTCTATTGTTTTAAGGTAAGCAACTGCAGAGATCGCTTTTACTGAAGCAGCACAAAATACACATAGCTTCCTAGACTGAACCTCTAAAGGAAGGATATGTGCACATAGTCTAGGTATGTGTAGGTTAGTCGATAAATGTAGAGAGTCTCTCTATGCTAACCATGTATCTGTAGTTAATTGTCTGAGTAGAGTACCACCTCGTATGGCCATAGGTGCTGCAAACCCAAGTGGATCATTTAGACTGTTTATGGTAGATTAAAAGGCCTTGGTCAACCTAAAGGGTAAAGGTGCCATTCATGAGGTCCCAATTAAATCTTAGGTTGTGATGCATGAGTAACAAGTCTGTAGCCAAGTCTACATCTAACAAATCACTGGCATAATCTAGACTGGGAAAGGCCTCCATAACAACTTTGCTGTTTGAAGCAATCTAAAAGTCTGAGGTTTGAACAGGCAAGCAAGCTCTGAGTGGTGAATGAAGATACTTTAGGGCTATCCTCCTCATAAATCTTTTTCAATATACTAGCTGATGGCTTTTCTCCCTGTCTCTTCACTCACACCTGTACAAATCTTAAGTGAGTATGAAGACCTATGTCCTTTAATTTCAAATATACAGTATCAAAGAAAGCTGAGCTACCAAGAGATCTGTTGCTTTGATCATCAAGTATGGCATATAGTCTTACTTCCTTTTCTTCATGACTAATGGGTAAACTGTAGCAAGGCAAATCTTGGAGCAGGATCTGCCTCTAAAAACGTATCCACAGACTTGGGTGCACTGTCATGTTACTTCAGGAGGTATGTACTGTGTCTTTCTCCTTCCCGCTGTGCTCTGCGGCCTAGTTCAAGGGTGTGAGAAATCATGGAGCTAGCCCTGGGCGTAATGTTGTATTCTCTGCAGAAGTCTTTTGTTGAAGTCTTCTCAGTCTCGGAAGTACTGCAAGTTTTGTGTGCGGAGTCTACAGACGATACACTGGTTGCCTTTAGAGGCATTCTGTTATTCATTCTGTCATAATAGAAGTCTATGGGCTGCATAACGGATCCGTCCAGTCTCCGTTATGCTGGAGTCCTCTCCTGCATTCCGTCATAGAATTGCGTTATGGTCCATGGTAACGGAATCCATAACGCAGTTCACTTTTTACCACCAAACAAAGTGCGAACGGATTTCATAACATGAAATTCGCTCATCTCTAATTGTAAGCATGTAACATGATCACTGCAGCATCCTCTAGATAAATAGGTGTGTGTGTATGCATGTGTTTATCTGTGTGTGTGTGTGTGTGTGTGTGTGTGTGTGTGTGTGTGTGTGTGTGTGAATATCTGCTTATTCTGTATATAGAAGACCTGCAAAGCACCACTGTCCTAAATATCTGGATATGAGTAGTAGTGCTCAGCATCTGTATCAATAGGTCAGTATCTGCTTTTATTCTGTATATATGCACACTGTATAGTACCAATTGTCCTGTCCTGTATACTGGGTGTAATTTTCAGTATCTGCTCTTATTCTCTATATATATGGACACTGCACAGTACCACTTCTCCTGTCCTGTATACTGGGTGTAATTCTCAGTATCTGCTCTTATTCTGTATATATGGACACTGCACAGTACCACTTCTCTTGTCCTGTATACTAGGTGTAATCCCCAGTATATGCTCTTATTCTGTATATATGGACACTGCACAGTACCACTTCTCTTGTCCTGTATACTGGGTGTAATTCTCACTATCTGCTCTTATTCTGTATATATGGACACTGCACAGTACCACTTCTCTTGTCCTGTATACTGGGTATAATCCTTAGTATCTGCTCTTATTCTGCATATATGTACACTGCACAGTACCACTCGTCCTGTCCTGTATGCTGGGTGTAATTTTCAGTATCAGCTCTTATTCTGTATATATGGACACTGCACAGTACCACTTCTCTTGTCCTTTATACTGGGCGTCATCCTCAGTATCTGCTCTTATTCTCTATATATATGGACACTGCACAGTACCACTTCTCTTGTCCTGTATACTGGGTATAATCCTCTGTATCTGCTCTTATTCTGCATATATGTACACTGCCCAGTACCACTTGTCCTGTCCTGTATAGTGGGTGTAATTCTCAGTATCTACTCTTGTTCTGCATATATGGACACTGCACAGTACCACTTCTCTTGTCTTGTATACTGGGTGTAACTCTCAGTATCTGCTCTTATTCAGTATATATGGAAATTGCAAAGTACCACTCCTCTTGTCCTGTATACTGGGTGTAATTCTCACTATCCGCTCTTATTCTGTATATATGGACACTGCACAGTACCACTTCTCTTGTTCTGTAAACTGGGTGTAATTTTCAGGATCTTCTCTTATTCTGTATATACGGACACTGCACAGTACCACTTCTCCTGTTCTGTAAACTGGGTGTAATTCTCAGTATCTGCTCTTATTCTGTATGTATGGACACTGCACAGTACCACTTCTCTTGTCCTGTATACTGGGTGCAACTCTCTGTATCTGCTCTTATTCTGTATA
Organism: Rhinella marina; assembly: GCA_900303285.1. NCBI lineage: Eukaryota > Metazoa > Chordata > Amphibia > Anura > Bufonidae > Rhinella > Rhinella marina. Next base: position 18,684 of record ONZH01012968.1, on the reverse strand, counting down.
TATGGACACTGCACAGTACCACTCCTATTGTTCTGTATACTGGGTGTAATTCTTAGTATCTGCTCTTATTCTGAATATATAGACACTGCACAGTACCACTTCTCTTGTCCTGTGTACTGGGTGTAATTCTCAGTATCTGCTCTTATTCTGTATATATGGACACTGCACAGTACCACTTCTCCTGTCCTGTATACTGGGTGTAATTCTCAGTATCTACTCCTATTCTGTATATATAGACAAAGCACAGTACCAGTTCTCCTGTTCTGCATACTGGGTGTAATTCTCAGTATCTGCTCTTATTCTGTATATATGGACACTGCACAATACCACTTCTCCTGTCCTGTGTACTGGGTGTAATTCTCAGTATCTGCTCTTATTTTGTATATATGTACACTTCACAGTACTCTGCTTCTCTTGTCCTGTATACTGGGTGTAATTCTCAGTATCTGCTCTTATTCTGTATATATGGACACTGCACAGTACCACTTCTCCTGTCCTGTATACTGGATGTAATTTTCAGTATCTGCTCTTATTCTGTATAAATGGACACTGCACAGTACTACTTCTCCTGTCCTGTATACTGGATGCAATTCCCAGTATCTGCCCTTATTCTGTATATATGGACACTGCACAGTACCACTTCTCCTGTCCTGTGTACTCGGTGTAATTCTCAGCGCCTGTTCTTATTCAGTATATATGGACACTGAACAGTACTACTTCTGTCCTGTATACTGGGTGTAATTCTCAGTGTCTGTTCTTATTCAGTATACATCAGCACAGGGCTCTGAGGAAGTTAATTGAATTAAAGGGATTATCCAGAAGTTTATTTCATATGGTGTTGCCAGTTTTCTTTCATTTCGGGATTTTTGTGATTCTGGGGCATTATATTGATGGTGTAATGTGATCATTAAAATGGGTTAGAGTGTATGTCTGTAAAAATAATTTGTGTCATCCATGATTTTTGCTTTTGTTATCCAGAAAAACATTCAGTACAATAAGTAGGTTGTCAAATATTAAAAGACAAAAGGCTTGTTTAATTTTATTTTTGTCACATATTACCCATGCTTGGAGTTGAAAATGAAATTACAAACGAAAGCATTTCATTTTATTTTAAATTTTGCCATGAATTTTGCATTTCAATTTTATGATTTGAATTTTGGCCACTTTTACCTCCCATAGCTTTAAACTGAACTAGTATAATAGTTTAGTAGTGCAATGTGTTTAACTTTACATTTTTAAACGGTAGCAAAAGAGACATCTTCAAAGATCTTGTGGAGTTCATGCCTTGACTGTCAGTAAGTTTTTTGGAGGTACAAAGAAATCTAGACAATATTAAGTTTTAATGTTATGGCTGGTTATGATTTACATGTAGTAAAAGTTAATTATGTGACAATTTCTAAGGGTTCATATCAACAAAGAAATGACAATACTTCTATACAATCTATTATATTATACCTCTTGTTTGTCTCAATCACCATCCATATCATTATTGGTGTATTATCACACAGCCTGACAATGCTTTTCCGTATTAGTTGAGCTACATGTTTATATTTGTAGACCATTCCAAGGAGTTAGAAAGCAGTTATTGGAATTTGGATTTCATTAAAAATAATCTTTCTTACTTCCGTTACCATAAACTCCAGTAGCAAATCAGTGGAAACATACCACACAGAAGCCAGACGTGCCTAAAGCTTGAATTTCTTCAGAAAATTGTAAGAGGAAACTGTGTAGGAGGCACAGAAAAAAAATCTGTAAAATAAGCTTGTGAATTCAGTATTGGCATGTTCTGTCATTTTAGAGTGGGAGAGAATCTCAAATATTTCGCCTGCAAAATAAATAGTGACTTGCTTCTCAATAGAAAAGCACAGGGTGTTTGTAATGTCACCAAAATCTGTTAAAAGGGGTTGTCTCACTTCAGCAAGTGGCATGTATCATCTAGAGAAAGTTAACCCTTAGACTCCCAGCGCCGTACATGTACGGCGCTGGGGCGATGCGGGCACATGGTGCCCGCCCACACGTGCGGCGGGCGTCATGGCCGGCAAGTCTCTGCTGTTTCTAACAGCAGAGACTTGCGGCTACTTACCCCATCGGCGGCATCTTGCTGGGCCTTTAGATGCCATGATCACACGTGATCATGGCATCTAGTTGCGTCTTTACCCGGAAGCGTACGTGTGGCCAATCGGGGTGTCTGTACACGATCTGAAAGCTGTAAACCTCGCTGATGAGGTTTACAGCTTTCAAAGTGCAATTCTTATTCTGGCCACTAGATGGCAGGCCAGGATAAGAAATGAGCAATTCTTGGATTTATCTCCATCTAGTAAATCCCTGATTGCTCATAAAGAAAAAAAAACACAATATATTAGCTCATATTTGAGCTTTAAAATAATCACAAAAAATGTAAAAAAAATGTTAAAAAAAAATTTAAAAAAATATGAAAGTTCAAATCACCCCCCTTTCTGTACAATTAAAAAATAAATACCTAAATAACAATAAATATAGACATCATGGGTATCAACGTGAACGAAAACGCCCATAATTTTAAAATATAAAAAAAAATTCCAATACGGCGAATTGTGTGGCGGAAAAAAGCGTCCAAATGGCGATTCGCTGTTTTTTGTTGCTTTTTTTTTTCTAAAAAAAATAAATAAAAAGTGATCAAAAAGTCATACACACCCCAGAATGGTATCAATAAAAACTTCAGATCGCCCCGCAAAAAATGAGCCCCCATACAGCTCCGTACACATAAATACCAAAAAGTTATAGGGGTCAAGATATGACAACAACAACAAAAAAAAAAGGCCAACTTTATAATTATTTTATCACTATCAAAACGCAGGAAAAACTATACATATTAGGTATCGTCGGATTCGTACTGACCAGTAGAATGAAAGTAACTGGTCAGTTTTAATGAAGATAGAACGCTGTAAATAAGAAACCCATAGAACTGTAGAGGAATAGCGTTTTTTTTGCAATTTCACCCGATTTGAATACACCATATGCAATATTAAATGGTGGCGTTGGAAAGTACAACTTGTCCCGCAAAAAACAAGCCCTCATACAGCTATGTGAACAGAAAAATAAAACAGTTATTGGCTGTTTGAAGGCAGGGAGCGCAAAACGAAAATGCATAACCGAAAAAACCTCCGGTACTGAAAGGGTTAATACAAGGCACTTACTAATATATTGTTATTACCCATATTGCCTCCTCTTCTGGTTAGATTCATTTTTCCTTCACGTTATAAATTTCTCATTTCCATGGTTGCGACCACCTTGCAATCTAGCAGTGGTGGCCGTGCTTGCACATTATTGGAAAAGGCGGAAGACTCTAGGCCAGGGCCCATTTAATATCTGCGTTAAAACAGATCCAGGAACAGCCTGCTGGAACCGTGAATACCAGGCGCTACCGTGAACTGCCGAGGTTCCATCTGGCCCCATTCACTATAAGGCTTCATGCACACGACCATATGAATTTTGCAGTCCGCAAAAAACGGATCTGCAAAAAATACGGATGACGTCCGTGTGCATTCCGTATGTTCCATGCATTTACAGAACGGAACAGCTGGCCCCTATTGTCCATAATATATCATATCATATCAGAATGAGGTCTTAGTTTATACAGTATATATTGTTTGCATCCATTTTTGTGCACTAGAACCCCCTTTTCTGTGATTTACTTTGATATGTATAGCCACTGACATCCGCAGTCATTATCACATCATGCAGGATGTTTTTTATCCTTTTTTATCCTTTTGTCTCTGTGAGTTTTGCTTAGTTTATAACATGTACCTGAGGGAGTGGCACCTTCAGGTCTGAATGCGCTCTTAGCTTATCATGAGTAGCATTCTTGTGCACTTTTGCTCTTCCTATCAAATTGAGCGTCTTGATTGCGTGGTACATATAGGTGTGTTTGCTCCTCCTCTCATTGGTTGCTGTATGCACATAGAGGTCACTAGGAGCAACACGCCTATATGTGCAGCGTCCACGCTCCTAGATATAGATGCCCAACGGCATAGTTAGGTTTAGCGTAGGACCTGCCTGACCTGAGACCACCGTGACGCTGGGTAGGTGGGCACAGATGTGTTTTGATCAAAATATATTGGCTAAGAGTCTCAGATTTTATCATATCAGAATGAGGTCTTAGTTTATACAGTATATATTGTTTGCATCCATTTTTGTGCACTAGAACCCCCTTTTCTGTGATTTACTTTGATATGTATAGCCACTGACATCCGCAGTCATTATCACATCATGCAGGATGTTTTTTATCCTTTTTTATCCTTTTGTCTCTGTGAGTTTTGCTTAGTTTATAACATGTACCTGAGGGAGTGGCACCTTCAGGTCTGAATGCGCTCTTAGCTTATCATGAGTAGCATTCTTGTGCACTTTTGCTCTTCCTATCAAATTGAGCGTCTTGATTGCGTGGTACATATAGGTGTGTTTGCTCCTCCTCTCATTGGTTGCTGTATGCACATAGAGGTCACTAGGAGCAACACGCCTATATGTGCAGCGTCCACGCTCCTAGATATAGATGCCCAACGGCATAGTTAGGTTTAGCGTAGGACCTGCCTGACCTGAGACCACCGTGACGCTGGGTAGGTGGGCACAGATGTGTTTTGATCAAAATATATTGGCTAAGAGTCTCAGATTTTATCATATCAGAATGAGGTCTTGGTTTATACAGTATATATTGTTTGCATCCATTTTTGTGCACTAGAACCCCCTTTTCTGTGATTTACTTTGATATGTATAGCCACTGACATCCGCAGTCATTATCACATCATGCAGGATGTTTTTTATCCTTTTTTATCCTTTTGTCTCTGTGAGTTTTGCTTAGTTTATAACATGTACCTGAGGGAGTGGCACCTTCAGGTCTGAATGCGCTCTTAGCTTATCATGAGTAGCATTCTTGTGCACTTTTGCTCTTCCTATCAAATTGAGCGTCTTGATTGCGTGGTACATATAGGTGTGTTTGCTCCTCCTCTCATTGGTTGCTGTATGCACATAGAGGTCACTAGGAGCAACACGCCTATATGTGCAGCGTCCACGCTCCTAGATATAGATGCCCAACGGCATAGTTAGGTTTAGCGTAGGACCTGCCTGACCTGAGACCACCGTGACGCTGGGTAGGTGGGCACAGATGTGTTTTGATCAAAATATATTGGCTAAGAGTCTCAGATTTTATCATATCAGAATGAGGTCTTAGTTTATACAGTATATATTGTTTGCATCCATTTTTGTGCACTAGAACCCCCTTTTCTGTGATTTACTTTGATATGTATAGCCACTGACATCCGCAGTCATTATCACATCATGCAGGATGTTTTTTATCCTTTTTTATCCTTTTGTCTCTGTGAGTTTTGCTTAGTTTATAACATGTACCTGAGGGAGTGGCACCTTCAGGTCTGAATGCGCTCTTAGCTTATCATGAGTAGCATTCTTGTGCACTTTTGCTCTTCCTATCAAATTGAGCGTCTTGATTGCGTGGTACATATAGGTGTGTTTGCTCCTCCTCTCATTGGTTGCTGTATGCACATAGAGGTCACTAGGAGCAACACGCCTATATGTGCAGCGTCCACGCTCCTAGATATAGATGCCCAACGGCATAGTTAGGTTTAGCGTAGGACCTGCCTGACCTGAGACCACCGTGACGCTGGGTAGGTGGGCACAGATGTGTTTTGATCAAAATATATTGGCTAAGAGTCTCAGATTTTATCATATCAGAATGAGGTCTTAGTTTATACAGTATATATTGTTTGCATCCATTTTTGTGCACTAGAACCCCCTTTTCTGTGATTCCCTATTGTCCATAATATGGACAATAATAGGACATGTTCTATTTTTTGGCGTTACGGAAACGGAATGCACATGGAGTACCTTACTTTTTTTTTTTGCGGACCCATTCAAATAAATGGATCCACATACGGTCCGCAAAAAAAAATTGAACTGACACAGAAAGAAAATACGTTCATGTGCATGAGCTCTAAGGGGAATGACGGACCTATTATTCAAAGCTCAATTTGCTCAAGTCTAATTATATGTTAAAAAGTAAAAATAAAATAAAAAGGGTATTTCTAGCTTTTACATGACTTGTACCCGGCATTTGTAGCACCCCCCTGCAATCTCTGCAGTTCTAATTTATTGAAATGATTTATTTATCTGATTTCATGTCTACCCATAGATTACACATGAAGAAACATTGCATCCTGCTTTCTTTGTAGAATGCTATCAGAAACAGTGTCCGTATTAAAGGACATTACACAGAACTGCTGAGCAGTTTAAGCCTTTTTTTAAGTCTAAAAGGCTGTAGTAGCAGGTTAACTTACTGACCCCTATGTTTAGCCATGCAGATGCCAAGATCTCCTCTTCCTCTCTCTTTCTGTTGATCTTCCAGTAAATCACACAGATACCTGTTAGTCAGTGGAACTTAAGGCCTGAAAACAAAGAGCGTAAAGGACAACTTCCTACACTTTCCAAACTCTAGTCTAAACTGACTTAAGGTTAGGGTGGGGCCAGGCAGGTCACATCTAACTTCCAACAGGGGTTGATTGTTAACAATTGCACTGTGTACAGTTGGAACTATGCATTGCTATCATGAGTTGTACTACAACTCCTATTTGGCACTTCAGTAAAGCGAGATGTTTATTTTGCTACATCTGGCCTGGTTACTGAAGCCTTCATCATACTCTAGCCATTGCACTCTATACGCCCTGCCTTTCAACAGTACAAAGACTTAAAATCACAGACACCCCAACTACCATCAGGAAAGAAAGAGTGTGCCCTACTTTCAATGCAAGGCCCTAGAGAGGAATGGTGTGAGGAAAGTCACTTCAGTTGTTTCAGCCAGAGCCACTAACACTCGTTTCTTCCTCTCTGGTTCCTCCTGGGCTTGCTGCAAATATTATGTTGATTGACCATAAATGTCAGAGAGAGAAATACCCCTTTAATCTTGGGTTCTACCTTAACCTCAGTGTGTGAGATCTGTCAAGTTAGAACACCTCTGGGGTGTGAGCTATATACAGTACATGGGAGGGACATTTGTCTGGAAAAAGTTAGGCTGTCCTTGATTTTTGTCTCAGTTGTCCAATAAAAATTGAAAAAGACATTGGCAACCCTGATGGATTAAGAGGGGGAGGGTTTATCTGAGGCCTGCTTTTGACACAGGTACAGTAGATGCTTGAATTAGGGGCACAGCAAGATAGCTAAGCCGTTGCTGTACACAACAGTATTTCAGTGAGCAGCTTCTGACTTATAGAGCAGTCACTATATGGTCCCGCTCAAAATCTGCTCTTACTGTGCTAATGACTTGTGTAACTGCTGTCCATGACTCTTTCCAGGCTCCTTCTGCCTCATCAATTCTTGGTGCAGTGCCTTCCACTGTTCTGCAGAAAGTCTAGTGATTCATCTATTTTCCCCCTTTGCAGTTTAAAGAAAATAAATAAGGGACAGAGGTAGAGCAGGATAAGGCAGATTGGTGTTACCACTCCTGCGCCCTGCTACTATAGATGTCTGCTAACTTTTATGTCATCTCTTGTATTTTATTATAGGTTCACCACAACTGTGCATTCAATATAATGTTATGTAACTGGTTATTACATGTAATGTACCTGGTTCACCAGCAGGTGGCAGCAAACAAGGCAGATCTGTACTTACATAGAATGGAACTATCTATTCCATTCTATACCCCTTCTGGAGAGAAGTGGGCTAGTCCTACTTCCTGCAGGAAGGGTGGGGACCAGTTAGAGTCAGTTTAGTTCTAGTTTACCCCCAGCTAAGGGAAGAGTGTGCATGGGCACGTCTCTGCTGGATGTGCCCATGCCAGCCAGAGCACCTTAAGCTCTGCTGGCCATGGAGGCAGAAGCTTAAAGCCTCAGCTCAGTTGTCCCTGCTGGCTTTGGAAAGTAGCATTATATATGCATTATATATGAGGAGAAACAGGATGAGATTGTCGATTAGTTGGCTTACTCCTCCTCTCAGTCGACACAGTGCCATGGAGCCAGGCGTCACAGCATTCCTCCTGTCCCAAAGAAGGCTTTTGGTGGAGTCCTCTCGGTCTTCACTGCCCCTTCCAAGTGGGGCACCTTCCTTTTTTTTCTAAGAAGTTGCAAGAAAACCCCTCCACGCTCTATGACAGATAGTCAAGAAAGTCTTCCTGCTGACGACTCGTGTGAGAGCAATCAGCATTTGTACTGCCCTAAGGAGGAGGAAGAGGAGGAGGCTGCAGACACTAGGCATTGCAGTGTTGGTGGTGGTGGTAGTAGTGGTACCCATAGCCATGTGGTATTGGCATTGGGAGCAGCAGATATCCCACAGTCTGATAGGAGTGGAAGGGAGAGATCTGGGTGCCGGATCGGGGGGTGAGGAGACGGCAACATCAGAGAAGGTGATGGCGGTAACAATGTAACAATAAAGAGCATAGGCCACATAACTCCAAAAGAACAGCCAGGGACATGGCTGGTTCCTAAAATGTGCCAGAGCTCAGCTGCCTCTGATGCATGAGTATCTCCTGTCTGGCATTTTTTCTCCATGCTGCCAAAAGACAAAAGCATTGCCTTGTGCAAACTGTGCAAGAGCAAAATAAGACACGGGCAGGTAAACACAAACATAGGTGCCACAGCTTGACTGAACCACATGAAGCGGCATCACTCCATGCCGTGGGCAAACAGAGGCGGCCGCAAGCTATCAAAGCAGGAAGTCCTCTCCTTCTCCCGGTCCCCCATGCGATAGCCAGGCCACATCCACGGCTAGTACGGTGTCTTTCAGATCATCATCATACCTTCCCGCTTCTCCCGTTCATACTCCTCCTCCACTCCATCGTTTGCCATTGATAATGGAATGCATGGCCAGGAAACAACTCCTACGTACCAAGCAATCCGATGGTGAACAAGCTTAATTCCCACCTGGCCAAGTTGTTGGTGGTCTAGTTGCCATTTAGTTCAGTCTGCTGCCTTTAGAGAGCTAATGGTGTGCATTCAGATTCCTAGCCGGCACTATTTCTCTCTCAAGTGGGCCACTCCCTGTTCTTGCTGTACAGCAAGGTTCATGCCACTGTGGACACCTGAAGCAGTTCTTATGGGTAGGGAGAGTACATGTCTGTCCCGGCCCACTGGATCAATGTTTTTCCTGGCAGAGGTGAGGTATCACCCCTGCTACAAGGCCAGGTCCTTTTGACCCCCCCACGATTGTGTTGGCCTGACTCCCACATCAGGCACTTATCTGCCTCCTCCACCTCCGTGGACATATTGCTGTCCTCAACGGCAGCAGGGCACTACCCCTCCTTCCTATCACGCTTCAAGGGTTGCCACGTCATGTTGGAGCTGATCAGCCTTGGCGAGTGTAGACACAGACGAGCAGTTGTTAAACTACATCAAGCAGCAAACAGCCACCCCGCTGACTCCAACTGGACATCATGGTCAGCGACAATGGGCACAACATCATAGCCGCCCTGAACCTTGTGGTACACTGGCTTGTGCAAGGTTCTGGATAAGTCCATGAGACTGTCCAATGCTCTCCTGGACCTGCAGTGACAGAATGGCCTGCTACACCACTTAATTTGTGATGTGGAATTCTACATTGCACATGCTCGATTGTCTGTACGAGCAGCAGAAAGCCATGAACAATTTTGTCATGCATCAAACAGCCTCAGCAGCAGGGAGCATATATTGCTTCCAGGTCAAGCAGTGGCAGCTCCTCCAAGATGCCTGTCGGGTGCTGAAGCTCTTTGAAGGGGCCCCAAAGTTTGTCAGCAGGGACAACTGCGGCATGAACAATGTCATCCCTCTCATATTAATCTTAGAACAGACACTGACATTCATGCAGCAGGGGAGCACAGTGGAAGGAGAGCAGCTGACGTATCTTGCTGTCCACCCTATAGCTGACATAAAGGAAATCTGCCATGGAGGAGGAGGAGGAGGATGAAGATTAGGAGCTGTCACTGCAAGAAGCGGAGGAGTCAGAGGTGGATGAGAAAGAGGCCAGAATGGCGACCTGAATGCTCACTTGCTTATGCAGTGACAGGCGTATCGTTGACATCAAGCAGGTTGATGATTACTGGATAGCCATGATTTTAGACCCCCGTTACCAAGGCAAAATGGGGGAATGTTTTCCTCTTGTAGAAAGGGAGGACAAATTATGTTATTACTGGGAAACACAGCTTACCGCCACTTATAGTAAGCAGACGTCTGCTGACAGCATGTCTGTAAGTGAAACCCCTCTCCACCCCCTTCAAAGTCACACCTGTCCCACCGCCAGGAGCAGCAGCCATTTCAGTCTCATCAATATGATGGAGCAGTTTTTCCATGTGCTACGCCAGGCAGAGGCAGTCAGCATACTGACAGCTTCTGGATCAATGCCCAGGTTCAGGCCTACCTAAACTATGGCCAGCCTCTGGCGCATACTCTTTTCCCTGACCACATTAATTTCTTCTGAGTAGGCACAGTGGAACAGTGGCCCAAACTGGCACAGCACATTTTTCTTTTCTTTCTTGCCTAGCCTCCAGTGTCATCTCAGGGAGGGTTTTTAGCGCCACAGGGGGCATGGTCACATAAACGGACCAAGTTGTCATCCACCAGTGTGCCATAGCCACCATCATATGCAAAATAACCGGGGAGCCCCAGTTATGGGTCTACAACACAGTGAAAGCCAGATATCCCTCAAAGGAAGGAAAACCAAGCAAAGGGGTGTCCCCATTACAGAGATCACCAAATCTACCATATTAAGTGGCCCCTATGTCAAAATCCCGCTCTTTTACAAGCTTTAAGGATGTGACGGGGAAAACCTAAGCCAGTTATCCATCCACAGACAGCTGTTTCGGGGTATTTCCCCTCATCAGCGTGGAGTAGGATTCTGAGTAACCAGGAGCAATGCCTTGGAGACTACTCAAACAAAACAATAGCTGATCTCAGGGAGACCAGCTACAAAAACACTGTGGAGCCTCATTTAAGAGTCTCTACATAGCAATCCAAAGTGCAAAGCTTCCTGGGAAACAGTAATATGCAAAATAACCGTGGAGGCCCATAACCACCATCATGACACTGCTGGAGCCTTCCAAATGCCAACCATCATCTTCTGTAAGGCTGCTGCTGCCTCCATTACACTGCTGCATGTCTGCAAACATGTACCATATGACTGCTACTGCAGCCACCGTTGCCTCAGCTGCTGCTGCTCTTTGCTGCTAATCCTCTACTGCCACCACCATTAACGCAAAACATCTGCTACCACTATTACTACTACTACCATAGACAACCTTGAGTATTTAGTGAAGCACATGTCAGGAAAGCATAAATTGGACTGACTTGGCATTTTGACAGCATGTGACAGGAACTGGGAGAGTAAGCCAGTGCTGTAGCTGGAGACAGAACCTGTGTATATTCCTGTGTGTATCTAATGGAGATGGTTGGTACTGGAAAGAAGGGTACAACACTTCAGAGATTAGCTAGAGCAATAGAAACTAAATACTGCAGAGGGTTTTGAGTAGGAACTGAGGTTAGGAGAAGCTACTTAGTCATTGCATCCTGGAAGCAGTCATGAGCTATGAAAGAGATAGACCTGTTACTGACCAGCCAGCCTGTGAGTAATACTGTGTCGTAAGGTAAAGATTCCATGACATAATAGTGTGCACAGTGGTTGTAAAGTCAAATACCAGTACCTGGGGCAATGTGTTGCAAGGCAGGATTATGGCTATGGATGAGTGTCTGCAGTGGCTGTGAAGCCAGATGCCACACATGGGAGCACCTCTTAGATATTTTGTAGATTATGCAATTGTGTACCACATAGTAAGTAGAGATGAGCGAGTAGTATTCGACCGAGCCGGTATTCGATCGAATACTACGCTATTCGTCATACTCGATTTCGATCGAGTATAACGGCGATGACGCACTTAAAATTTGTTTCCCCTCCCACCTTCCCTGGCGCTTTTTTTACACCAATCACTATGCAGGGGGGGTATGACAGGTCCTCGGAGCACGCTGGCATCGCGAGAACGGCGTCTACATGCATTGGCTGGAAAAACCATGTGACCTCGAATCATAAAAACTCAGCTCTTCCTGCTCGTTCGCATATGCTGCGTGAACGTAGTCAGGGATAGAGGCCCGAGCAGGGAGAGACCTGGCAGGACCCCAAAAGTATATAACAGAAGCTCAGAATATCGCATTTACCACCATATATACCGGCTACCAGCGGACAGGAGAGTGATTGACAGCCCTTATCAGGGCTACTATACTGCACGGTATATAGCTGATTCTAACTATATACACTCTGCACAGAACGGCTGCTTTATTGAGGGATAGCTGCTGGAGTAGGGACAGAGAGAGGCATTAGTGGTGTATTAGCACCTATATACAAAACTATATTTGGCACTACTGTTGTGCGTTCTGTGTGCCAACAAAACCCTGTTATATACCTGGTGTGTATACGCACCATTTGACCTTCTGGCAGTATACGGCTGTATACGCCAAGTATTTTTCTTAAAAAAAAAAGTATATTTGGCACCACTCTTGTGCGTTCTGTGTGCCAGCAAAACCCTGTTAATATACCTGGTGCGTATAGGCATCTATTGACCTTCTGGCAGTATACGGCTGTATACGCCAAGTATTTTTCTAAAAAAAAAAAGTATATTTGGCACCAGTGTTGTGCGTTCTGTGTGCCAGCAAAACTCTGTTAATATACCTGGTGCGTATAGGCATCTATTGACCTTCTAGCAGTATACGGCTGTATATGCCAAGTGTTCTCCTAAAAAATAAAGTATATTTGGCACCACTGTTGTGCGTTCTGTGTGCCAGCAAAACCCTGTTAATATACCTGGTGCGTATAGGCATCTATTGACCTTCTGGCAGTATACGGCTGTATACGCCAAGTATTTTTCTAAAAAAAAAAGTATATTTGGCACCACTGTTGTGCATTCTGTGTGCCAGCAAAACTCTGTTAATATACCTGGTGCATATAGGCATCTATTGACCTTCTGGCAGTATACGGCTGTATATGCCAAGTATTTTTCTAAAAAAAAAGTATATTTGGCACCACTGTTGTGCGTTCTGTGTGCCAGCAAAACTCTGTTAATATACCTGGTGCGTATAGGCATCTATTGACCTTCTAGCAGTATACGGCTGTATACGCCAAGTGTTCTCCTAAAAAATAAAGTATATTTGGCACCACTGTTGTGCATTCTGTGTGCCAGCAAAACCCTGTTAACAGAGGCGTAACTAGAGGTTCAGCACAGGGGGGGCGAAACATACTTGAGTGGGCCCCCCACTTGGCTTCCCAAACGCACGTTTCCAACTTCACAGGCACATACTACTAGTTGTGGTTATAATATTGTATTAGAAAGATTACTATATAAACTGCTAGATCATCTATGCTGCTAAGTACAGTACAATAGACTTTCTACATACCCTACTCTAAATACTCTACCACATAATGCAGTGAAATATAGGAGTAATAGGAGTAAAAAACAAGAGGACTCCTATGTTAAAGGAAACCTGTCCACAGTTTTTACATCACTAAACTAACAGTCCCCTGCCCCCATCAGACCTCAGATCATCAGAATGTGCCCCCCATCAGACCTCAGATCAGTGTATTGTGCCCCACCAGACCTCAGATCAGCGTATTGTGCCCCATCAGACCTCAGATCAGCAGAATATGCCCCCATCAGACCTCACATCAGCCTACTGTGCCCCCATCAGACCTCAGATCAGCGTATTGTGCCCCATCAGACCTCACATCAGCCTACTGTGCCCCCATCAGACCTCACATCAGCGTATTGTGCCCCATCAGACCTCAGATCAGCGTATTGTACCCCATCAGACCTCAGATCAGCAGAATGTGCCCCCATTAGTCCTCACATCAGCCTACTGTGCCCCCATCAGACCTCAGATCAGCGTATTGTGCCCCCATCAGACCTCCGATCAACAGAATGTGCCCCCATCAGACCTCAGATCAGCGTATTGTGCCACATCAGACCTCAGATCAGCATATTGTGCCCCCATCAGACCTCAGATCAGCAGAATGTGCCCCCATCAGACCTCAGATCAGCGTATTGTGCCCCATCAGACCTCAGATCAGCGTACTGTGCCCCCATCAGACCTCAGATCAGCGTACTGTGCCCCCATCAGACCTCAGATCAGCGTACTGTGCCCCCATCAGACCTCAGATCAGCGTATTGTGCCCCATCAGACCTCAGATCAGCGTATTGTGCCCAATCAGACCTCAGATCAGCGTACTGTGCCCCCATCAGACCTCAGATCAGCAGAATGTGCCCCCATCAGACCTCACATCAGCCTACTGTGCCCCCATCAGACCTCAGATCAGCGTATTGTGCCCCCACCAGACCTCAGATCAGCGTATTGTGCCCCCATCAGACCTCAGATCAGCGTATTGTGCCCCCCATCAGACCTCACATCAGCGTATTGTGCCCCCATCAGACCTCAGATCAGCTTAATGTGCTCCCATCAGACCTCAGATCAGCGTATTGTGCCCCCATCAGACCTCATATCAGCAGACTGTGCCCCCATCAGACCTCATATCAGCCTACTGTGCCCCTATCAGACCTCAGATCAGCGTATTGTGCCCCCATCAGACCTCAGATCAGCAGACTGTGCCCCCATCAGACCTCATATCAGCAGACTGTGCCCCCATCAGACCTCATATCAGCAGACTGTGCCCCCATCAGACCTCATATCAGCCTACTGTGCCTCTATCAGACCTCAGATCAGCATTTTGTGCCCCCATCAGACCTCATATCAGCCTACTGTGCCCCCATCAGACCTCATATCAGCCTACTGTGCCCCTATCAGACCTCAGATCAGCTTAATGTGCTCCCATCAGACCTCAGATCAGCGTATTGTGCCCCCATCAGACCTCATATCAGCAGACTGTGCCCCCATCAGACCTCATATCAGCCTACTGTGCCCCTATCAGACCTCAGATCAGCGTATTGTGCCCCCATCAGACCTCAGATCAGCAGACTGTGCCCCCATCAGACCTCATATCAGCAGACTGTGCCCCCATCAGACCTCATATCAGCAGACTGTGCCCCCATCAGACCTCATATCAGCCTACTGTGCCTCTATCAGACCTCAGATCAGCATATTGTGCCCCCATCAGACCTCATATCAGCAGACTGTGCCCCCATCAGACCTCATATCAGCCTACTGTGCCCCTATCAGACCTCAGATCAGCGTATTGTGCCCCCATCAAACCTCAGATCAGCAGACTGTGCCCCCATCAGACCTCATATCAGCAGACTGTGCCCCCATCAGACCTCATATCAGCCTACTGTGCCCCTATCAGACCTCAGATCAGCATATTGTGCCCCCATCAGACCTCAGATCAGCATATTGTGCCCCCATCAGACCTCATATCAGCAGACTGTGCCCCCATCAGACCTCATATCAGCCTACTGTGCCCCTATCAGACCTCAGATCAGCGTATTGTGCCCCCATCAGACCTCAGATCAGCAGACTGTGCCCCCATCAGACCTCATATCAGCAGACTGTGCCCCCATCAGACCTCATATCAGCCTACTGTGCCCCTATCAGACCTCAGATCAGCTTAATGTGCTCCCATCAGACCTCAGATCAGCGTATTGTGCCCCCATCAGACCTCATATCAGCAGACTGTGCCCCCATCAGACCTCATATCAGCCTACTGTGCCCCCATCAGACCTCAGATCAGCGTATTGTGCCCCCATCAGACCTCAGATCAGCAGACTGTGCCCCATCAGACCTCAGATCAGCAGACTGTGCCCCATCAGACCTCAGATCAGCAGACTGTGCCCCCATCAGACCTCATATCAGCAGACTGTGCCCCCATCAGACCTCATATCAGCAGACTGTGCCCCCATCAGACCTCATATCAGCCTACTGTGCCCCCATCAGACCTCATATCAGCAGACTGTGCCCCCATCAGACCTCATATCAGCCTACTGTGCCCCTATCAGACCTCAGATCAGCGTATTGTGCCCCCATCAAACCTCAGATCAGCAGACTGTGCCCCCATCAGACCTCATATCAGCAGACTGTGCCCCCATCAGACCTCATATCAGCCTACTGTGCCCCTATCAGACCTCAGATCAGCATATTGTGCCCCCATCAGACCTCAGATCAGCATATTGTGCCCCCATCAGACCTCATATCAGCAGACTGTGCCCCCATCAGACCTCATATCAGCCTACTGTGCCCCTATCAGACCTCAGATCAGCATATTGTGCCCCCATCAGACCTCAGATCAGCAGACTGTGCCCCCATCAGACCTCATATCAGCAGACTGTGCCCCCATCAGACCTCATATCAGCCTACTGTGCCCCTATCAGACCTCAGATCAGCCCACCCAGCCACATAGGATTAAAATAAAAAACTTTACTTACCTGTTCTGCGCTGCGGCTGCCCTCCGGTCCGCGCTCCGCTCTCTTCCCTGGCCCGCGCACACTATGACCTGATGCTGCGTGCAGCGTCAGGTCATAGTGCGCGCCGCCAGGGAAGAGAGCAGAGCGCGGACCGGAGGGCAGCCGCAGCGCAGAACAGGTAAGTAAAGTTTTTTATTTTAATCCTATGTGGCTGGGTGGGCTGATCTGAGGTCTGATGGGGGTCCCTAAATACAAGTGAGCGCTTCCATAATGGAAGCGCTCACTTGTATTCGCCTGATAGAAGGCAAGGTCATCCTTGCTGGGGCCCCCCCTGAGTCACTGGGCCCGGAGCCGTCGCCCCCCCTGCCCCCCCGGTAGCTACGCCACTGCCTGTTAATATACCTGGTGCGTATAGGCATCTATTGACCTTCTGGCAGTATATGGCTGTATACGCCAAGTGTTCTCCTAAAAAAAATTATATTTTGCAGAACGCGTGGCAAATAAAAGTTAAACGCCTGAAATGCGGAGGGCTAGCGCAAAGGGACATGGACGTGGACGAGGACGGGGGCGCGGAAATGCTGGTGGGGGCACAAACCGCGTTGAAGCCAGTGGGGATACAATGCGTGCTGGTGAGGGGCAGCCAGCATTCCGCTCATCCAGCATCCCTGCCTTTATGGGACAGTTAAGCGGAGGGCGGGTTACACCGCTGTTGAGGCCTGAGCAGCGTGAACAGGTGGTGCAATGGATAGCCGATAACGCTTCCACTCACTTGTCCACCACACAGTCTCACTCTGACCCTCCTTCCTCCCAACCTGGCCAACAGAGTCATCCCACCCTTGACCCCTCCCAGGAGCTCTTTTCGGGTCCTTTTCCAGATGTGCTGCAAGAATCCCAGGAGCTAGCAGAGGAATTTGTTTGTAGTGATGCCCAAACACTTGAGTATCCGCCATCTCCTGGTGATGTGGACCCGGAACCAGTATCTGTTATCATGAGCGATGATGATGAGACGCAGTTGCCATCAAGGGAGGCTGTTGGAATGTCCAGTGGGCAGGAGGAGGAGCAGAGTGAGGAAGTGGAAGAGGAGGTGGTGGATGTCCAGCGGGGAAAGCAGTGAAGATGTGGTGGTCTGCGCATCACCGAAAAAGGCAGCAAGAGGCAGAGGGATGTCCAGAGGCAGAGGACAGTCCAGACAGAGAAGGCAGGCCACAGCCAGCAGGGCCGAAGCTCTTCCCGGCAGCAGGCAGTCGCGCGAAGCTCCCCCATCGAGGCCTCGTACTTCTGTGGTGTGGAGATTTTTTAATGTTTGCGCGGACGACAAACTGAGAGCGGTTTGCGCACTCTGCCACTCAAAACTGAGTAGGGGCTCTGAGAAGAGCAATCTGACCACCTCAGGCATGCGGCGTCACTTGGAAGTCAAGCACTGGGCTGAGTGGGAGAGAGCAAACGCAATACAACCTGCGCCCGGTCTTGCTGCCACTGCCTCTTCCCCTTTGTTGTGTGCTGCCACTGCGGTCCAGACCTCCAGCCAGGACACCTCCACATCTGCCTCTGCTACTTTGGGGCCTTCTACTTCAGCCTCCCCTTCCCCCGCATCTTCGCCTGCACCTTCATACTCCTCGTCCAATCATCAGTCCATCTCGCAGGCGTTCAACCACAGGCGGACGTACGCCTCGAGTCACCCCCAAGCCCAAGCCTTAAACTGCCACATCTCCAAACTGCTGGCCCTGGAGATGTTGCCGTTTAGGCTTGTGGAGACGCAGGCCTTCCGCGACCTGATGGCGGCTGCCGCACCTCGCTATTCCGTCCCTAGCCGCCACTACTTTTCCCGGTGTGCCGTCCCCGCCCTGCACCAGCACGTGTCGCGTAACATCAGGCGGGCCCTGAGTTACGCAGTCAGCGCAAAGGTCCACTTGACCACCGACTCGTGGACAAGCGCTTGCGGCCAGGGACGCTACATCTCTTTGACGGCACACTGGGTGAATGTTGTGGAAGCGGGGACGGGGTCGCAAACAGAGACGGCCTACCTACCACCCCCGCCCAAGATTGCCAGCACGGGTTCTGATAAACCCCCCTCCTCTTCCTCCTCCTCCTCCTCCTCCTCTGCCTTAACATTGCCCTCAGCCGCTAGCTGGAAGCGTTGCAGCACTGGCGCGGGGAGACGTCAGCAGGCGGTGCTTAAGCTCATCAGCTTGGGCGACAGGAAGCACAGCGCCCCAGAGGTGAGGGACGCCATATTGCAGCAGACAGAGATGTGGCTGTCGCCGCTGCAGCTAGGACCAGGCATGGTCGTGTGCGATAACGGCCGTAACCTGGTGGCGGCTCTGGAGCTTGCCGAACTCAATCACGTA